>OY720442.1:20516751-21003773 GCA_963082915.1 Dolichopus griseipennis | reverse complement strand
AGTGATTTATTTATTCCCTTCTGACAAACTTAATTGTTTTTATTTTAAGCTTTTTAGAAATTTTAAGACTTTATATTTACTGTGATATTGACAGCCAACTGTAATTTATGTAAGACTTTTTAACTAGAACATTAAGTATAGTATAATTAAGTAAGAATAAGAAAAAGAAATTAAAAAAGTAAGGGCTTTAAAAAAACACATTTCCAAAATTGAACTGAAATATTATTAATAAGTATAATTTTTTAAATGATTGAAAAGTTTATTTTTGTATTTGGTGTATTGTTGTATTGTTGTATATAAAATATATATTTGTTGTATACATACTCTTTCGATCTAATCATCGATCTCTTGAGATATAAAGCCCCGGAGTTTTAATTTTCATATAGAAATGATATTTTAGAGGGATCTTAAAGTTAGATTTAAGAGCAGGGTAGATGTTCTCCTTTTCCAGAATTTTAAATCCAACCTTAAAATCTCTGCTAATTCAGAATCTTTAAATTAAAAGATTAATAACAACCCAATGTGAAATAACGCCCCACGATTTTATTCCTGTTTTTTTTTTAAGCGCTAACTGTTCAACTGTTGGGCTAATAAGCCAGTCTAGACCATACTTACATGTTGAAACAGAGGGTCATGCAATGAATTCCACAAACAATTTAAACATGAAATAGTACTGGGCTGCATTAAATGGACAAATGTCTTAGATTTCCAATAAATACACTTCTATTTTTGTTTATAGTGTAAAATTTTGTATTTGAGGTATATGGTATTCTATATCTGTGAGTTATATTATTCAATTAAATTATGCTTTTATATTTTGGATATGTTTATATTGTTATATAAATGTTTTTTCTATTAAAGATATATTACTAACAATTAACGATTAAGCCATTAATTTGAACTCAATGGCGAAAGGTAAGTCGGGTCGAAAACCAGGAAAGCTGAGATTCGAGTCCGTGCCTTAAACCCTCTAATGGAAGGTCGGCACTCTAGCTACTGTGCTACCCAGCTGCATACCAATGAGAAATAATACCTCGTAGGCTTTATTTCGCTGTGACCATGCCCCTTTACCTACACGGGTTTCAAAATAGCAAGTTTTCAGTTTTTGATGCCCCTACGAAATCGTAACAACAGGCGACACAACAATATTTTCTTAATTAACGGACTCGTACTGGTTTAGTAAGATTTGACTTTAAATTTCAAAATTCTTACATAAACCTTTTGGAAGACAGAAGAGATAAAATTTTTAAAAAAAATGAGTTTTGCATAACGGTAATACAGTAAGAAAGTCTATAAAATGGTTTTATATACAAGTATATCTACCTAAAAAAGCTTATTTAAGCAACTGCCATTTTGTATTTTTTGTGTTATATTATTTTAAATACATTGCACTTTTTGAACTTTAAGGGACTGGAGTTCCATTAAGGTTGGTACGGCGGATACAAAATTAAATTTTTTGGGATACTTATCTTTAGCTAAAATTTCATATCCTTATTTCAAACGATGTTAATGATGTTTTTTTAAATGGACACAGACAGACAAATGGAGAAACGAACGGATTAAAACTGAATTGAAAACATTTTAAAAGCTATTTTGTTTTATTTTTATTGTATTTATAATACCTATATATTTTATTATTTTATTCATATTTTTTACAATTTTATGATCTGAAAACAAATCTATTTTTTTTTCAAGCGCTTAAAATATAAAAACTTTATTGTTCAGATTATTTAAAGTTGATTTGCTCTTTTTTTTTTAAAGTTTGAACTTTACGCGAATTATTAGCATCTATATGTCATTTTTAGAAAAAAAGCGTTATTCATTGCACGGTTTTTTATTTTCTTTAATAAAAACTTTAATTTTAATGTATATATATATATATATTCTATAATAGTCTTTTTATTATATTTATTTAATTTAAGTTCAGTAATTAGACATATTAAAGACAAGATTTAAGCTTTTGATTTTGATTTGATTGTATATTATAAATTTAAAAAAAAAAATTGTTTACAATGTTAACAATTAAGTTCTTTTTAGTAAAATGACAGCTGTCATCCTATTGTATAAAAATAAAATTATTCAATTTTTAAAATTATTGAAATCAGAAATTGAATAAAATAATAAATTAATTAATTATCGGATTGAAAATTAAAGCTTCATATCTACTGTGCACCCAAGGACTCAAAGCTGTATTTAAACTTCGTTATGGCTATTGAAAGCGCTTTTCTATATTAAAGCTTTATTAAGTATATGAATCTTTAGAATACGCTAAGTGAGTGAATAAATCACGTCACAGTAAAATTTGTTAAAACAATTTAGGACAAAATGTAGTCTCATAAGTTAAAAATTCTTTACCTACAACAGCCGTTACTGCCTACAAGGGTTAAACATTATATACGATCTGATTTTTCTCAAAGATAATTTAATTAAAAAAATTGTAACAACAATATGTCAATTTTTGAATATTTTAATTGAAAAAATTAATTTTATATTTTCTTTTATTGTTTTCCAATTTGAATGATCACATATCGCAAAACGAACCAGATCGCAACATCTTGATAACATAGTGGGAGTTAAATTAATTTTTCTGTAAATCACAATTAATTTTAAAGTTTTTTAGCTTATCATTTATACATATATGAATCATTATAACTATATTTCGTTTCACTGGTAAGGTTATTTTTTATTTGAACCGCATGTGTGGTTGTGCCTACCTGTGTGTCTAGTACTTTCCTGAACACGAAAAAGTTAAAGTTGAAAGATTTCTTAAAAATTTTCCTACTTTTCGTTTTACAAATTATGCAAGGTGCATTGTTTTTTAATACAAGCTATAGAAAACTTCTTACTCGAATGACTCAACAATAATTTGGACAATGAATTTTGGTCAAAATGAAAAGTTAAATTTTTAAATTTTTTCTTAATTGACCAAAAGTTAATTTAACGTTTAGAACATCAATTAAATTATATGTTAATAATAATGGGGAAAAAAATCTTTTTCCTAGATTTTTTTTTAATCGAGAGTTTTGGTTTTTGTTTACGAGGGATGATGGAAAACATCGGAAGCCACCCAGAATCATTGTACGGGGTTCATCTGTATAGTGTTGGACTTTAATCAACTAAAAGTACTTCTTTTTAAAACCTGCGGAATGGACCTTAAATATAAATATGTATCATTGGATATAGGGCATTTTACGATACTAAAATCGGGATTGGGAAAGGAAATTGAAAGGATCGTCATATATATAAATTACCAACATTGGGAAACACATAACTTAGTAACTTAGTTCATAATCGCGACGTTCGCATAACAAACGAGTTTCCATATGCTGTTTTTTGTTATCTTACTAACTAACAACGGTGTAGAGTTTTGCATCTGTCTCACTCCTTGTTTCACGTTGAAAAACTTTGAGAGGAGCCATTAATTGTTGGATTTATTTGGAACAGGGGTTGATCCCTGGAAAATATGTTTAAAGCAGGGTTAGTGTTGAGACAGTGCGCCGATGGCTAAGTAAAATTGGCGTTGAGGTAACACGTTTATAACACGTTTATAAGCTCTGTTTTCAAAATATTCCAAAACAGTTTGGGAGGCTTCAGGCAGTGTATGGATTAGTTTGAGAATTGATGACAAGGAACTATAATTGATTACCAAAAAACTGGTGATTAGACAATTATTTCTCAATTTTTCTGCAAGGATCCAAAGTACAGTGGTGTATTTAACTATAGAAGCATAGAATATAAGTGTTGATATTTGGTCCATAATTCACCCTAACATAAGTTTTTTTTTTGGATATAGATCAGTATACAACTCAGCTTGTTTTTCGTTAATACACTTTTCGCCTTATTATTGAAGGTAATAAACCTTTAAAATTTAAAGTAACAAACTCAAAAGCACAAGGTGTTTTATAATAATTTTATTGTGTTTGGTAATAAACGACTTAAACAAGTAAATCTGAAGTCAAAAAACAAATAAAACACAATTCTGTACAATTTTGGGTATTTCCGATCATTGCATTTTTTTTTTCAAGTACAACTTCATAAATTTCTTGTTTTTAACAGTTCTTTCTTTCTTATGCTTTGGGTTTTTTTTTCACATTTACTTCGGTATTGAATTAATACTTAAGTTATGGAAATAACATTTTTTTAGCGAATAATTTTTTATTTAAATATAGTTGAAGTTTTAAATTTAGAAACCGCTTTTTGTTCAATTTTTGAATAAATTTATGTGTTTTAAGCTTTTTTTGTGTGCTGAACAAGAGATAGCTTGTTATATTTGAATGGATTTCATTTTTTCCTTATATAATTCAGATTTTATGAATCATAAGGTCAGAGAACTGAAATTTACATGGAACGTGTCATATACTGATATATATATAACGTACCAGTATAATATTTTATAGCTTTATATTAAATTTAAATACTTTTTAGTGACAATTTGTATTAAAGAATGAAGAAAGTGGGTACATTTGTTTAGAATATAATATTTTTGATTACTTAATGGTAATTAAAAAAATTGAGTTTGAGATTATAATTTAAATCCTAAGACTGTTAATTAAAATATTAGTAATTAGATCGTACGTACATTAAAAAGTTAATAATAAATAAATAATACGGGTACAAGTATTCCACCCTGCTAAAATATAATTTTGCATATTTTTAATATTTATATTAAGTGAAACTGACATTTCCGGCAATATACATTGAAAGTGTACTGATTATTTAATAAGTCAACTGTATAAATTGAAAATAAAGTGAGAAAAATGATGACGACATTCGTGATGTACAGTGTTTTCAATTTAAAAAAATTGATTACTTCACAACATTTCTCTAAATGCTAACAAAAATCTGTTCAAATATCTTTTTCGGAAAATTCGTTGAAGTTGACAACAAATATTAAACAATGGACATTTTAAATTGAAGTAATCTTTGTCAATAAAATAAGACAGTAAATCTTTGATCGCGATTCGCATTTTATTCATATATGTTGTTGTAGTTTTTATAGTGGAGGGATGGACATTACCATAACACCTGGGCCTAGTGGCTTGTCAATTGTTTGAAAACCATCTTGTGCATCTCTGATTTCGAAGCCGCTCCTAGTTTTACAGCGCCTCATTGAGCTGATTAACACCCCTGATGATTTGGATTATCTTTCTCTAGTCTGACTCTTTACAATCCTGAAGTCTTCCTAAGTAGTATCTTTCTCCAAAGACCCTCATTCTTAGGTATGCAAACGCTTCGTATTGACACAGAACATGGAGAACTGTTTCGTCATCCCGTCCACAGCTTCTGCACTCGCTGCTAGTAGCCCTACCTATTCATAGGTGGCCTGTCTGTTATTAATCTTAGATCCTATTTTTCAGATTTAGAATCTTTTTAACTTTATTGCTAATTGTAACTCTCCAGAAGGACTTCGTCTGATATCATCTTGTGGAGTATAGCCATTGCTCTTTCACCTCAGTTTTGGACCAGACTTTTGTAATACTTTTTACTTTCGAATCTATATCTTTTAAAGTAGACTTTTATATTAAATTTTAAATTTAATATTTAACCTAAGTTTTAACTGTATAAATTTGTAATTGTTAATTGATATAATTGTATCCAAGTAGGACCACTGGTGATGTACAATCGGTTAAAACCAGTTATGCCAATTATATTCTTCAAAAAGTGTCAATCATAAATTTTATTCGAAATGACACCAAATTATAACAAAATAAGATAATAAATAAATGGTTAATTTATAGGTAGGTACTAATTATATATTTGAAGCTAATTAAAATATGTTTTAGAACTTTGGATTTAAATTAATAATTTCCTTGATCTAATTATTTAAATGTAGTATAAATAAACCAGTGCTACTGTAAAAAATTTGTGCGGAACTTTAAATTCAAAACAAAGATTAAATAAGAAATAAATTGTTTTAGAACATGAAAATTGTGATAGTTCATAAGATTCGATTATTTTTTTATTTTATATTTCGTTTAAGAAAGATGTGAGTTTTTAAGTGTTTTGTATAATTATTTTGAATAAATTAACGATCAAAACTGTCAATAATGCAGTATAAATTGCAGTAGCTGCAATATTATGCAGTATTATTATATTTTGTATAATTTATTTGTGAACTTTGCTCTAATTAATAAATTAACTTCCTTATTGATAAAAATATTATTATAATTTAATAATTTTTAATCTATTTTACATAAATTCAAATTTATCTTTGATTTTATTTATAAATTTTATATTCTCATATTGATTTTTATTTTGTGTCACTGAGAAATCTGGAAATTCCAATCAACCGTCTAGTCTAGTAATAATAAATGCTAAGAGATGAAATTTTTTTTATTTGTTTATTATTTTTTTCTTATTTTTGCAAAAGCTTTTTTTGAAAGTTTTTACATGAAATAAAAAAACAAAAACAAACAATAAAATAAAAACTAACCTCTGAATCGAATCACAAAAGAAAGTAAACAAAAGAGACTACTGTATTTTGCATCTATTATAGAATAGACTATGTAGTCTCGTAGATGAGTAGAGATGGGAATATTTACGAATTTCTTATTTTGCTCCATTTTCATTATACTTATATTATATACATTTTACAAATTTTGAATTAAATAATAGAGGCAAACTGATAATAATAATCTGAATATATAATATTATACTGATAATAATAATCTGGAATTTGATTATTACTTTGAGAAATGAGGAGCATATAACAGATGTAATATGGAGTGTTATACCGTTAGGAAGCCCTAATATTTTAACTTTCCGAGTTAATTAGTTATTTTATTATCTAACTATAATATCTAAATCTTGAATTATTTGAAAAATTATAGTAAATTTTAGACTCTGGATAAAAGTTTGATCATAATCTGAGAACATTATATAATACGTAAATAATACATAAATAAGCCTCGTTTGTTGAGTAATGCGTGTTTAGGCTTGATGAAATTATGTCTTGCCCTAATATTATAACTATGTGGTGATTATAACTATATAACATAAGCGTTTGTCAAAGCAATTTTAAACCTTTATAACACCAAATCATTCTTAATAAAATTAAGTCTAACAATGCAATGATAATTTAAAAATTTTGCATTAAATTCAAAATTTAAAATATTTATCATTTTTAAATTGAATCGTTTAAGTTTTAATATGTCTTCAATTAAATTATTACAACTATTAAAATCTATTATATTATAAAAAGTACGTTTATATATATAAATATATATATTTCCAAGTAACCATTGTAAATTAAATATTATTGCCTATAAAGTTTAAAAGACTACAACTGTAATTAATTTAAAAATATCTATATAAATATAGTTTAAAATATATATTATATGTGTTTTTAATTCCATAAAACAATTTAGAATATATTAAAAACTTAAATGAATTTAATTATAAAAGTGTCATTAATTGGAGTTGTCATATATATATATAAATTAATGCAATTGTCATAAAATGTTTTAATTAAAATTGCAAGAACTATTAAATAATAAAATCTTATCAACAATACTTGAAAATTTGTAAAAGAAATTCTTTTAATAATAAAAATTGGTTTTATAGTTTTTTTTAAATGTTTTCTTAGTAAAATTAATGCTATTTTTAGTATTTTTGCATATTAATTTTTTTTTATAAAGATAAATTTTACCAAATCTTCTTCATTTTCTTTTAAATTAATTGTTACTGTACAGTGGGAAGACTTTTAAACGCTTCCAATGATCAATATACAATTTCTGAAGATGAAGCAATTTTAAAATGATTTTTTGAATCATTTTTTTGAACCCTTTAACATGGAACATTTGAATTCAAAAATAATTGACATTAGGTATTATGAATCTTAAAACTTCAATTTTGGATCTGTCATTTAGGATACAAGTTAAATATTATGTTTAGAGTCAAGTTCTTAGGTTTTTCAATCTCTGAAATCAATCAATATAATTTTGTAAGTCCGAATTTTATTTTGAGGTAGCGCGGAAACTATTTTTATAACTCATACCTTAATTTATAGGTTGAGATGATCCGGAAAAATTATAACCGTTCCTCTATAAGCAATAGAGTTTTGGCGATATAACGATATATCGTACAGGTCAATATTTCGTACAATATTTTGCAAAATTTTAAAAAATTCTATTTATAATACAAGTGGGACCTTTTTGGTATACTGGATAAGCATTTGGCTTGTTAACAAAGGACGTGCGATTTCTAAAAATAATTTTTCTTTACAAATCTCCATAGAAACCAAATATATATAGTAAAATTTAAAATAAGTAGATGATATATAATCAAAATAAATAACATTAGTTATAAAATTAATAAATATAATGTTGCCCCTTACATCCGAAAGGAAAAGGATCCGTCAATTTGTAATTGCATTGTACGCCCTTGTAAATATTTAATAAATATAAAATTAAAATATAATACAAGTATCTGAAAGAACCTTTAAAGCTTTTAGTATTTAGATCTTTGGTACTAATCCTATAAGGAGTATTTTCGAAACATATTATAATTTCCAAAAAAGCTACATATATTTTTTTATAGTAAGCCGGTTTTTCTCACATGCCACACCATCCATACAACCACCACATTCCGATACTATTAAAAATAGATCTTGACATAAATAAACCATTTAAATACGTCAATATATACATACGCGTTTTAAAAATCAACTAATTAATAAATCAGTAAGGTTGATTAACATAATTAAAAAAATGTATTTTAAAATGTAAAAAAATAAACTAGTATTTTATGTCTATTATAACTAGTATTTTATCACTGTCTTACGTCTATATAGAAAGTAGTACTTATTTATTTAAAAACTAGAATTTATTACCAAATTATGATTTTGTATTTGTTTTTTTTTTATGCAAAAGTTCAAGTGAATCATAAAATAATTTCGCATGTTATGTATCAATTTTTTTTAAGTTTAGATGTAATTTCCCATCTCAACTGGTTTTTTTTATATTCAAAATTATTCATGTGTATATTAACTATCACCTCTCCTAATTACGTTCAAGCTTTTTAATTTTTTTATTTTTTTTTTATTTTGTAACTATCTTTAGATATTTATAGTTAGTCGCGTATATTTGTAATGTAAAAGATACAAATTTAGTGAATTTATTCGCCATTTGGTTTTGACCGTTATATGATCATAGATCAGTGAAAGAACGGGAAGTTAAACTTGAATAAAAAGATTTCAAGTAAATTAGAATAAATAAATTAAATAAATTAATATTAATAAAATAAAAAAAAAATGATTTAATTTTTAAAAATAAAAAATATATTTTGCAACATTAGTTTCCGATTCGTTTAAAAAAGCGGTCAATCTTTAGTCGTCGGTCAAAATTTTTTTTTAAATATTTAAAAAAAAAAAAAGATCTATTAATTATAAAATTAAATATTTGTAATTATAGTTTAAAAATACAATATTATTTTTAATAATAAATATTTGTAACTAATTTAAATATTTTGAAACAGATTTTAATAATTAAATTTTTAATCCGTTTATTTTTGAAAAAAAAAAAAAAAAAAAATCGTTAATTACTTATCTGGCAAACAATATGTTTTTTTAAGCTGTAGTGATAAAATAATTAGTTTAAAGGTTATATAGGTATATGAATTATTATTTAGTACATATTATTAATAATATTTATTGTTTTATTTTTGGATTTTAAATAATAAAAAAAAAAAAATTATTTTAAGGTGTTATTATTATTGATAAAAAAACAAACATGGTTTTTGAAATTACAAAAAAATATAAAAATTTTTTTCGAAAAAAATCTAAAAGAAATATTTTATGGAATAAAGATCAATGCGTTAGGTAAGAATTTAATTTAATATTAGATAATATAGTTTTTAATTAAATCTCTGCATTTAAATTTTAGGATTTTTCTTGGATTAAATTAAAGAAAAACAAGAGCTGTTTTAGTTGTTTTTAATCGCCATCAATGTGATATGAACAACCCTTTTCTAAAGTTTCTTTATTAATTGAATGTAGTGTCTTATATATACATATGTGTTACATAGACTATTTTTTTGCAAGTTCCCTATATTTTATTGAACCGTATTTCAATTACCCGAATTTTATTTTACTATATGTAGTTCACTTACCTGAATTTGTTTTAACTAGAATATTTTCCAGAATATACATAGGAACTCAAAGTGAAAGTGACCTAATTCACAAAAATTTTTTTTTCGAGTTAATTACATTTTAAAGTTTAAATTTTATAAAATGTCTATAAAATCATTATTATTACGTTATTTGTTTTAGAAAAATTGTCTAGTCTTTGTATAGCTCTTTATTGCATTATAGTTTGTTTAAATATAACATTGAAAACTTGTGGGTAACGACGGTTTTTCAATAACAATTTTCTAGAATTACGAAATGTAGTATATTCAAATATATACAATTGAGTTATATGCTGAATATTTTTTTAATCTGAATTGCTACAATTTGGCAAATTTCTTAAGTTTCATTAATTAAGGTAGATGTTGTGGAGTTTTTTGAATGTGATTAAATGGGAAATTCATCTATTCTACATTCTACATCTACTTCTAATTCAATTTCCGCAAAAAAGGACAAACTTTTTGAAATGAAGGTTCAGCAACTTTGGTTTTGAGCCCCTCATTACCTATGTGAGGTTGAACTTTGTGAATTTAGAAGTATATTAATTTTGGATTTAAAATCAATGTATTCCATATTTTAAGATTCTTTATATAGTCAATACTGAAATACTGTGAAATAATAGTATAGACAAGTAATATAATAGGTAAATGAAATATTGTTTTGTAATTGTAACTCCTTAATATTGGTATTGCCAAACCCGTAATGAATTTCTAGATCTAATAATAATTTAAATATACTAAAGAAAACATTCCGGACCTATTTTTTTATGGAGTACTAAAAAATAGAAAATTTTGTACGAAAACAATTATACAAATCTACTCTAAGGTATATAAATATTAAATCTAAATAGATTTATGATTATTAAGATAGTATAAACTATTTTGTGATTAGTCGCGATTTCTACCCTTACAAAATAATATTTTGCTGCCTTAATTTTGTTATTTGAATTAAGGAGCAAGTCTTAAAATCATTCTGATTTTATAATGTCATTTTTTTTTTGTATTGTTCGTGTACTTTTGCAGCGATTAAATTATTAAATATCTTTTACTTATTATTTATTGAACTGTAAAAGTAAACTTTACTTATCTCACAATAAACGTAATTATTTATCTTTTTAATTCGTTTAAAATGTAAATTTAATATATAATTTAAATTATAAATTATCATTAAAGTATAAATTTAATAAATAATTTTATCAACTGTGTTATGGAGTATAAAGGTGTGCATTTTTCAATCGATCTGATGTTTTGTAACATAATTTTTGAATCCGGTTCCATTCATAATTAAGGCATAAATTAGGATATAAATATGGGAGCTTTTATAATCTTTTTTCAATAACTTAAATATTTTTTTTTTAAATTTCGTTTTTAGAAAATTTCGCTTTTTTAAAATTTTTTCCAAAATCTCGTTATTAAGAATTTTCGAGTTGAATATAAAATCAGAATTTCATAATATAAAAAATTGAGATTTTTAAAACAAATTTTCCAAAAATGCGATTTTCAAAAAGAGATTTTCAAAACAAAATTTTCTAAAAACGGGATTTTTTAAACCCAGATTTTAAAACCAACCCTATAAGTGAAACTTGATATCAATTATTAAATTACTTATCAACTTTCCATAACTTAGCAGAGTTTAAGCTTCCAATGAATAATTTAAAACTTTATTATTAAATCCCCTCTTGTAATATATAATTTGTTTATTTGCACCAAAAACCGCTTTTGATATTAACAAATCAATGAAAATTGATTAGTAAAAATTATTAATTTTTTTTAATTTTTAGAAAATTTATTATTTGATTAGTGATAAAGGGTTTGTGTTATAGGACCTCAGATATTATAAATGATATTTAGTTTACATTTTACCTTTCAAATTATTTACAATTCAAATTTTAAATGATAAGTAATTGTATTATTTGATTAGAACCTATTTATGATTTGGTTGTAGTACTCGTATATGTTTACAACTAAAATTTTATTGATATCCATAAATAAGTTTTGCAGACAATATTTTTTATTTAATCTATCGGATTGAGTACATAAATATTAAATATTTTTTTAAAATTTACAATATTTAAATGCGAAATTAATATGTTGATTTAGTTTAAGGAATTGCCTTGTGATTTAATGTCGCATTTTTAAAGAGTTTAAAGACTTTAGATTTTAGTGTTGAAAATGTGCTTATTTTTATTAAAAGTTTTTTTAAGGAAAACAACTCAAGACTATATTAAAATTTATTAGTTATTAGTTAATTTAACTATTAAGTATTATTTTTAATTTTATTAATTACTATTAAGTATTTTTATGGATAATTTTTTAAATTAAAAAATTTATGCAATGCTTCAAAAGAGAATAAAAATGAAATTAAAACTATTTACAGGAATACGAAGAAAACAGTAAGTTAAGGACATATTAAACAAATCAATGTTTTCAATTAAAATTAAAATTATTATTAAAATAATTTATAAATATATAAGAATAAATAATTTTATTTTTGAATACAAAAAATCTATCAAAATATACACAAGATAAAAGCATTTAATTTCTGAATCATAAGTGCCACTCTTTTTTAGTTCTTATAGATCCATTCACTTTTAAACATTTTACAATAAGAAAATTGAATTAATAGTGAAATAATTAAGATAAATTAAGTAGATAGTTTTTAATTTAAAAAAAAAACTATGATATATGTGTTTTAATTTGGAATTAGATTTGAAACTTTGATTGGTTGTATATTATTTGTTATAATAATTGTATTTACAGAAAAGTTTAAATTTAAAAAGGAACCCTATTCCCATTCTATTGGATCCCTAAACTCTAATCTTTTTAGTATTGTTTTTATAGCAATAAAGTAATGTTCTTATAGTTTTTGCGTTTATGTAATGACGCTCGTGCAAGTCATTGTAAAAGAGATGAATGCAGTTTTTACATTCCTGTTAACAATTTTAATAACTCAATTTCTTTTACATAACAGAAATTTCATACATACGAGTATTTCGTATGTACAAAATTTAATTGCATTTCTAATAAAGTAAATAAAACGTTTTATTATACATTTTAAATAGTATTTCCGTTTCTAGTGTACTTTATAATAGAATTATTTAGAAGAGAATTATAAAAAATACAAATTTTTTGTTTGATTGCAGTTCGAATATTCTGTTGGCTTGCAGTCCGGATGTTCGATTGTAGTTCAGATAGTTTTTTTACAGTAAATCTCTTTAAAATTTTAAGAATCTTTAAGTGTTTTTTTTTTATCAAATTTAAATTAAATCCACATAATTATAAAATATTAATTTAGAATTAGATGTTTCAGCTGACCAATGGCGTTATGGTAAAGACGCCATCTTCTATGCGGAAGGGTCTTGGGTCGTATATCTAATAAAAACATATCGTAAAATTGTATAATTATATCGTAACATAAAATAAGGTTTAATAAAAATATATAAGCAACTCTTGTGTAAGATGGTGCATTTATTGGTGCAATGAGTATTTGTGCATTCATAATCTTATACAATAGTTCCAGTCAATTAATCAATGGATACCATTAAAGAAACTGAAGCCTAGTCCAAATAGAGTTTGTGAATGCTCTCTATTTCTTAGATGAGTGGAGAAAAAAAAAAAATTATGTTTCAGTACTTATTTAGTACTTATACGGAATTTTTATGGTTCTAAAAAATTTAAATTAATATTGCATATGAACAAAACAATTTGATAATTAATATAAACGATAAACAGAATTGAAAAACAAATTTAGTTGTAAATAAGTGTTTTTAAATTTTATATCAGCAAAATATCGTTCCCTTAAACCCGCACCTTCCAAAAATAAAATTTGGTGTAAACAAAAACGCAAATTATAAATCTTATCATATTATAAAAATATTTTGCAAATATATTTATAGCATTATTTAGTTTATAAAAAAAACCCTAACAGTAATTAGTAAATCTTATCTTTAAAATCAAATAAAATAATAACAAAGTATATTATTAGTTTATATCTTCTATCTATTAGTACTTATGCCATAAAGATTTTTATTTATTTACGTTCATATAAAAGATTAAATTTTAACCAAAGCCTCCAAGATTCACCAAAGATATTTAAGTTTTCTTCTATAATAATGGGGAACGACTTCCTTCTTTATATTGGCCAGATTTGTATATTTTTTAATTTTCTCTTACGGTAAGATCGATGCAAATTATCGAAAGATACTGTGCGCAACCGCATAGTTATAATGTGAGACTTTAAAACAGCAAAAACACCAGCCCTGTTTTAAAACGTTAAAACTAGGCTTTGAGACTAACCATTAATTTTGCCAACTGTTAATAATCACTAAAATTACAGGCCTTCGTTATGGTGATTTGAATTTATCGCTAATTCAAGTGCCTACTTCTGTTCAGCTTTCTATTGACATTAGAAGATTGTAGCAGTTTTTATGCTTCTATGCATAAAAACTATTGTGCCCTATGTTTAAAAGACCCGCTGACTTTTGTTTTATTGCTTATTTTTTAATTTCATCGCTAACATTAAGAATCGCTAAATGTCTATGTAAGTCGGAATTTTGTACGTACAAGGGAGCATTCACCATTTCACGTAGCACTTTCCACATCAGTATGTGTGAAAAACATTTTTTACTTTAAAATTAAGTAAGAAACATATAATTGTCATCTTAATCAGATCAAGTTTATATTATCTAAATTCTTTTTATCTTTTTTATGTACTTGTACTAAATTATATACTAAATTAATTAGGTACAACATTTTATATGTATACAATAAATAACTATATAGCAATAAAAAAATTACGATAGTGTATGAACTAGTTGAATTGAGTTGAATATAAGCATTAGACACAATAAGATCTCTAATTTAATTAAATAATTAATAGAAGTAAATAATAGTCAATTAAAACGTGTATTATGAAGCTAATAAGATAAGATTATTCTTAAATAGTCAAAGTCTATTAGTTTTATTGTACTCTATATTGTGGTAGAATATATGTGATATCAAATCATTTTTAAAAGTGTTTTGTTGTTCATCTAAATGTCGGATCAATTTTAATAGGAAATTGTCCAATCTGATGATAGTTGTTTCCTTGTACAAGTATTTATTGGAGTAAAAATGCTTCTAGTTGGATTTGATTATTCGAGTTTTTTGAAAATGTTAATACATTCACACAATTGTTTTTTTTAACTCTCGTAGTTTACCTTATTAATTGGTATTCAACTGGTATTTAATTGGTACTATAATTAATTAGGATCAAGCATTCATTGATATTTGACAAATTTTTTTTTTTGAATTCGGAACTTCCTTTATCGACCCTATTAAGAAATAGTTACATTTAACACTTACTTATTAAAGTTCACCTCCAGATTTTCAAGTGATGTTAAACCGATTTTACCACCACACCTGAAATTGTAAAAGTATAGGTATTTATTGAACTTTACTCATTCATTTTTTTTAAATTTTTATAATTAATTTTAATCAATTAGCAAGTGTTTAAAATAAATTCTTAAAAAATGTTGTAAATTCTAAGTGTGTAATTGTAATTTTGTACTAATAGTATGTGTTTATTATTTACGTTTTTAATTAAAAGCTTTTTTTTAGAAAAAGTTCAGTTGAACTAAATTAAAAAAAAATATTTGACAACAGTCTTGAAGTACAAAGTGTGATTTATATTTATTAATTATTTTAATCCTATCCGACTCGACAAAGTGGTTGTGTCTGGAACTATAGACATGAGTTTTAAATTATGATATTTAAATTTCAAATTTTTAGAGGTATTTTTTAAAAATTTGTAAAATAATTGTCGCTATGGAAATTTGTTATCACTTTTATAGCGATTAAATGATAAGAAATATTATTCAGAATGTAAATATCCGTTAAAAATTTTGAAGATATGCAAATATAATTAAGTTTTTAATTTGTTTTGTGTCACCAAAATTTTATTTAATAAAAAGAAAAGACAAAAGATAAAAAGATTAAGTCAATTGTATTATTAAATTAATTTGTTTGTATTATCAAATTTTTTTAAGAGAGTTAGTTGCCTATTTAAAAAGAAAAGTCAAAAATTCTTAAAATAAACAAAAAGAAAAGAGATGAAGATAATAATAAAAATTTGCATGTTTTGTTGTTGTTGTTTTTTTTTATTTTTATTTACCGCAATACCGCATACATTTTAACGATTTATCTACAAAGACAAAAGTTGAAATTAATAATAACAATAAGACACGTTTGTTAAAATTTATTTTTACCAAATATATATAAACAAAAAATTTGCCAAATTTTTAAATTTATTTATTAATAATAAAAAAAAAAAAACAAATTTTATTTAAATTTCTTTTAAAATTACGTAACAAAACAAATGTGAGAAGCAAGAGAATAACTTTGTTTTTTTTTTTATTTTATTTCATGAAGAAATTCCAATCCTATTCTAATTCAAAACAAAGAGAAAAATTGAAATATGAGAGAATTTAATTTAATTGATTTGAAGAGAAATATTTTAAGTTAGGTGAGGTATAAAAAATTTAAGAGAATTACTTTACTATTTAAGTATTTTATGCTCTCTGAGCGATATTTGATAAATGAAAATGATCAGTTGCAATGCAATTTGGTTGCAACTGGCAATCTTTAAATTTTTCTAATGTTAATATAGTAAATAATGAATAGTGTTAGAAATTATGTTGTAACTGAAAGTGTTTTGTAAAAATTTTGATACCTACAATAATTTTTTTTTAAATTAATTTTACTAGTACTAAATGTTTCGTAGATGATAAATTTTTAAATTAATTTTATTAAAATTTTTAACTGAAATATTGTTTAGAATGTTTCAGATTTATTATTTTTGGTCTTTTGTATTTTAGACGTATAGTTAAAGGTCTAAGTACCTAGGTTTATTTTGAAGAATATTAGTTAATTTTTTATTTATTTATATATTTATTTATTTATTTATTTATGTACAGTCCCCCTACCATATGTGATACGTGAGTGAATCAGTCTTTCCTTTTCAGGTGTGGCAGTTAAATTTATTTTATATTATTGTATAATTAAACTATACTAGGTATATCAATTATAAATTATATTTTTTTATTAGAAATTATGTGACCTTGTTTTGAAACCGAGATTCCGCTAATTTAACCCTCGAGCTATCAATCAGATGTTTATTTTATATTACTTAAAAAAATTTATTTTATGCCTATTGTAATTTAGCATTTTTATTTAAAGATTTCCATAATTTTTAGAATAATTTAAATAAAATATTGCAAACAAACATTAAGTTGTTATATATAGTAATTCCAAACTAAATATATAATTATTCCTCTTTTACTCAAATTTATTCCATTTGTAACTATGATGTAACTTATTTTAAAAATTTTAATTTATTTTTATTAAAATCAGGAAAAATATTGAAAATATTTGGAGGTAGTGATGAATGATGATGTCATACATAAAAAGAAAAATTTTCCTATATTTAAATTTTTGCAATACTATGAAGTTTTGTATATGAAATTGCAAAACATCAAATAGGTACTTGACTTAAAACATATTTGAAAACAAATATATTATTAATGAGTTCTATTCAAAACAAATCATTTCCATTTACATATATATATATATATATATATATATATATATATATATATATATATATATATAATATATATATACAGAAGTGAAACAAATTGAAATGATCTCTTTTGTTTTTTAATTAATGCGCTTAAAAACAATGACGATCTAATTTACAAGTATATAATAAGATAATTTATGTAATTTTACATAATAATGTATATATTGTGTACTACAGAAGTACTTAGCATATATATTTTTACATACAGACTTTCTAATAACTCACACTTAGTAAATTCATAATGACCCACAAATGTCTTCTGAGTGGAAGTAAGAGTCATATTCGTCCGATAAACAATTGACTCAGTATTGAGTATAGGGTGTCGGTGAATTACCGATATGACCCTGAAATGATGAAAAATGTGTTAATTTTTTTTATCATCATTAGTTTTTAATTTCAACAATTGTTACCTAATATTTCTGGTTCAATGATTTAAATGATATTGAATTTGTAATGCAATTTGTTTTTGTTTTCAATATAGCAGACATTTTTTTTCAAAAAAATATATATATATATAAAAATTTTATTATATTTTATATTTTGTTCAATTATAAGTATTTAAGCAGGGGTATCGAAAAGTTGTTCTATAAATGTTTTAAATTTGGATTTTTAGTAATGATCAATTGCATCAATTTACAACTTAAAATAATTGAAAGATTACAATGTAATATGTACATAATTGTCTAACTAAATATTATAAATTATGAGAGAGTTTCTATGAATGATATTTGATCTTGAAATTTGTTGTTGTCTAGAAGTGGTGAAAACTTTCAGTTGCGGTGATAGAAGAGGTTTCGAACTAGATCAGTCGCACTGATAGAAGAGGTCTCAAGCTAGATCTCTCCTATCACTGCAACCACCTTCCGAAACTCCCAGAAAAATGGGATATAAAATCAAACAACTAACGAAGCATCTATGACAGAGTGATATGGCTGGGAAAGAGATAGGAAGGGAATGTTTCATTGTTAATGATCGAATGGAGAATATAGAAGTTTTAGGTTGTCTCCTCAACTCCTCGTTGTCGTTGTTTCCTCGAATATAGAAGTTTTAAGTTGTCTCCTCTATTGAAATTTTATAAATCATTAGAATTATTGGAAATCTTAATTAAATAGAACAAAATAACCAGATGAATGAAAGTACACTACTATACATACCTCTTAATAGTATTTGAATTTTATTGACAACTGATTATGATAAAAATTCTATCATAATAGTTGTTTTATAACCAGATTCCCTTTCGTGAAGGTCTACAGAGTTAAAGATTATCTAAAATCATCGTCTTTGTAGTTAAATTTTCCAAAGTTTATTAGCTCTATATTAAATAGACTTTTAATTTGAAAATCTTCTATAAGGAAAAATCAAAAGGGACGAAGCATTCCATCGTAAGCCACCTTTTAGAACCGTTTGCGGTGTTCCTTTGGGTAGTGTGGAGATTAAACACACCATTTTTTAACCAAACTTTAGGGAGGGACATGTGATACAAATGTACAGTTTGATTATGAGGATAAGAAACTTGAAGGTTTTATATTAAGGAAATTTAGGATTGTGCGTATTTTGTTGAATTTTAAAAATTGGAAGAGTTGTTGAGAAGATTTTAATGTTTTTTTTTAATTTTATCCATATCGTACACATCTATATTATCAACTGTAGGAAACACATTTAATTGGATATGGTTCCACATACGTGACGTGAAAAATGAATTCCAATAAGCCATGCTACTCCATCTGGTCCAATTCAAGTAATCAATGAAGTCTTTAAGAACATGTACCTAACCTCCTACCCTTCATACATATAATTAAGCAGTACAAACTAATTACGAGTATATGATAGGTCTGCATCAGTGGCTTCTATACTTTATACTATAAAGTTAAGATGTTTATACTAATTTAATCTATACATTATGCTACTATAGTTATACACTTGCATATATCATTACTCTAATTGAATATTTTTTTTTTGTTCCAATGACAAAAAACACACAATGATTCAACCTTTTTTTCATCTAAAAAAAAATTGTATACTTATTAATTAAAAGATAAATTGTTTGTCAATGATTCATTTAATGTAATTTAACAGTTTACCTTTTTAAATTCAATTATACCTTAAATTATTTCATATAGTTTAAACTTTTAATTAGAACCATTTTGTAAATTTTTTTTTTTAGAATTTTAGTACAATTGTAAAAACTGAATACGTACCTAATACCATACCTGTATATTGAAGTAATTGCATTCATTGAACATATGTATATTTAAATAATTCAAATTTAATATTTATTACAGATATTAGCTTTGTATTTAATGAAAAAACAAACTTTTATTGTATACAGTAAAATTTACATTATCGGAATCTAATAAAATTCAAAAAAAATTAATATAACAATCATTATAATAAAATGCATATTACAATCATAAAATTAAAATAAATAAATAAATTGTTAGATATACTCGTAGTTTAGTTATTAAGTTCTTTTTGTTATTTGCAAGTTAATGTTTAGTTTTATATAATTTAGTTGTATATAATTTAGTTTTACTTTTAATTAGATTCAAAAAAATTAGACTGATGATTAATTACTATCTTTAATGAATGAAATTTAATAATAATAAAGATATTTTGCATAGAATTGAAAAAAAACTTTTATGAGAAATTCATTTTGTATTCTTTTGTTTACATTTAAAATTTTAATAATTTAATAATAAATTTAATTTTAGTAATTAATAGAACTTTTATTGGGAAAATGAAACTAAATTTAGAATTTGTTGAGGTATATTATTAGGTTGAGGTTAGATTATTAGGAGAAATATCTTGATTAACTTTTGAAAATAAGAAAATTTATTTTATTAGATAGAAGGGTTGTGTTGAGGGTTGATCGCGATTTATTGCGCTCAGCCCTTAATTCATAGGAAATATTACATGGGCACAATCCTATTATTGAGACTCTTCAAAATAAAATGAGTTGGAGATTGGAACTAATTTTGATTAAAATATTAATTAATTTCTACATAATTTTGTTATATAATATTAGAATATTATTTGAAATAAAATTGTATTGTAAAAAACAAAGGAATCAACCTAGATATAGAAAGTATATATGTATATTAATACATATATTTTTTTCGCAGCGTCATCTCTTGAGGCAATTTATAGATAAATTACTAAAGATAAAAGTATCTATTAAAAATGCACGATATCAGACCACAGATTCGGATACTGTAAGCTTCTAATCGATTCAAGGACAAACGAGCATATTTCCAAAACTTAATAGGATAGAACCCTCAAATTGGAGACAAATTTAAATCATATCATCAAACTTAATGAAAATATTAACTTTATATTGGGTTCATTGGTAATCTGTTCTGCTTGTGTTGTGTTCTTAAGATTTGGAATGAATTGGAGTGGTGATTCAAGTAACTTCCACGTACCTTCCAAGATATAACAATAGCATATCTTCGAAATTTATAAATATAGAAACTTCTAATTTTGTACAAGGGTATTCTTTTCCGTTAATTTCCTTAACGGTTTCTGTATCTATCACACGCTTTCCAAGGCCTAATAAGCACATCTTCAAAATTGGTAAAGTAAGAAAATTTAAATTTGGTACAAGGTGCCCTTGCAATGTTAGCTAAAATTTAATATAAGTTGGATCGACTTTCTTTAGTTGGGTTTAAATAAAATTACAAAAATTATTTCAAATGTTCAGCTATAAGTTTAGCATTTCAAATGTTCAGGCGCCATTTAAAAATTTTAAAGCTTTGTGATGTAACAGGCACTGTTTGCTCTTCAAAAGTTTATGAACCATGAAGATAAACAGTTTTTTCCCCCAGAATGTTCGAATTCTAATTTAAAGATACGTACTACATTGTAAGTTTGTTTTTTAAGCAACAACAAACCATGGAAATTTAAGATATTTTTAATTCTAAAACAAAAGTTACTTAAGCATAGCATTTTAAACCTTATGTTGTTTTCGGTTCGTTTTTCATTTTAGAAGCGAATTTATATTCTTTTATGTTCTTTTTAACTTTTACTAACTTATTTTAATCTTTAATTCATTACTGAAATTCTAATAAAATGAATTAAAATTGAATTACTCAATTACTTTGTACCGACTTAATTGTACTAATGTACCTAATTAATTATCAGATTGTTTATTAAAAATTCCACTTAAATTTTATAATAGAATATTTAATAACTTGTTGATTGTTTTAATCGATTATACAGGCACTTAATTTTAATTGCTTTAATAATTTTCTAAAGTATGTACTTTGAGATACTTTTAAGGTAAATTAAAGTGATTAAAATCATTTTTAATTTTCTATTTAATATTTTTTTTAAATATATACTGATTTTTAAATTTCTTATATGTAATTTAGAAAAATTTAGATTTGAATCATTTTTTTTATGTTTAATTTCCCATTTTACAATGCAAGATTTCTAGGTTTCTTTTGACAAAAAAAAATCAATTGATATTGTAGTTTAATTAGAGCCCATATTTTTAGAGTTCCAGTTATTTAGCGTTTTAAACGTCAAAACTTGTAATTATTCTTTTATTCTTTTCTTTAAACAATTCGAAGTTTCAGCTTTTGTCAAAATTGCCTAACTATAGAAGGGTTAAAATTACAAGGCTGTACTTCAAGATAGTACTTCTTTTGATTGTATTTCATTTGACTGCATTTCATTTGCCTGTATTTTCATTTGCCTGAATTATCATTTGCCAGTTTACATATACATAAATATAAATATTCTGGAAAAAACCTCAAATCCAGGATTTGTTAGCAATTATAAAACCTATCCTTCCTCAGAACCTCCTATATACACATATATACAAATATTATGTAAAATTCTTATAACCCTGTTTTTGCAAAATACAGACAAATGGAAATAGAGCCAAAAGAATACAGGAAAGTTAAATAGAGTCAAATGATCTAGATATACAAGAACATGGTACTACGGGCACATAAAATCCAAGTATAAAACAAACTCTCTAAATAAATTAAAATTTTTGAAAATATTATATTTCAATCTGTTAATTTTGAATTTAATTTTCTAGTTTTATTCTATTCTAGTATTAATTAAGTTAATATTATTTGATTTTAGTATTAATTTAGGAGGCTTTATATTATTGCAATGAAAATACTTTGCATTCAAACTGAGTCTTTAATGTAGCCGGCAAAAAAATGCTTTATTTATCCAACCATTACCTATGAATAATACAAGCCTGGAATTAATAATAAATTCATTTAAAAAATTATATTCAATAGTAACTAAAAAATTAAAAAAAAAAACTTTAAGTTAAAAATATAATAAAATAAAATTATTTTTTTAAATTTTACAATAACAAAAAGAACAATAGAAAAAAAGCTTGTATTTAGGTACTTTACTTTTTTTTTTAAATAAATTATTTAAATAAGATTGTAAGCTTGCGATTCTTATGCTAAGGTAAAAAGTTTTGTTTTATTTTTACGTTATGTATAGTGACTAGTGAGATATGAATACAATAAGTCAATATACAATAAAAAAGCCGCTTTGTTGATTCATTTTAAAATTTTCGTATTAGCATTTTACATTTTAAAAGTTTTTTTTAATGATTTAGAACTAATCATATTAGTCGATCGCGAGATTTCAAGCAAAGAACGTTCTTAAATTATATTTGGATCGCAAAACATTCGCAGTGGTATGGTTTAAAAAAAAGTTCTAAGGAATATATTATATAATATATTTGTATATATATACAAATACATAAAGAAAAAATTAATTAATTCAAACCATCATTACAAACATTTGAAGCATATGTTAAATATTATTTTTTTTTTTTGGTATTTTTGAACATTTTGTTGTAAACAGGAACTGAATATTCAAAAATTATTAAAGCATGGTTAGAAGGTTAGTACGTATGTTAAGTTAGTTTATGACTATGTATAAAAACACTAAAAAAAATGTTTTAATATAATTAAAAATAGTGATAGGAATTAAGTGAAGAATAATTATGTATAATTGAAATTAAAAAAAAAAGACAAGGTACATAATGTGCCCCTACCAATTATAGATACAATGTAAAATCTATTGTATTCACCCATAAGCTAAATTTCAAGTTCAAATATTTTAAAGCAAAACAAAATTATTAAAATTATAAAAATTAAAAAATTATGTTAAACATTTAAAATTTTCCTAAGTTAAATTATAAAATCAAAAAAATAAACTAAGAGTTATATAATAAATTTTGAGTTGTATATTGTATATAGTGTATTTTACTGCGAATTTGGAAACAGATGATGCCACTGATGCGACTCAATTTGGAATATAAATTTTGTAATAAAAGCAACTAGTCCTAGAAGCATCTGTTTTATTTTAAAAAATGCAATTATTATATTTAATAATTAAAATTATATTTTTATTATAGTAATTAATTTAAGAATTCGTGCATTGTGTATTTTAAAATGATTCTAGGAAATTTTCAAAGTTACTTGAAAGTAGAAATCAACATGACTCCAGTCAGTGTTAATATCTGAGGTTATTTTCTAAATAAAATTCTTTCAAAAAAACCTCTGTTCTCGTTGAGTGCTTGCATAATAGTAACAAACAGCTATTGAAAAAGTATCTTAGTACCTTTCTATTTTATCATTGGGTACACTAACGATAAAAAAATATCTGAGTGCTACATCTAAAACTGAGATTTGGTTGGTTTTCAAAAATAATTAATTAATTTTGTACATTTTCAGTGAAAACATAATTCTATAATAGAGTCATTAGCTTTCCAACCTCTGAATTATATTATAATGGGTGCGCAATTGGAATATAACTACTTTTATTCGAACTATGGTACAGTTTGACTTGTCACATCTTAAGAAAAGAATCTGATATTATTAACACTTATCTTATTAAATAAAATACACATTTATATCATATAAAAGCACTACCAATTTTAAATCCCGGAAACAGGAGTTAAAGCTACATGGTGCATTCATGATACATAAATAAATAATAAATATATATATTCTAGTATTAATTTACGATCAGATTCATTATAAAGGCGTCCAATTTGAAATTTTTAAGGAAACGCCAAAAACTGCTTTATTTAACCTATGAATTATACAGGCCACGAATATATAATAATTCATTGAAGATTAATTTCAACTTAGTATTAAAAAATAAGAGATAAATCTTTTTTTTTACGAGGAAATGGAAAGCTTTGAAACCTACCCATTGGAACTGTGCGGTGCTCCCTTCGGTAGTGGGCGACTTTAACACACCAAAATCAAACCCTTTTTGAACTAAACTTTAAGTATCAAAGTACAGTTTGTTCCAATGGGTAGCAGGATAGTAATTTATAATCATTTGAGAGTTTAGGATATTTACGATCTTACAAAGTTTTGATGACAAAAGTTTGGAAACAGCCTCCAAAACTTGTGTTTCACAAAAATACAGAGGCTTTATACTATAATTACTGCGTATTAGAAAATTAAGCGAAATAAAAGATTCTTCAGTATGCCACAAATTTTAGATGTTTAGCCATGCTGTTATTAAATTTTTTTAAAAATTTCATAATCGTGTTTCAGATTGAAGTGCTATAAATTATTGTTAAATTAGTGGATATTCAAAGTTAAGAACTAAAAAAAAAGAAAAAAAAAACCAAATTAATATAAAATCAGTTCAAACTAGAATTTGAATAGAAATAATTCAATAGAATTTAAAACTGGTACCGGGATGAAAGTTAGAGAAGATTTGATAAAAAAAATTTAAATTATAGAATTAATCAATAATAAAACAAAAACTAAAATTTATTAATTAATGTCTTAAGACGAAGCTTTTAACGATTGAAAAACGTGTTCTATACTAGAAAGGACAAAATTTATTTTTTAATTTTTTTAAAATTAATAATAAACTAATATTTCATAATTTTAAATTTAAAGTTTTTTTTTTTGTTCTTAGATTAAGAATTTTAAATTAGAGTGGATTAAAAATGTGATTAAAAAAAATAGAAATTAGAACTTGATATCTTAAAATTTAATATCGTGTTAAGTATGCACACTGCCATCCTAAGAAAGAAAGTCATTTCTACATTTTCTTGGTTTTAGGTTTAAGTGTTTTATATTCGCTATGTTGAATTATTTTTGAATTTTTGGAAAACAAATACGTATATGTTAAATAAAGAAAAACAATTTTTTTGAACTTACTAGAGATTAGATAGTATTAGGCGTTCATAGTTAATTGGGACATACGACTTTTTTTCTAAGCAATGCTAGATTTATTAAATTATTAAAGCTTAGACATAGATGCGACATGCGACATATTAGTTTTTAGTTTTAAATGAATTTGCAACGAGATATGTGACATTTTTTCTTAGTACAAAGTTGTGAAACATTTATCTGATGTCAAATATTCCATTATGCCGAAAATTCGCTTTTGGCGCTTACGACTTTTTTCCTTAACAGCACAAAATTACTATTATTACACTATTGCAAGATATCATGAATTTCAAAAATGTTTGTATATGATAACGTCGATTGTTATGAAGATTGTAATTAATTTTGTGAAGGAATCGATTACTTTACGAGTTCTTTAAGTAATTTTGACTCATTCAGTGGCTAGTTTAATTTAATTGTCTATTCCTGGATTCCATTTATACTATAAGATTTTATTTTTGAAGAAAATATTTATAAAATTTTATTTTTAACTCCAAATTTGTTTAAATAACTGATATCTTAAGTCAGATGATGTTTTTGATAGTACTGCACTTACTTTATTCGTGGTTTTTAAGTATTACAAGTTTATTACAAATATTCTTTCAACTCACAGACTATTTCTGTAATTTTTTATATAAAGGGGAGTCCTACAGACAAAACACAGAGCGACACAACATCTACTTTGGTTGTATACAAGATTTATAATTAAGTCGATGCCGAACAATTACTTATATAGTACTTCGAATATACTTTTCAAATTTACTTTAAGCTTTATTAATAATCGAAAAAACTCAATTTAAATTTCTAAAATAAGTGTGCCAAAATGTACAGAATTTCAGTAAGAAGTATATCATAATCTACAAAATATATAATTTTAGGCTATATTTACCTTATTTTCTTTACAATATTTTTTAAAAAAAATGAAATAATAATTCCGGAATCGTGACTATCTTATTATAATACTGTGATTATTCATGTATTATTATTTATATATGAATTTTCAATAATTATTTAAAACAATGAAAAAATTGCATTAAAATTGCATTGTCGTTATTTTTTCAGCAATGCATGCAACTTCACCAAAAATTATTATTAAATCAGTTGAAGTTAAATAGGAATTAAATTTATAAATAAAATTTTATTAAAATAATTTTTTTTTTTTTTTAATAATAATTTATAAATATAAAATTAAAAACCACAAAGTTAATTTAATGTTAATTAAAAATTATTTTTAATTTAATTATTTAATTATAATTAATTATTAATCTGGTATTTTTTTTTCACTGAAACATTAAATTTGTTTAAAGTTTCAGTGATTCTTCCAAGAAGTGATTTACTTTTTAGAAAAATAATAATTGTTATTAGAAAGCTTTATTTTAAATATTATATAATTGATTAAATCGAAAGCTTTGTTTTTCGTTTGTATTTAAGTGTAATATAATAATATAAGTGAAATAATAATAATTTAATAATTAATTGTATTATTTAATTAAATATATTAAATAATAGTAGTTTTAATTTTCGTTCTATTTGGAAAAGTTTTTTTTAACAGCAGCTTTTGTGTAAATTTATCACTTTCGAAATAAGGAATTAATATACATAGGAACTCAGATCCAAAGCGGCCTAACCCACAAAAAAATTAAAAAAAAAGCCACAAGGGTTCGATAACTTTGGTACTAAAAAAAATAAGAAAAATGGCTTAGGCCAAAAAAACTACCACAGATGCAACCGTAAAATGACCTTTCCAAGTGAACAACCCGAGTTTATATGTAATTCTTATGTCATTTTCACAAAAGATGTTTTTTAGAGGTTAGGCAAACTGTAGTTCTGACCCCCTAATGAATAATTATCAGTTTGACTTTATCTCCAATGGTTTTTCATTAATTAACACTTTGGCAGGGTTGGTAAAACTTTTTTCATTAAACCTATTTTTAGTATGAAGTTTTAGGAGTGCTCGAACTGTAACTTTACATACTAGCCCCTTCCTTTTTTAGGCACATCCTTAATATAAGGTGTATAAAAGAAATAAGCGCCCTATTTCGAAATTAGATATTATCAATCCAAGGAATTCCATGCAATGAATTCTTATCTCAAAATCAAATTATTGAGTCGAATCTTTTACTGCATCGATCATCTATCATTTGAAATATTTAACTAAATATTTATTTAATCATGGACTCCATTTTGTTTCTAAATATAGTTAATTTATTATCAAATATCCAATTATTTTTAAATATAATTAAAATTTTTGTTTTCTTAATTTAATTACAGAATTCAAGATACAGATGGTGGTTTCTTTGAAAAATTCGGTTCATTATTACGACAAAAATCATTAATTGATGATTCACATTTATCAACACCATTAGCACCATTACCAGAAGAAATATCAGATAGTGAAGAAAAAGATGGTGAAAATGAAAATGGTGAAATTATTAGAGCACCTAGATTTGCAAGAAGTTTACAAATGGATAACTATGAAAATGATAGTGGAACAGAAACATTACCGGATTCTGATAGTGATAATGATCCAGATCCAGAAACAAAAAAACAAGAACTTATCGAATCATGTAATATGAATGTAAGTCTATAAAAATTGTCTTTTTTTTTATAAATTTTTCTTAAACATTCTTATTAGTATTTTTATTATAATTGATTGTGATTATTATAATTTTTCACTATATACATATTTGTTCTGCAACATTCAACAGAATGTTTAACATTATGTTATGAATGTCAAGGAGAACATTTGACATAATTTATAAATTTTCTTTTCATTTTTTTTTTATTTACAAATTATGATTTTTTTATTTTGTTTCTGTTTTTTTTTGGCTCACGCACTGACTTAATTTTGAAAATTATGCAATTTAAAGAATTATAAACATGTAATTATGTTGCGAGAGAGAGAGAACATATAAGTATTTTTATATATGTTCGAAATTTTTCACTAACAAGTTTGATGAACTTGCCCCAGACATCAATTTGGCACAATATCTATTTTTAAACAAATGAGTGAGTGTTGATCAAAATAAAATTAGAATATAAAACTATAAGAGTAAAATTTTATTCTGTTAGAGATGAATAGATACAAAATTTGTGTGACAAAGTAGAGAGAGTACTTTATAGTTCCAAGGTGAGTTATCCCAAGTAGTATATTGGAAAAGTGAAAGATTGTAGGTGCTATATGCAGTAAACTTCTTTTGTATTTCTTAAGAATGATTTGTGTATTGTATCCTAACATTGATATAAAATGGATATATTACATCCTAGAAGCAACCATTATTTCATATAGATCTTTGATTTTAATGTAAATATAATTTTTATATTAAATGTTAAAATATACATATAAAAGATGTAGAGAATAATTTTTTCATTAACAATTTTGTTTCCGAAACATTTTTTTGATGTCCGTCTCAATATTTTAGTTGCCATTTTAAAAATCCCAATCTTTGATAACAGAAAAATATGTGATAGAAAGTTTTATGACAATTTAATCAGCAATTTTATTTCAGAAACATGCGCTTAATTTCTATCATATTTTAGTTAACATGTTTGTTTCAGAAACATTTCCCTGATGTCATACTTCAATTGATATTTTAAAATTCTAATGTTCTATGATTTGAACTGAAACTGATCGTAAGTTTTATGACAGTTTCATTAGTAACTTTGTTTCAGAAACATTGTAAGTCATATCATTCCAAAATGGTGGTCATAAAAAAGTATCTGATGACTTTATGAAAATTTTATCAACAATTTTATTTCAGAGACATTTGCTTGATGTCTGTGATATTTTAATTGAGTTTTTACAATTACTAATGTTGATGACAGAAAAGAAACTGACAGCAAACTTTATGACAATTTCATCAGCAACTTTGCTTCAGACGCATTGTCTGTCATATTTTAATTAATTTTTTAAAATTGCCAATAGTTGATGACAGAAAAGTATCTAACAGCAAACTTTATGACAATTTTGTTTCAGAAACATATGCATGGTATTATAATCACATAATAAAGATGTTGCCCAAAAAATTAAAAAATTGAAGTTTGACAAAAACGGATAACTTCAAATAAATCTAATCCATCCCAAATCTTGAATACTTGTATAATTAATTTATTATCAATCATTTTCTAATGATCAATCAATCAAAATAGAATTCTCCACATAACTAATTAATTAAAATAATAAATTAACACGAGTTATAATTTTATTACAAATTAATATTTGTTTAATCAAAGCTTTAATTCGTATTAGAAAAAAACTATTTCCAAAAATTATATTCAAAAAATACCAAAAGGTATTAAATTTATTTATTTTTCTATTTTTTTAAAAACCATTAATTAATTTTTAAGTATATATGTAAATATTGTTAGTACTTAAAAAATTTTTTTAAGTATATTTAAAAAAAAACCAGAAAATTAAATTTTTTTAGGGATTCTTGTAAACAAACGCCAATTTTTTTCGAAAAACGCTAATAATTTATACTTTTTATTGACTGATTGTTTAAATAAAAATTTAAGTATGAAAAACAAATTAAAAAAAAAAAACCAAAATGGAATTTAAAAAATTTGTTTTTAAATCTTTAAATTCTTCAGTTCATAAAATTTTATTTCTTCATATATACATTTTTAAGTAATTCATCTATAATTCGATTAACCCAGCTGCTTTTATTTAAATGTAAAATCATATTCAAGGTAGTAATGTATGTTTGGAAATTTTTTTTAAATTTTCTTTATAGTTTCTATTTCCTGTTCAATTTTTGTTTTTGAAAACGATTTTGCGGTTGGTATTTGGTGGTCGAACCTATATTCAAATATTGAATATTGGATGTAGGATGTTTAAGATTTCATCTAAATAATAATTTGAATTTTGTCTGAACTGCTTGCAGAGTATAAATACAGTGACTACTTTAAATTAATAATTTAAATTTTAAAATATGTACATATTGATTTTTTTAAATTAAGAATAAATTTAAATTTGTTAGACAAAATTTTTCAATAAACATTACCCTACTTTTTAAGTACCTATATAAGAATGATGATGCATTGACGTGGACTACAACGATATCATCAAATAAATAAAATTTAATATTAAAAAAAAAATATGGTTCTAATGCAAAATGTATAAAATGTTATTTATAATTTATTTTAAAAATTTATTATTCAATTATATAAAAAAAGAGTAGAATATAATAAAATTTTAAATTAATGTGCATTTCTAAACAATAATGAAGCAAAGAATTGATAAATGTTGAAATTTCAAAATATTAAAAGGTTTTTTACCAAAAAATTTTTAGTTCGAACGTTTAAAAAATTTAATATACTCGTATATTCCGAGACTCGTACATGACATATATATTCATAACTCAAACCATTTGTCGACGCTTCGTTTTCAAAATTTCAGTTCCAATTCCTTTAAAAAGTCTACCATTGCTTTGCATTCCTTCTAGCAAACAGTGCGCCTCACATGTTTCAACCCAATATTATATATTATAGGCTCCTTTTTTTCTTAAATATAATTACCATTTTATAAAAAGCAGGTTTGAAGGGCTTCTTTTATTCTTCAACCAACCAAACTATCTACTAAGACATAGTTAACCTTTTGATGCAGTACTCGTATTTATGTCAATTCATAAAAAATCCGATACATTGAATTCTGATTTATCGAAGTGAGGTCAAAATATTCCAAGATAGGGGAACTCTAACATAATTAGAATTTTGCATATAACTTGTGATGTCTACAGCCATTGAAACGTTTAAAACTATGAATATTGCCTTCAACCCTTAGAAGATTCAAATCGATAGTTTATTGTACGCATAAGTTTGTTTTTGTTAAATCTTCCTCAATATTCCAAAACTTCCTTGGTTTCAAATTACAGAAAGCTTCTTTAGATATTCTACTGAAAAAATCCATTAAAAAAAATCTCAGAAATCGTATTAGATCCTCATTTAGAGGAAAGAGTTGAGGTAACAACTTTAATATAATCAATTTTTTTTTTTAAATTCTCACAAATTAAAAAAGCGATATAAAAACTTATCATTTGAATTAAAAATACTTATAAATTAAATTTAAAAATACTGATCATTTAAATATAACTAAAATTTTTCATATTTGTTTTAGTGTGTATGAAAACAATTTACTTATTTTTGTCTTTAAAGAAAAATCAAATAAAATAAAAAAAAAAATTGTCCTCGAAAAAAGTTTTCTCTCTATTTTCCAATTTTGTTTTTTTTTTTTTTGAGAATTTTCCTCAACTAATTTTCTGAATAAGAAAATTATTTTTAATATTTTTTTGCTATTTTTTTTTCAATCCGTTTTTCAATTTTTAAATTATTTTTGTATTTTTCTTTATTTTGTATTAGCGTTAAACGCTAGTATCAATATAATAGCGGATGAGAAATGACTTGATCCGTTTCTTGAGATATCGCATAAAATCACAACGATAATTTTAATCGGGTGAGAAGAAAATAAGAAAAAATAAAACGTTTTCGTAAAAGAAAAATTTGTTCGTCGGAAATCGATAGAAAAAAAAATCAAAAATTATAAGAAAATTTTTTGAAAATTTAATTTCATGATTCAATTTTACTAAATTAAAAATAATTAAAAACAATTAAATTTATTCATATATGAAAAATCATATTTAATATAAATAAAATGATAAATAAAATTTAAAAGATTAAAATTAATCGATTTAATAATCATACAAACAGATTAATTGAATCGATTTCATATATATATTAGTGATTGTATATATTTTATAAAAATAATTTTTAATAAAATAATTTAAAACTTTTAGTGATTTTCCAAAAAGGTGAAAAATATAAAGTGAAAAAATATATATATATATAAATATATATATATATATATATTGTTCAAGATTAAAAAATTAATGATTTTTATAAATTTTATTATTTTATTACAAAAGTTTTTACAAGTTTCCTGTTAAAAAATTTTTTAACTGTAAATTTATGACAAATTTCTTAATTAATAAAAACAGATTATAATAAGTATAACGGAAATGTAAATCTGCATATATTTCAAAATACAGACTATATAGTATATATTATTTAAATGCAGGGTGTTAGGGAGGATTGAACTATATTGTATTGTTTACCAATTATAAAACGTTAAAGTTGTTTACAAAATTGGAAACGTCAAATTTAAGCTTTGTAGTTTAAACTTCACAAGTGACAGTTACGTACTAATCAACTTTGAAATAATTTGCAATATTAATTGAATTTGATAAATCAGATATTTTAAATGTCATTTTATTTAATATCATAAAAATTTCCAAGATTTAATTTAATAAATCGATTATCTTAAATGTCAAACATTTTTTGGATACAATTCCTATGGAAAAATTTTTTACCGTCAAATGTTGTCAGTAGGCAACTTTCAAAATTAGTTCCAGATTGATTTAAACTTATTCCAATATTTTAGACTTGAAAATCGATTCATTGCAATCGATTCATAAAAATCAATTTCTAAGTTCTTAAAATTCTTTTAAAATTCCCATTCAACTTTTATATTTATTCCAAAGCGTCCACTTGTAGAACACCCTGTATACTTTATATAATTTTAAATTTTATGTATATTTAACAAATTAAAAAAAAAAAACAAAATTTAAAAAGTTGGTTACGTCATAAAAGAAAATTTTTTTAATATCTAATAGGTTACCTATATTATATACGTATAGGTATACCTATATAATGTATGTATATATTTATTAGATCCATACCGACTCCATGACAACATAAAAAGAAATCTTAAAATGATTTATGATTTATTTTTAAATAATTTTTAATATTGTATATCGTAATTAAAAAAAAATTTTATTGTGAATTAATTCTTTAAATTATTATTAAAATTATAAGTATAATATAATATTAAAAGAATTAAAAATAATAAAAATTAAATGAAAAATTAAAAAATAACAAAAAAAAAAAATAATAAAAGAAAAGTCGTACAAGGTTTCTTTGAGAAAAACTCTTTTTAAATTTTATTTTTCTGTTGCTGTTTCAATATTTGTTTTTTTTTTTTGTTTATAAATAGATGTTTGTGCAACAAATTATAAATTAAAGGTATACACCACTTGACAATTTTTAATATTAATATTTAATACAAAAATACAATTACATATACACACATATATATAGAATAAAATAAATAACCAAAAAAAACGTCATAATGAGTTCATTATCATTACCGCGTCTTATCAATGGTGGCGGTGGTTATAGTAAAAATCCAACAGTTAATTATAAATATTTAAGTTTAAATAATCGAACGGCTCGTCCTCATGGCAAAATGGATGAGGAAATTTTAAAGCGACGCCGAACGATTACACGTAACGGTAGTATAGCAAGAAATTGTTTTCGTGGTGTACGTAAGGATATACTTGATAATCAAACAAAATTAATATGTCATAATATGACGGTAAGTGAATTAATTAAGTAAGATAATTGGTTTAGTGTTTTTTTTTTTCTTAAAAAATGTCAAAGTTTTTTTGTTTTGATTTTGTTTTTTTTTTTCGAAATTTTAAAAAAAAAAAAAAATGAGAAGAGAAATTATTATGAAAGAATATGATGTCAGTCATTATATATATATATATATATATATATATAAGAAAAAAATTTTAAAATTTGAAAGTCAAAAAATATCTATTTGCCAATTATGTGATGAGTTTTTATTTTATTTTTTAAAATTTAATAAAGTCAATCACCTGTCCGAAAAAATGATGCCGGTGCGTGAATTTCATTAATGAGAATAATGTTCGAATTTTACTTTGCAGTTTTTTTATCATTAAAAGTTTGTTAACTTTTAATTTAATTTAAAAATGTAACTCACAGATATAGAAATACCTTATAATCCAATATTAAATTATTACAATGTATTACCAATAGAATCGATTGAAAATCTAAGACTTTTCTACATGTTATAAGAACTAGTACGACTTCATGTGTATTCATTAAAATCAATTCTAATAATAAGAATATAATATGTCCCCTTAGTTCAAACATCTACCTATATGGTAAAGATAGGCTTATTAATTTAACATTTCAAAAGTTAGCGCTTACAAAAAAAAAACGAATCATAGAGATAAACTTTTACTTTCGTATGATCTACGATTGCAATCTTTATTTTCGTATAAGAAAACTTAAATATGTATATACCTAATCTAGATATAAAATCCATATCTAATCGAATGCACTTATCTTCTTGTTGCTTTTAAATGTTGAAAATTTAATAAAAAAGTTGGAAAGCATGCTCAGTCTCACAAATCTTAATAACTTGAATGATTTTTATTCAAAATAAGAAGATTTGATCTTAAATGTCCAAAAATTGCATTATACTTCTTAGAACTTGAGAGGTGTGTGAGAGATACTCGAACAACCACTTCAATTAATCACACATTTTAGGAACATTGTTTCTATTATGTTCCTAAAATGTGTGATTAATTAAGGTGGTTGTTCGAGTATCTCTCACACACCTCTCAAGTTCTAAGAAGTATAAAACAAAACACTCTTGTACCACATTTAGGTTTCTATTTTAATTGATTTCCAAGATATGCTTGTGAAGTCTTGAGAGGTGCTTGGGAAGTACCTTAATCACCACTCTCTAATTCATAAGTGATTATAGCTTCGTTCTAGTGATTACAAACACCGTACGAAAGTCAATATATCCCTATACCTATATTAGGCGAAGGATATAAAAAATATATAGCTAATTGGTTTAGTTTCCGGCCTGATGGACTCTCATTATACGGGAATTTATCGATTTTGAGACTCTCTTAATTTCTTCATAAAATGTGTACAAAAAATTCTATAAAACTTTTTTTAAATTCCTTTAACAAATAAAAAAAATAAAACCAATAAACTCATTAATCTTAATTAATTTTTTTTTAACATATACATCTGGTAACCTTTTAAGTGACAATATTCAATAAAGTGTTCAAGAGATCATTAACGAAGGTCGTATAGTTTGTCTTTTTAAATAAACTTAGAATACTTACAATTTTTTTAGGAACATTTCCGCTGTTTTTAATTTTTTTAATTTTTTCTTATTTTGTTGTGAATTTTCTTTTTAATTTGTGATTACAAAACACGTTTTCTTCTCTTTTTGTTTAACTTTTACTCTTTCTCTGAGTATTTTTTTTTTACCTTATTTTAGTAGGTGGATTTACTCTTTTTTTTAATTTAATAAATTTTTTTAGAATGAAATTTAGTTTTTTGGCAAATATTTTAAATGATACATAAAACATTAAATAGAATGGTAATGACAAATTTTTTTTTTTTTAAATATATATTTATAATCTTGTTAGCACTTGTTCAAAAGAAAATTTAAAAAAATGTCTACTTGTTTGTTTAAATATTTCCATTCATCCGACATTGACATCAAAAACTAATTAAGTCCGTCCGAATATCTTAACATAAACATATTAAGTACATGGAAAACAGAGATCATTAAATTTATTTATTTTTGCAAATTCAAATATGTCGTCTACGACGTGCCGAATTCGTCAGCGCTTGCACTGGAAGGCATTTTCAGTACAAAAACTGAAGAGTACAATACTACTTATTGTAGCCCCATATGCCAAAATTACAGTCCGCTAAATACCAAAATCGTTTATATTTCAGTTATACTAGCTTGAATTCTACAACCCAATTAGTCAATTCGTTGTATCATACTTTTTTTTGCTATTAAAATTTCCGCTAGTGAAATCAAATCCGTAAATGAACACTTCCCATCTTCTAAACGTTCAAAGATAGACACATCGATTTTGGAGATCTGTGCAAATAGCACTCCTTAATTTTGACACCTGCATAAGTGTTTCAAAGTTAGATGTGTAAAACCCTCTTAAGATAAAAAGTAACGGTAATTGCTGGAAAATTTCAACTATCGGTAATTCCTAGATAAATGTTTAAAATCTAGATATGTAATAGCTTCTATAGGTATTTAAGATAAAAAGTAACGGTAATTGCTACATAAATTTTTGAAGACACTGTGACCTTTAAAATTTTTTAATTCATTGACTGATTTTTTAAGACTATTTTCTTTTTTCGAAAATGTGCACTTTTGAAGACCTTAGTTTTTACCTGCCTTCTTTTAGTTTTTATTTATTTATTTTTATTTAGTTAAAATTGAGAAAATATTTTAAAAACGAAAATCATATTTTAAATTAAAAATATTATTTTAATAAAGTTCATAAATAAAAGATGAAACAGAATATTAGGTTTTAGATTAAAATATTTTTATAAACATATTTATGATGAAAAATGATATTAGTAGAAGCTTTTGAAAAGTTTATTAAGTTATTTTAACCATTAATTAAATTATAATAATACGATATTAGAATTAAATTCTATAGCATTTGATTGTAATTATTTTGAACAGTTTTATCACGTACAATTTAATAGGTCAAGATTATAGTTGAAAATTATATGTGGTTGAAAGTTTGCATGATTATCTATTAATCAATTATATATCTAATTACCTAATAATTACATAAATTAATTTTTTTATTATAAATTTTTGAAATTAAATTGTTTTTAAGAATGATTTAAAATTATCGTGCTCTCTAACTTTTGTAAATATCTGGATATGTTTTAATTGGCCTCACGTTATTTTTTACCAGACATTTCATACTATATAAAAATGGAATTCTATACCACTTCCTGAACTGAAAACTAATTTTTTTAAGTTATAGCTATATAATTAATTAATTCAAACAGATTTTGATTAGGAAGGCATCTAAGGCACTTGTTCGTTTTTATTTAGAAGCAACAATGCAATTGCGTATGAAAGTTCGGGTTGATCAATCAAATTAATAGAAGTTTGTGACATGTCAGAAGCCTCATTGGGACTTTTGACTCACTTTATTGAAACAGAAGTCTCAGGCATTTTTTAATAGGACCTTTGTCTCACTAAAATAAGTTAAAAGTCCCATTCAATATTTCATATAGGTGGATATTGGTACATATTATATGGAAAAATCGTATAACATTGATTTTGTTACCACCGACTATAAAATCAGGAAATTCCAACAGTTAAATTAATTATTTTCCATATTCTGACCGCTCTTGGGCCATCTGCGAAAGCGACGGCTGTGGCTCGGGCGTTGTCTACGAAGGGAGATTTCTGACCATGGGACTACTGACATGTCACCATAGAAGTTGCTTATGGATTTGACATTTCTATCAAAATTAAAAGTTGTGTGGATATTTAATCTGATTCATTTAAACAAAGAACGATTCCAATGTGTTTTTAAGTAATTTTTATTTTATAATATATTTTTAAAAATATTTTATTTCAATATTACTCTCATTTCATAAGTAAAATTGCCTTTGAAATAATCTTTTTGATTTTTTAATATAAATTCAACAAAGAAAAAGAATTATATTTCATATTTCCATCATAATGCATTTCTTTGTCCACGCAGTGATTTTAAACTAAAAAAACTAAAGTTCATAAGAAATATATAATTCCAGCAAGTGTTCAATTTAGACCATTGTTCTATATAAAAATTTTTTAAATACATATTCAAAATAAAAAAATTTATTTCAATTGTATTTAATAAGTGCAACAAAATATTAAATAATTTTTTTTTAAAGTCTTTTAAACTGTTAAGTATTTTTAAAGTGTTATTAAATTCTATTAAATCTATTGCAATATTCATATTATTTGTTTAACCCAAATATACAAAAGTGATTTAAAAAGTTTTCACTTAATATTTTGAATTACATTCTATACAAAAATCAAAGTGCTGTAATAGGGCATCAATAGAGCACTTAGTATTCATATGTTGCTGTTCTGTACAGGATAATGAATCACCAGTATGTTTTCAACTACATATTTGTAAGATATTGATATAAGTACTATTATAATATATTTTTAAAATTTTTCTACCAAAGATTACTTTCATTTATACTGTCCTGCAGTTGCATTCATTATGTATGTTGTCTTCATTCCTTCTTCTAGTTTTTCCACAATTTTTCAGAGGTGAGTTCCACTCAGTACTTCTTAAATAATCAGAATTTAAAATTACCTATACAAATTCAATTATTTTTTATTCTATAAAATGTAAAAACTCGTAAGACGTCGTAACTGCTGAACTCAGATTATCAGGGATATCCATGATGAATTAATTATGAGGAACGAGTAATTTATTGTAAAAATCTATTGATCTTCAATCGTTCAGCCTTTTTCAGATTAAGTTTTAGCGTCTAAAACCCAACCGCTCTCGTTGACGTCACTGACTTCAATCATTTTTAAAAACCTTCAAGTTAAGTCAAAAGATAAAAAAGTTAAAAAATTGCAGATATTTAATTTCCCTTACCTAACTATTGATATAAATCGATATTTAATCAAGTACTTAATTAACACTTTTAATACTTTTCCTACTTACGCCCAATCAATATCAGTTAGCGTGTTTCTATAACAGTTATAAATAATTAGTAATTAAATTATATATTGGTTTTTATAACCTTTTAAACGTAGTTTAGAGGGTGTACTAAATTTGTCATTATGTTTGGGATGGTGTAAATGAGAAAGGCTAGATATAAACTCATAGGTATGAATAGGATCAGAATCGAAAAATTAATCAATTCTCTCGAATCGATATTTTGATATATAATGAAGCTGAGTATCTAAAATTTTATCAAAAGTAATTAACCGCATGTTATTAAAATGTTTATATATCCTTCATGGGGGTTTATTAAAGTTGACATAATCTACACAATCTGCAAAACTTTTCTTTGTTTTTTTCACTGAAAAAAATTTAATAAAACCCTTTATAGGCCTACTCTATATTAAACGAGCAAGATTATAGTTGCCCTCGTCAACTGTCAGATACCCGTGCATACCCACTATGATGTATAAAATAAAATAAATCGTTATTTTACCCCTTGTGCTATTACATTATGCTAGGGATTCACAGTTCTCTAGTTGACAACTTTTTATGGCAGCGACCTGAAAATGGAGCCGTAACATTTTAAAACTTCATATAGATGCTTCTTCTATTATACAACTAACCATGTGTAATCTTCATCCTCCTGGTATAATTACTTTTGAAAAAAAATTCATATTGGTTTAAAAAAGTTGTATGGCAGCTCCCGAAGCCTTGGTCTGGTTCTAACCAAAAAGAATAGGGAACCTAGAAATTGCTTGAAAAATATTTTGTGAAAATTTCAAAACTGTAGCTCCTTTAGTTTTTGATTTATTGTGTAGACACACGGATGAACGGATAGACACACATAGTTAGATCGATTTACTTTTCAATGCTGATCCGATACGTACACTTGAAACTATATTTAGCTCGTCTAGATCAATGCGTTACAAACGGAGAAGCAATTTTAATATACCTGATGTCTTATATGTATGCACGGGTATAAAAATAGTTATTGCTCTTATTGCACATATTTTAGGTTATCACTTCCTAATTCCTTTCACACTTGACTTCCCAATTCCCACTCAAAGTCTCTTCTCATTCAAAAAAAAATCGCGAATAAAAATAATTAAAATAAAAAAAAGAAAAAAAATACTGTATGATTGATATTTGGGATTCAATGTGAATTATTTTTTTTTATTTTTGTGAAAAAACGGCACGTCACAAAAGATTGCGGTAGTGATTGTTAATTCAAATAATTGCGAACATAAATTCCAGTATATATATATGATGCAGCAATTGTAATTGTAAAATTAGAAAATCTATTTTTAATTAAAATCCAATGCAATCAAATGCCCATTTGAAATAATATTAATCAACTCTATGTACAATCGTTTTACAATTAAAAATTCAAAAAATTATTCTGCTCTATTTTATATCTATCAATTACAAAATACTTCAGTCTAACAAAATCCAATCGTTTTTTTTTTTTAAATGGAACGTTTTTACAATCGAATCAAGTGAAGTGAAAAAATATAATAATCAATTGAAAAATAAATAAAAATTTTATTTAAAATTAAATATTAATAAATTTTTTTTAAATTTTTCGTATTTTTTTAGATTGAAGAACTCTATGAAGAGGTACTTCATGAAATCTTACACAATATTGGCTGTGAAACATCACAAGAAGTAACACAAGCAGCACTATTAGAATTTATTCAAGATGCTTTTAAGATAACAAATGATGTTCATGAGAGAATATTAAAAACAGCAGAAACAAAAGAACCGCCTGAGATAAGACTTAATGTTGAAATAATAAAAGCTGAAAATTTAATGCCAAAAGATTCAAATGGTTTATCAGATCCATTTGTAACAATGTATTTAGAATCAATGACAACACATCGTTATAATACATCTGTTAAATCAGCAACATTAAGTCCGGTTTGGGAAGAACATTTTTCATTGTAAGTTTTAATATACATTTGTAATAATAATATTAGTTTTAGTTAGTAATTTTTGTTGTACACTGTAGATTAATATTTTTTATAAAACAGTGTAGGACAAAAATTTGTAACTGGATTTAAATACAGTATTGGAATGCAATAAAATTTTGTATGTCCGATGGCCAATAAGAGAGGCTTTTATAAGTAAATTTAAATCATAAAACAGAGCATGTACAGCTTTCTTTTTGATTATTTGATGGCTGCGAATCTTTTGATTCTATTTTAGCTTTTCTTCAGTATCAATATTATAAAACAGAAGGTTATAATTACTTTGGTAAAATTATCACTAAAAAATAATAGAATTTCTTCTGTCTTAACATTGTGTTGTATGCAGCGGTGTATGTATATGTGTCTGTGAACACAATAATCGCGTTCCTTTTAACTGTTTTTGATGAATTTTTGGGTAAATGCTATCTGTGTCAATAGTAAGGTAAAGTTCGTTGGTGGATCAAATTGGACCACATGATTGGGAGGCTTATACAAAAACACCAGACTTTTCAAGAAAACTTCCAAAGTTCCAAACTTCCGAAAGAGATCAAATTTGGTACATAAACTACTGATGAGTACTCATGAACTCTTAATTTAGCAATTCTTCCTCAGCTTTCATAAATTGATTCTAGTATCATGGGGTCGAGAGTTTTAATAATTCATCAAAATCTCAACCGGTTCTACTATCATTGGGTCTAGGGTTTCTATAGGAGTTTCAAAATATCGAGTTCTAATAATTTATTAAAATCTAAAACGATCTTACTCAAATTTGATAAGAATACTAAACAAAGGATTCGCAGGTGGGCTAATTTGGATTACGGGATCGGTCGTTGCTCCCATTAAAAAGAAAACAAGACTTTACAAGAAATCTTAACAGACTTTTCAATACAAACCATATTATGTGAGAAGTAAAGCTTATTCAATCCATCTTGGATTTATTTCGCTCCTTGTTCTTTAGGGGCGAAAGAAGTATAGAAATTATGTTTTCTTATTAAAAGCTAAAGTTTATAGCTTTAATCTATATGCTGGTGCTCAATTCTATGTTTTATATTACTAGTATTGATTTTACGAAAATAGAAAAGAAAGTCTCTACTAATCTGGTTGGTTATCATAATCTAGCTCACTTCTTCTTAGCTTGTGGTAATCAGATTTCCAAATATGTACTGTATTCAGCGTAAGGCCGATACTGTAATCATTGAGTTGTACTTTAACATTTCGAGATCTTATATTATTTTCATGAAAAGAAAGAAAGAAACCTTACTTTTTTCTACACTATCCAGAATTATACACAAATTTCACAAAATTTTGATTATCCTTTCTATTTCAGGCCAATCCCCGATAATCCCAATAATGAAATTCTTGTGCTAGAAGTTTGGTAAGTTATTTAAAATAAAACTAAATTATTGAGTATAATACTAAACAATATATCTTTTAATTTTAGGGACTTTGATGCAGCTGAAACTGTAGGAGAAAAAATGAATAAAGTATTTGAAGTTAAAGGAATTAGAGGTTTCCGAAAATTAATGAAAGAAATTGCTGTGACAGCTTCAACAGGCAAACATGATAATGAATTAATTGGTAGATCCTCAATACCTTTAAAAGTAAGAAAATATCTTTTCAATTATGAGAACTAATAAATTGTAATAAATATTTGTTTTATTTTAGTCAATTCCAGCTTCCGGAATCAGAGTTTGGTACAGTTTAGAAAAGAATGGCAAAGCTAAAAATCGTGGCTCTGTTCTTATACATATGAGTTTTAGTGCAGAAAAAAATAATCGTGTTGCGGCTCAAGAACATCGACATTTATTAAAACTTTTATTATTACATGAATTAGAAACATCTCAAGTGGCACAATATTGGTGGCGCGGTAAATTTAGTGCACAAGCTGAAGCAGTTTTAACTCAGCATTCAGCCCAAAGTGGTTTATCAGCAACAGATTGTGCTATGGCACAATGGTCTGTATACGCACAAATTAATCAAAATCATCATTTAGCTTTTGCATTATTCAATAATTTATTGGACAAGATCATTCCAACTTTACAAACACTACCTAGCGATGATGATGAAGTTAGATTGTTCTGGGAAGGAGCAAAACGTTTATTACCATCATGTTTTTCAATTATTCGTAAATTACGACAAAAAACTTTTGGTGATAAACATGGTCTTAAAATTTTAAATGAAGTGCTAGATATAATGTCTAAAATAGCAATGTTAGAACCACCAGTTGGAACTGATTTATTACCAAAAAATATTTATGGTTGGATTGTTAGAGATCCAAATGATTCAAGTCCAAATTGGGATTTAAGAGGTGCTCTTCGCGATTCTGTGAATTCGGGTGCATCAGAATGGTTCGAACATATAAATGAAGTTAGTAATTGTCGAAAAGGAAATGATGAAGATCAATTACAACATTTGATTAAATTAACTCAACTTGTTAGAACAGACTTACAACAAGCAATCGAATATTATGATAGACTATTTAAACAGTAATTATTTTTTGATTTTGGTTTTTGAAATGCAAATTTTAATATAAAAATTTTTAATTTGTAGAAAAATGCATTTTAATTATGCACAAACTCTATTTTTATTCTATGAAGCAAAATTGGCCGAATTTTCACAACCTATTGTAGAAAATGTTTGCAAAAATATTAAAAGATTACATGTTTCGGAAGATCATTGGGAAAAATTACCAGAAATTGAAGAAGTTAACATGGGTACAACATTGTTTGAATTGTATTTAGTGATGAAGCGATTTACAACTTTAGGTATAATTTACTGTTATTTAAAAACAATTGAAGTATATAATTTAATATGATGTTTTTGTATATAGGCACGGCAATGTGCCCAGGTCAAGATAATTTATCAATTAATAAGTATCATGAATGGTTTACAACTGGAGTTTCTCATTGGTTAGATATTTCTGTGTATAAAGCCCTTACAAGAATCGAAAAAGCAATTGATTTGGACAAATTATTGCCTGTAGATGAAACTGTTAAGTACAGTTCATCAGCTGTTGATACCTTAGCAATCTTCTATCAAATAAAAATCTTTTGGCAACAACTTGGCTGGCCAGATGCCGAAGGAGCTTATATTTTTGTTTCGAAAATTGTTGATGTAAGTTTTTGATCACATTCGAATCCTGTTATTAGCATTTTAGTTAACATTCAATATTTTCTAATTTTATTATAGGATATTTGCCGATGCTGTGTATTTTATGCGGACAGAATGGCAAAAAGAGTTGAAGAAATTAATTTTAATGAAAATAAGGAAAGATTTGAGGTTACTAGAGAATGGTGTTTAGCAATAAATAATATTGATTATATTCGACAGAGTTTACAACCATTTATTAAGGTAAAATATATAATAATTATAAATTTCTGAATTTGAATATTAAATTTTGAAATATTTTAGGAATTAGGAGCTGATGAAATCGTTGTAAAAATAGGTGAATTTAGAAGTGACTTGGAAGCACAACGATGCGCCGAAACTCTAAAAAATGTTATGGAAAATGCAATAGATACCGAACGTAATAAAATTATTGAATTAATAGAAGAAGTTGCTCGTAAAATGTCACCGGCAATGAGACGATTTTTAACTGAGGGAGCTGAAGTCTTGCATGAAGATTCAAATTCAATGGATCGCCTTATGATGTACTTAGAAAATTCTTTAGCAACATTAAATGCTGAATTAAATGAAGTAAATTTTGAACGTATATTGGATGCAATATGGTGTGAAATCTCATCCGTTTTATTTGAATTAGTTCAAACTAATTTAGAAAAACGTAGACCACCATCATTTTTTTCAAATTTACGCAATACATTACATGTAATGGTGAATAGCTTTAAAATGTCAAATTCATGTACATCAGCATGTTCTGATAAAGAAACATTAGAAAATATCGAAAGATTATTGGAATTACATGCATATGAAACAGCAGAATTAATTCATCAGTATTATTTAGTGAGACTGGAAGATCAACATAAAATGACAGAATTTCCATATGGACAATTAACAGTTCGTGGACATTTTGTTAAAAATGTTTTACATTTAGAAATAATGAATGCAAGAAATTTAGTACCAATGGATTCAGATGGTTTATGTGATTCATTTGTTAAGGTGCATTTTATGCCAACTGATAAATTTATTGGTGTTGCAACACCAAAAACTTCAACACAAAGTAAAACTTTATATCCATTATATGAAGAAAAGTTTACAATGTAAGTTTAGTTTCTGCTTTTTTTTAAATTTTCCAAAATCAATCTTTAGTTTTAATTTTTTTATGATAATTGTTTAATATTTTAATTACATACTAATTTTAATAATTATTGTAATTTTTATATTTTTAGAGTGTTGTCAGATGAACAACGAAAAATTAATAAAGCTATTTTGGTATTTAGTATTAAGGACAAAGATTATTTTGGAATGTCAAATCAATATATTGCTGAAGCATATTTAACATTTGAAGATTTTGACACAAAACCAGATGAACAAATTCATTTAGGTCTTAGTAGACCAGAATATAAAGGTAAACTGAGTCAAATTAATTTTTTAAATATCTTATAAAACTTCAGTATTACAAGTCTGTGCCTTGAATTAAGACCTTGCAATATGAAGCCACTGAGGTATTCCCTCATTTAATGAGGAATAACGCCCTGGGAACTTATTTCTCATAGTAATTTAGAAATAAGTCCCGAAAAAATGGGAATATTACCCCGGGCTTTTATTTCTTATTTCAATTGAACCTGCAAATAAGTATTATGAGAATATTCCCCTTTAAGATTATTTATATATGTGTAGATGGAATTTTGAATTAGCAGAAATTCTTAGGTTGTATTCAATATCTGGAAAAGGGAATATTTACCCTGTTTGAATCTAGTTCTAAGACTTCCCAAAATATCATCTACATATATAAGAACTAACAATATGGGCGTTATCTCAATAAATGAGAGATAATCGCACGGGGGATTTATTTCACATTGACTTAATTCAGATTGTTTAAAAGTAAAATTAAAAAGTTTAAAATATTAGTACATAGAGTATCTAACATATCTCAAAATCAAGTGTTTAAGCAAGTATTTTTGTGGTGCCTCTCTGACCCAAATGTAAAGAAATTCGTCTATTTTTACATTTTAAAATTATATTTATTAATTAGGATTATAAATTTATTAATTTTTTTAATTTAATTTTAGATACAGACTGCCTACGTGCCTTAGAACATCGCCAAGGAGATAAGCAAGCCAGAGATTTTCTAAAAAAACTTAAACAAAAAGCTTATTAAATAACAATTAGATGTTAACTATTTTTTTTTAATATTATTATATATATGCAATACATAATTAATATATTTTTGTTTTTTTTTTTTGTTATTTTTTTAAAAAGCAATTTAGTTTTAATTATTAATTTAAAAAATACAAAAATAAAGCATACATTTAACTTACTATCAGGTACTAATCGTACTATATATTTGAATCCATCCGTAAATTAAATTATGGTTGCTTTTTTTTGAAACTCAAAATATTTTTCACCAATGAAATTAGAATATTTAAGAATATTAATTTTTTTGTATAAATACATTATATACATATTATATGTACGAAAATTTGTTAAAGTAAATACATAGTGTATGTACTAAAAATATGAATTAAAAAGCAATTATACTAGAATATCCTACTTACATATTAAAAAAGTTATTTAAAAAATGAGTAAAATGTAAAAAAAAAAAAAAAATGCCTTACATTTAATTATAGTGACTGAAATTAAAAATAACGAAATTATTTGAATAAATTTTTATTTTGTAATTATTTAAAAATGTATTGTTTTTTATTTTGGGAATTGATTATTAAATACTAATTTAAAAGTTCTAAAAATATAATAATGAAAGTGATAAAAGGTTTGAAAACTTTTATCATAAAACTACCGTTTACTTTCTAACTAGCCTGGAAATATTATAAATTCAATTGTGACCACACCTTCCGAAATGAGAAATCCAAGCGAAATTTGAAGTAAAACAGGTTGGGCTTTTAAAAGATCTTCGCGTTCAAAGGTCAATTATGTCAAAACTTTATGAAAAATTGTTGTTAAAAAGTCTGAAGCAAATTATAGAAAATAAAAATTTAATTCCAAACCATCAATTTGAATTAAAATCCAAACATGCAACAATTAACCAAGTTCATAGAATAACAAATATTACAGAAAAAGCAATATTTCTTGACGTAGCACAAGCGTTTGACAAATTTTGGCATGAAGGATTAATATTTAAATTAAGGAGATTGATAACTTTACAATTTGCAGAGATACTCTAATCGTACTTTTGTGATAGATTATTTAGAATTAAACAAGATGGAGAGTACTCTACATTAAGAGAAATAAAAGCAATTTTAGGTCCTATTTTGAACTTGCTTTATACAAGTGATCTACCAGAAGCGGAAAATGTAACTGTAGCAAAATTTGCTGATGATACTGCTATATTGGCAGTAGGATCGAATATTGACGAAGCTACAAGAAAATTACAGAAAGCAAGTGAAAAAATATGTTTTTGACTAACAAATGGAAAATAAAATTAAATGAAAGTAAATAGGTTCATGTTATTTTTAGTAATAAAAAAATATATGAAACCCACCTAAAATAAATTTTATTGGTGTATTTGTATCAATCGAAAATTCAGCAAAATAACTAGGAATGACACTAGGAATGACACCTCGACTCAAGCTAAGGTGGAATGAACATGTTAAAAAGAAAAAACTAGAACTTTCAAATAAATATAAAGAAAATTACTGGCTCCTAGAGCGTATAACTATTTCACGTGAACGGTGAACAACGGAACTTGTGTTCGATTCTCTTATCCTGTTTGCATTTAAACATGAATTTATCTGCACCCCCAAATCCGATGTGCAGTTTACATTGACAGGAGAATTCAAAGGAGGATTCACCATATTACTATGATTACCCCTTGGGGAAATATATCCATTCGCATTTTTGTTCATGTTTGCATATTTTATACAGTTAGTGTTTTATGAGATATGGTTGATAACCCCATTAGCTCATGTCTGTAGGCACACCTGCCTTTTGGATGAACAGACACATCTCACACACATTTATATAGCGAGCCGCTTGTTTCAAGACAGACACCTGCTTGGAGCCGCCAATTCTTGGTGCAGACGCTCCTAAATCAAGCCTATGTTTTGAATACATAACACTCGACCCGCCAAAACGCTCTATGCCCCACCAGGGGTTCTAGGATCCAGTAAGTAAAAGCGTATAAAAATATAACATAAACTAACAATATATAAAAAAGTGTTAATTTACAACCAAGTAAATAAACCTATATGGTTATATGGCATTCAACTTTGGGTTTGTGCCAAGCAAACGCATATTAAAAAAATACAAACCTTTCAGAACAAAGTCCTACGTAACATGGTAAGTGCTCCCTGGTATTTACGTAATAGTGACATTCATAGAGATTTACAAATTCCCAAAGTTATAGATGAAATAAGTAGATATGCTATAAAGCATAAAACTCGTCTGGAAGGGCATATAAATATTGAAGTTGCTCAGTTAATAAATAATCAGATTATTTAGGAGAGTACACAAAACCTATACTCAAACTAAAGATAGGAAAAAATTAATGATTAGCCAGTTCGACTTATTAATAAGGGAAGGGTGTGGTTTAGTCGGTAAGAATCCGGCATACACTTCTGCTACGGGGCAGTTTGTATCTTTAAAAGATTCCCACCAATCCACTTAAAATAAACAAAAAAATAAATAAAAATATCATAAAATTTAAAAGTTTCAAACTTTATTAGACCGATTTGTTCGGAAACTCAAAACATTTAATCACATGTTTGAAAACATAATGAGAAGTTATATCTCATTTTTAAATGTTCATATGGTAGCCATTTTATGGGATCATAATTCCTCGGGGACTTTTGGCTTGTTTTTTGAGTCCTAAACCTGTAGGGGGGTTTTGAATCCAGAAATTCGACTTTACGCATTATATACTAAATATTTCCAGATTCTTTTATTTTTTTTTACATATTTAAAAATCCACCTTAAAAAATTTTAGAAGATTTACGAATTCTTACATTGGACGAAATTAACTTAAGACTCCTATTCCTATCCTTTTTTTTATTCGAAGTTTAAAGTTAGATTATTCGTCAGATTAAATATAAAATATTAATTGAAAAATATAAGTATATAAATAACTTTTTTCCTAACCCTTACAAATTTTGTCACTTTTTATATCGTCGAATAAAGAATTGTATTTCGTTCGTATTCAAATTTTTAAATTTACATAATTACAAAATAATTAACCTTTTTTTTCGAATGCAGTATGTCACGTGCATTCCATCACAACATGTACATATTTTACATTTTATTTGTCTTTTATTTTAAAATATATTTATGTATAACTTTACACATTAACTAACCCAAAAATATTTTATTGAGAAAACTTTAAAGTTTTGTTCTGTTCAAAATTAAAATTCTAAAGCATCCATGGAATGGGTGCGTGTTAAAATTGAGCCTAAATAAAATTAAAAAATTTTTGAGTGAAATCAAGAGAAAGTAAAATTGGATTTTTTTTTTATCTTTTTCATATTGAATATTGGTTATAAATTAAATATTGATATTCCAAAATATTTAAAATATCTGATACAAGAAATAGAGTTAAAGATAAACTTTTACAATAAACAATTCGTAAGTAGATATTTTAACTTTTAAGAGTACTTACAACAATGGTAACTTTTTAACTCCATAAGGTATTAATCGGTTTATTAATCTCTAAAATTAAGTTTTCTTAGAATTTTATAATTAAGCAAAAATTGTTTAAATTAAGGGAAACTTTCTTCAAATTTATGGACCCCATTTAATTTTAAGGAAAATCTTTAAGACATGCTAAGATATAATGTTGAAGTTTCACATTTAGTATATTACTGAAGAAAAATTTGGACGGGTACTTAAGTTACGGGTGCTTAAAAAATACAAAATTTAAATTTTTCAATCAATCTCAAAGACCCTTCGAGCTCCTAAACAGGGGACGTATAAAAAAAATTTTCTGAACTGATTCCTACTAATTTTTGACAATCTAACTTCTCCCAAAATTTCAAGTTTCTAACTTGAGCCGTTCAAAAGATATGAGGGGCCAAAATTTTGTAAAAATCAATATCTATAAAACATAAATTAGACCAAAAATGTAGTATATTGCATATATTTCGCCTGGACCCCTTCAATCGGGATATTTGGAATATCTCGATAAAGTGCAAAATAATTCTATTCGTTTTATTAAATATCAAGGTGTTACCTCAACGCACACCTAACCTTCAGCGTCCTGTTTCGCTTTAATATATATCACCTGTGAACACCTGTATTAAAAAAATAAAACAATTATTGCCTCCATCCAAAGTTACCACTACACTGTTGAATTGTTCAGATAGCGTAACACAGCTTACATAATTTAGTTTCATCTGCCCACGTCAAGATTATGGAACTATATTCAATCCCATGTGCTCCCTAAATTTGATAATTCATAAGTTTACGACTTAGTTAAATTAAAAAAAAAAACATCTTCTTTCTTAATATCCTACCAAATTTTCCCACTTATCCCACACGATCCCTTATTTCCTATTTCTTTGTTTTTCTTTCCTTTCCTAATTCCCTTCTTCAAAACCAAAATATCTGTTTGTATTAAAGGTTCCATTTAAAAATTTGGTTTTAAAGAGGCATTATTTTAGTGCATTAAAGTCTCACACTACCCAAAGGGTAATTTGTAAGGGAAAGGGTAACTGCGTATAGTTAATTGGTGGCTTTCGTTGCTTTCCATTATTCCTCGTCAAAAAACAAAAATGAATCTACAATTCTATTTAGTACATCCTCTCAATTGTATTAGAAAAATTACTTAAAAAGTATTAAAAAACTTAATTTATAAAAGGTTCTGGAACTAGATGATCAGTACATGGTTTTTCCAAAGTTTTCATGTATTTGTTATGTTATGAATTAGGGAGTATTTTATTACATGTTAGAACACAATATATTTTAGTCTTAGTCAATATATCTAAGAAAATAGGAATTAAAATATTTATAAAATTTAGTATTATTTAATTTCTAGCTTCATTTAAAATTATTATTCCATAAAATCAGAGTAAACTTCTCGTTGATGTTTTAATTATTTCTTAAAAATAGAATTTGAGTTATTCTAAAATGGGTTTACAATAGCTGCATTCAACGGTTTATTAATTAGTTTAAAAAACATTTTAAAAAAAAATATTAGGATTTGGAATCCTGGGAATAAGATTTTTATTACTTCATCATTATTCGTCTTTTTATCCCATTTATGCACATATGAAATATTTAAATAATTTAAGAGCAATACTTTGAACCTGCTTCTTGACACTATATTTAACAACCAATGTCAGACATTAGAGCTGGGAAAAATGAAAAAAATTTAAAATTTAGAATCAACTAACTGGAAACATCATTCTAGATGTTGAGTTTAAATGTATTATGTACACCCTACGCTTTCAAAATATGCAATTATTAGATAACATTTTCATCATATCTCATTAACTGCAATTATTCTGACCATATTAATATGTATCATCATTTATCAAAGTTTATGGGTAAGACATTAGTAATTTAAAAGTTATTTGCTGCATAATTGGTTTTTTTTTTATTTTAAATTAATTTAAATATATTGCTCATTTTTTAATTTTAATTGAAAGTTTACATTATATAAGATACTTGATTCAATTGAAATGGAATTTATTTGTTTAAGTAAAAATGAGAAAAAAAATTTTTCAATTGTTTTTTGATTTAGTAGTCAGTCTATAATTTATAGGACAAGTTTAGCATCACGTTCATCATTTAAGTTCCATAAACACTTTCCATTTTATTACTCTTGCACTAAATTAAGGAAAAACAAAATAAAAAAAAAATAACTTTCTATTTAATATTTTTCGGACGAAGATACTTTTTATTTGTTTTTGTTTTGTTCAATAGAACAATTACAAAGTAGAGGTATATATTTAAAGTCTTAAAAGTTTTTACATTTTTGGAATCTTAAATAAGATTATCATAATAATGATGGTATCCTCATAAATTGTCACGTCTATGTGTTTTTACTTTTTTTTTTTGTTTATTTGTTCGGAAATTACATCCCATGTTACAATTTATGGCATTTAAATACAACAATTTAGAAGCACATTAGTGAAGATAGAAATACAAGAGACTTAAACGAGAAACTTTTAAAAAACTTAAAAAAAGTTATAGGCTAAAATGGAAGAATTTTAATTAGTTATAAAATTTTTAAATTACTATAGATCTAAGAATTGCTTAAAAGAGTACTTTTAAATTTAATTAAAATAAAATTTATAGAAGAATTAGAAAGCAAATGAGAGGTTTAAAATTATAAATAGACTTTCCGCTGAACAATGAATACAAACTTTTTCAAAGTGTTTTAACTCATAGTGATATTTTTAACCTTAAACGTTATACAGAGTATCAATTTATCCATCAGAATTTTCGAAGTTTAATACGATTTATTTCAATACAGATGATATCATAGACTTCTTCAAATTATTATCAATATTTTATGTATTAAAATAATTAAATTTATTAAAAATAATTTAAATTAATAATAATAATATACCAATTAATAGATAATAAAATTCAATTTGTATTAAGTAGTACAATATTATTATTATATTATTATATAATATTGCTATTACCTTCTATTCCCAACTTAAACACTGTTCTAATATATTGAAACTAATTTCCTAAAAAAAATTGCAAAATTGTTTCATAGGAAATATTGACTAATAAAACTAACCATAAAAAAACATGATAAAATTACAGCTTCAATTGAAGCATTTAATGTTTTATTTTATCTTTATATATTCATCAACATTAAACAGAAGCGAAAAAGTAATAAAATTTTACGCAATTAAATGCGCTAACAAATTTAATTTTATTTAAATTAACTATCAAAAAATTTATTATTCCATATTCATCAAATTAAATCACAAAAACCAAAAGTTATATAAAAATACTGCATTATACTATTAAAATTAATAATACTAGTCAAAAATTGTTGCAATCAAATTATGTACATAGAAGTATTTAATTTGCAAATTATCAAAACTTTATTATGATAGGGACGGTAGCTGATTATTAATGTAATATTTTGTCAAATATTAGTTTTATACTCTCTGTTGGTTATGAATGGATACTCTCAGTTTCTTTTCTGATTTGGCATTTAATTGAGAAAGGAGCTCGCAACCAAAGAAATTTTCCAAGAAAGTCATAAATAGCTTAAGTCCCTTAAAAACCTGACGTAAATTAAAAAAAATTTAAGACTAGTGAGTTCTTCAATTTTAAAAAATATCAAAGATGAATAATTGCTATTTTTATATACTATTGAAACTTATATCCAATATTCAGGGATAAAAAATTCAGAAGGTTTCAGAAGATTAATGTAAAATTTGAAGCTTAAAATTACATCGAAGTGCAAAATATTCCCAAATTCTAATTAGTTATTAATATTAATCCAATTATTACCACTCACAGGTCGATTATTTTGTTCTATTCCAACCATTTGTCATTACTTTTTAGTGTATAACTACCAGAATATAACTCACAGATATAAAAATTACTCATCAAATAAAATCAAATATAAATTCATAAGAGTTTATACCAAACAAATTGAATCTAAATGTAAATAAGACATTCTAAATGTGATAGGGCCTAACAATGTCTCATTAGTATAGTTAGAAGTATACTTTATGTCAAGTATCTTTTTCCTAACATCTTCATACTGTGTAGTGGACATTGAAGGTGTCAGGAAGAAGACAGAACGCATCTACCACATTTTAAATTTTTTTAGGTTTTTACCAACAGCCTTAAAATGTTCCACCACTTTGTTACTCTCTTAATATTCGATATAGTCTGCAACAGCCCATATTTCTTAAATTACTTTCTTCTCAATTCCTCAACTTAAATACTTCCTTATAATTAATTTAAATATATATTATTTTATAATATTTCTATTAAGATAAATTTAATTACCACTTGTCAGTGAAATTATTAAGTTTGCATTAAAGAATTTTAAATATTTTATTTTGGCATTAAAATTACATTCTCCATTTAAACTTGGCTTGAAGTTGTTTTATTTTTTTTTATACCTTTTTAAAACTGTCTACCGCTATATCTTCAATAAGTTTTATTACCCTCCGAAGAAATGGAAAAAAAACCATATTACTAGCCAAATGGTATGCAAATCACGTAACTTTATGCGTTTATTTTTCCTCAACATTTAAAAAAATGTATAGGAAAAACTCTAAATTTTGACTACCGGAACATAAATTATTTACTGTAAAATAACATTCATATGGTATATGTAATAAAAAATAGATATTTATGTATAAGTGTAATGTGAATCGCTCACACATCTATTCATCATAATGTAAACATAATTATTAACAATAAATAGAATAAGTTTTAGTTTTCTGGTTTTTTTTCATTTATTTTTACCAAAGTGGTAAAAGAGAATTTTAAAGTTAATAAGTAATGAAAAAAACAAAGGGTTTCTAAACAAGTATTCGAATTGAACAATAAAAAGTCGATGAAACCGACAGAGGGACAATCTTCGCTAGAAAAATTCAGTTGACAGTTACATGAAATACCACTCCAATTCATCTCAGATTTTGGGGCCATTAGGTCGGACAGAGCTACGTTGAACCAAATTTAATTTTATAACTTTATTAATTCTGAAGTTATGCTTTTTAAATCTTGGGAGGTGCGTAAATTGAAATCATGAAAAAGCACTCATATACCAAATTTTAATTTTTTATCTTGGGAGGTGCGTAGTAGATACCTCAACCGCCACTTTAATTTATCTCAAATTTTAAGGACATGATACTTGCAGGGCAGAAATACCTTATACCAAATTTCAAATTCCTGCATTTCTTAATTTTTTAAGATATTTTTATTAAATCTTAGGAGGTGCGTGGGAGGTACCTAAACCACCATTCCATTTCATTACAATACTAAAGTATATAATATATGCCTCCTATCAGATTAAAAATTTTCCTGAAATTTTTTTCTTTAATATAAATATAGGACTTTTTTACACGTTGGGGGGCTGTATTTTCATGACGGGTGGGGCTACAAAAAAGCGTTCTTTTATGATATATTTCTTTTTTTTTTTATTCATATTTCTCCTTAACCGTAGTTAAAAATTCACTATTTATTTCAAACAGTCTAAAAATTTTACAAACAGTGTACGGACTGAGTAAAACTACATATTCACAATTTTTTTTACAAAATATTTTAAAAATGTACTAAAACATAATATGGAGGCTAATTTGAAATTATCACTGTGGTTTTTATTTTATGTTTCTTCTATTGTATCATAAAACAAAAAAACAAATTACGCGAAAACATGCTTGTAAACAAAAATGTAAAACAAAAGATACTTTTATATAAGATACATATTTATTGGTTTTTGTATAATAAAGTTTCAATTTCCGAATTACTTTTAAATACCGTTGACAATTTTTTTAAATGATTAGTTAACGTTATCAATTTCGGTAGTAAACATCCTAATTAATATTTTAGTTCCGAAATATTTAAAATTAAATAAAAAAATAAAACAAAAAAAATTAAAAATGTTAAAAATTGTGAATTATATTTTATATTTTGGTGTTTTTATAACAATTGTTAATAGTGAAGTTACAAATTCACAGGATTCATATGTAAATGCATTACAAAATTCACATCAAACGAATAGTGGTGCGTTAAAAGTTGTTATTTTAAATTTAAATATAAGTGAAATGTTATCTAAAGATAAATATAAAAGAACAAAAAGGATATTAAATGAATATTTATTTAATTTTGAGATACATTACATTAGATTCTTTAATTTTTGATCCATTATTTGCTGATCAGAAACTTAGTTTTAAATATCTTTTAAATTCTTAGAATTTGCCTATTTAGTTTTAAATATATTTATTTAAATATTTATTATTAAAATTAAAATATTAATAAAATTAAAGGATATTTAAGACGAAGATATTTAAAATCGTGTACGCTGAACGCTCTTTGAATATAAAATATAAAGTAATAATTAAAGTTATTTTTTAAAAAGTTCTATGCCACTCTTTTAACTTTAAAACTTTTATTAATATTTATTCGAATTTACACTCTTATTATACTTTTGTATTATAGCTTTTATGACTTTTTATTATGATTTTATGTTGAGTTTTCCTATAACTATCAGCAGTTTCGTATTCTAAAACTACAGTTACAATATTTGAATGTGGTGAAATCAATTGAATTTGGTGAACTTCCAATCCGAGTTGAAATACTTTATTTAAAGTTCGATATCGGACTTTCAATAGAAGGATCTTGGGTTCAAACCCTAGTCGGATCATATCCGATAATAAAAAAATATAATTTATAATATATATAAATAATATAGTTTATATCATAATATAAAATATATATCTGCCACAGCTGAAAAGGAAAGACTAAACCACTGAACTACCACATTGTATGTGATAGGGACTGTTCATAAATAAATAAAAAAAAATAATCGAAAAATATCCGTACTATTTTGTGACTTTTTTATAAATGTCAAATTATAATAGAAATTTTTAAAATACCAAATATCGACTGTATTGAGTTATGAAAGTTACTGGAATAGGAACTCTTAATTAAAAATTTAAATATTAACTATTTTTTAAGTTTACCATTATAAAAACTTTTAATTAAAGCTATATTTTCATATTTACAGAAATAATGAAGCTTGAATTTGATTTAAATTAATATTAAAATATGATAATTTATAAAGTATACAGACCCATTGGATTTAAATTAATGGCATAATCAATAATTAATAATTATATATTTTTAATTAAAAATAGATATACAACAATATAAACAAATGCAAAATATAAACAAATAATTTAATTGAATAATATAATTCGCAGATATAGAATACCATAAAACTAAAATACAATATATTAAAATATAAACAAAAATAGAATTGTATCTATTGAAAATCTAAGATGTTTCTACATGTTATAAGGCCTACTACTATCTCATAAATTGCATATGGAATTCAATATGACCAATTCTAATAACACGAATATAATATGACCCCCTGTTCCAACATGTACCTATGGTATAGACAGGCTTATTAGCCTAACAGTTGCACAGTTAGCACTTAAAAAACAAAAAAAAAATCTTATTATAATAGAACAAATTGTTATTAAAATACAATTGATTTGAATTTTTAAGTAAAAGAGCATTCCTATAAAACTTTAAAATATTTTATGAGACCATTCATTTAAATTTGATATGATTTCTATGCTTGGATTTTAAATTATTCCCACTAATTTCTAGATCGTATCATCACTTATTTAATAGGAAAAATTTTAGATTTTTTCTTTTTTTATTATATAGAATTATCATTTATAAATTATTATCAATCATATTTTTGATAATTAAACAAAATTCTATACTTATGTGAATACTTTATAGTTTCCAAAATATTTTTTCGTTTCTCCTAAAAGTATGCTATTAAAATTTTTAATATTAATATTAAGAAAAACTTTTTTTAGAATAAGAGCGGATTATAAATTACTAAAACCCTTATTTTTAAATATAATAAATAAATAATTTTTTTTTTAATAAAAAACTTAGAACGTAGTGATGTAAGTTTTCATGCTAGTCAAGGATATGAATATCCACCAGTATTACCAGAATATGGACCACCACAATCACCAGTATATGGACCACCACCAGCACCAGTATATGGACCACCAAAACATGCTGTATATGGTCCACCACATCCACCACCATCACCTGTATTTATACATAGTCATCCACCAGCATATTATCATCCACATCATGAAGAAACATGGTTAGATAAATTAAAACTTAAAATTGATTTATTTACAATTGGAAAAATCCTATTGAAATTGATCATTTTCAAAAAAATGATTAAATTTGTTGCTATGATTTGTTTATTATTATTTTTGCCAAAATTAAAAAATTTATTTGCTGAGGATATGATGGAAGATGCTGCATCTGGTGAAGCAAGAGGATTTGATACTGATAAAGGTATGCTTAAATTACATATTATAGTACTAAGTATTACTAAATTAACTAAATTTTATTTTTTGGTATTTTATATACAGAAATGTTAAATGAAAGAATAAATGAAATAACACGATTTGCTAAAACAGCTATGGAAACTTTCTCTCGCAAATATGACGGTTGTAAACGTGATCAAATTTGGTGTCGTTTTGAACGTACAATTGATGTTATTGATCAGAAATACCCTTATAATAAGTAAGTTTTATTTGTATTCAGTATATTCAGTATTATGTATATATATATACATAACCCTCAATAGTATAAAAAATAACTATAATTATATTACTTATATGTACAATAATATTTTTCTATTATTCTATATTACAGAATTGTTAAACTTTATTTACCGAAAAATGATGTTACCGCCTAAAATAGTTTTTATTATATGCTAATATATTTATATATTATGTATATAAGTAATATGTAATGAGGTTAAATGCACCTAAAATGTTATAAAATTAAAAAAAAAAATAAAATACAAAAGTATTTAGGTATCGAAACCATCATTGGAATAAAAAAATTTGATACCGTTAAAAAAAAAACGTCGTTTCGTTCAATGAACAAATGCGTTCAGTAAAAGTCAAAATGGAAGTGACGTTTAGAATATTAATAACAAAATTGTTTTCCTGCTTTACAATTAATTATTCACAAATTGGAAACGTGATCTTTTACCAATATATATAATTGACAAATAATTATATATATACATATCTATATATATATTTTTTTTTAATTTTGGAATTTTGCTTTCATTTTGATCACTTTACAATTTTTTATTTTTACCAATTTCTTAATTACTTTTCTTTTATTATTTTTAAATTAAATTTTTTTATAAATAGTTTTTAATTTTATATATATGTATGTATTTATTTATTTAATTTAATTTAAATTAAAAATTCAAAATATGTTTTCAAATATGTATGTACCTATTGTACATTTGAAAATTGTTTGTATTATAAATTTTTATTAATTTTTTTAATTATATTTTAGTACTAAAAATGTATTTATATATATATTTATTTATATAATAAAAAATTGTATTTATTAATGCGTGAATCTGTAAGTTTTAACAATAAGTAAAAAAAAAAAATATTGATTGATTTATGTAAAAAACGTGTGCTTGTAATCTTTGTAAGATTGTGCTAAAAAATAAAGTTAAATTTTTTTTTTTTGAAACATGAAGAAAGTTTTGCATTTATTTTATTTTAAACCTTATATGTATATATAGCATATGTTAAAAGATTATTAATTGCTAGAAGAAGCTATGGAGAAAATTTGAAATAAAAAGTCCTTCAAATGATATATTACCAACAAAAAAAATTCCGTTAAGTATCTCGGTACTAATCTTCAATTTAACATTAACTACTCTCATAAAGTAGTTCATATAAAAGAGATCATATCGAAAGGAAATAAAGCATTTGTGGCATACAAAATATTATTTTTCAACAAAACAATAAGTACAAGAGTTAAAATTATTAGTTATCAAGCTTTTGTCAGACCCAGATTAATGTGCTTCACCATTCTGGTACAACATAATTGTCAGCTTGATAGAAAAAATCAGAAAATTTGAGAGAAACTGCATAAGAGTGTGATTAAATGAGTGCAGAAAGCCTGAAACTAATTTTTTGCATTATTTTTCACACAAATATGGCGTTGAAGAGAGTCGATTTTTAGTATTTCAGCAGTTATTCCCTCAACAACTTTTATTTCATTACTTTTAAATTTTTCGATTATATCACAGACCTAAAACAGTTTAAGCTAATTTAAAACTGTTTGTTATGTTTCAAATACCCCATTTTTTAGAAAAAAAGTTTTTATACATACAGAAATCAAAAAACGACTAAAAACTAAGGCATTGCAATAACTCTTTAAAGTTTATGAAAAATTCTATGCTATTAAAGCATACTATTTTATTTATTAAATACAAAGCAAATTATTTTAATTACAAAATAATTAATTTACAAAAAAAAAATTTTCTAAAAATATTTCAATAATTTATTAATTATAGTTCCGTTGTTTCTAATCTTTTAATGAGCAATTGTGCATTATTTGTAAGTTTATCTACTTGATGATAAATATTAGAATTACGATTTAAATCATTTGTTCCATCAAACATTTTCGGAGGTTTAATTGGTGGTTGTGCGGCTAGGACATTTTCATCAAAAGAATCCGAATTTTTATATTGATCATCATCATTTTTGAACCATTCATTTTCATATCCTTTCAACCATATTGGATTTGATCCTTCAGAACTGTGCTTATTTGTATTTGGTACTCTTGATATCGGTTCACGTGGGGCTGTTTCAAAATTCGATTGATCTTCAGAAAAACAAAAAACAAAAGAAAATAAAGTTTAAAAATTTACAACTATTTTTGATATGAGTTGAACTTACTGTATATATTAACTTTCGCCGCTCTCAACTGCCGTCTATAACTGCTCCTTTGAGACGCACACAGAATTAATACAATAACCAAAAAAGTCGATATGAAAATATTTGTAAATATTAACCAAATATACATTGGTCCTTTACTTATACTTGCTACTAAAAGTTCTGTTTCAGCTGCTTGAGTATCAAGTACATTAAACTCTTTAAATAAGTCATCAAGCTTCTCAAGATGTTTGTCAATTAAATTTAAAACATCAACCACCTCATAAATCGAATTATCTTCCTTATCAACTAAATGCATATACAAATCTGTTTTTGTTTTATCCACTGATCCATCCTTGTTTTCATGCACTTTAAATTCATCAATATTTACAATAGCTCCACTTACTTTACTTAAAGTACTAAAATGGAAAAATAAAATTATTATAATAAGATTTGGAATATTTAAAGATTTTCTAATTCATACTCTCTAAATTTATTAATGTTATTCCTTAAAAACTGTGGCTGCTGTCTAAAAACAAATTTTACTTTTTGATCATCTCTTAACAGATAAATGAACACATGAGCTGTATCTTTTAATCCACCGGTATCATTAACCAATACCATGAAATCGAAATAGCCTTTCATTCCTTTCTGAGGATCAAAATTTAATTGAACATCACCGGTTATTTCATCAACTAAAAATGGTACATTGCCAACATTTTCTAAACCTTCAGTCAGTGTTTGTCGTATCTCTCCGATTTGATAATAAGTTAATAAAGAATTGGAACCTTCATCATTGTCATATGCTTCAATCTTCATAAATTTAAAACCAAAATCTGCAGTTGTTGTAAATCCACCAGTAAAAATTTTCGAACGGAATTTTGGTGGATTATCATTTATGTCCAGAACACTAATAAATACTCTAACTACAGTACCATCTGACATTAAAGTTTCATCTTCCATTAGAGATGACACTGACATTGAAAGCGTATCTTCTTCTTCCAAAATTTGTCTTCTCAATTTTCGAGATTGCTTGTATCTATTGAAATAATTATGAAATCTGTTGGAATTAGTTTTACGTTTTGTTGTAAGTCTAAGTGGATAAATATCAACTGGATCTTCAGGTTCTTTAAAATCGTCTTGTATTATTAATTCGCGTCTTTGAAAACTGTTATTTGGATTTGAACAACTTTCTGTTGCTTTAATGTATAAAGTGTGATTTGCTTTTACTTCTCTATCTAATTCATTAACAATAGTCAGAATATGGGTTTCTTGATCCAGACTAAAATTATTATCTTCGTTGCCTTGAATTATGAAGTAACAAACAGAACTTGGAGGATCATCTAAATCATCAATTTCATCACGTTCGATGGTATCGGGTAACTTCACTTTTTCATATCCTGGTTCAGTGTGTTCTGTAAAATTTACAGATATTTGTTCAACAAGAAATTGTGGCTCATAACCGTTAACATTTCTAACATATATTTTAAGATCTAAATCGGTTGATAGTGATGTTGGTATTCCTTGATCGTAAGCTTCAATTTTTATCTGTAAAATAATTTTTTTTTTTAAATGATCTTTTAATAAAAATTAAAAAATTTACCTCATAGATCTTTTGTTTAGATCGATCTAATTTTTCTTTTAAATATAGTTTTCCATTTTCTGGATCAATTTCAAATGTTTTATAATTTCCCATTAAATCATATTTAAGTCTATACCGCACAAGAGCGTTTAATCCAACATCTTCATCTGTAGCATTAATCTGAACGATCTGTGACCCAACAGTAGCATTCTAAAAAATAAATGAGAAAATGAAATGTAGAACATTATTTATACCATAATTGTTTTTATATACTAACCTCCAGTACATGAACGGGTTTATTTTGAGAAGGTGAAATAAAAACAGGGGGATGATCATTAAAATCAGCTACACAAATATCTAAAGACTTCTTGACAACATTTGATGGAGTGCCTAAGTCTTTTGCTGATATTATTAACGAATGATTTCCATATTTATTTTTTAGAGATTTCCTAGCATATATATGCCCAATCCAAGGATCAGATTGACGTAATTGAAAAAGACCTGAAAAAGATTAGAGATTGTTAATATGGAATTTAAAATTAAAAAACTGTATTAGAGTTAACCTTCTTCGTTTCCTTTTAAAATAGTCATTTCAATTTTACCATTAGGAAGTTGAGGGTCATCGGCATCTTTTCCTCGTATTGTAGTTATAATCTCTTTTGTATCATGATATTCCGTTATTTGAACACATCCTATTGGTAATGTTAATTCAGGTGGTGAATCATTTTCATCCAAAATATTTACACTAAAAATAAATTTATTGCAAAAACCATTTCTAAATGTTTTAGTAAAAAAAGGCAATTACAATATTTGCTTAAAAGCATTGCGACTTTCTCCAGTTGCATAACCAAATTGATAATTATCCCATACTTCAATTACTAAAACATAAAAATCTTTTGTTTCCCGATCAATTCTATCGGCGGTCGTTAAAACTCCTGTATCAGCGTCTATAGTGAATTTGCCCTAAACAGACAAAAATTAGATTTTTGGAATGTTTATAACTAATTAATTTAAAATCCTACATGCGAACTAATACGATCCATTAGAAAAGTTATTTTTCCATAATCTCCAGAATCAGCATCAGCTGCTTGAATAGTAGCAATTCTGGTCCCGATTGGTGAATTTTCATTTACAGTAAAATTCTTTGTATTCGTTATAAAATAAGGATTATTGTCATTTTCGTCTAATACCGTAACATAAACATCAACCAAAGAGGACCTCGGTGGATAACCAGAATCAGTTGCTCTAACAGTAAAATTTAACCACTGATGTTCTTCATGATCTATTTTATTAGCTACTAAAACTTCACCAGTTTCCGGATCTAAATGTAATAGACCTGTAACACGTGGATTGCCTTCAAGCGAATATGTAATAGTACGATTCTTATCAATATCAAATGCAACCACGTTTGCAATTGTTACTCCATTCATGCTATTTTCGGGTATAGATCTCTTATAAAATGGAAGCCTAAATTTAGGATTATTATCATTTTCATCATCTATTTGAATGATTAATAATGCTAAAAATAAAGTGAAAAATAATTAATCTGATATATTCTCACTCCAACTAATCTCCTAATTTTACCTTCTTTTATTTGAGGTCCAATAGCTGAAGCTAGATCTTCCACTACTATGGCTAATTTAATTTGTTCTACTTTTTCCCTATCAATTAATTTGGCAATCTTAAAAATTAAAAATATTAGATGAAGAGGTCTAAATTTAGACTTAATTATTTAAATGGAACTTACCTTTAGTAAACCTGTTACTGGATGTAATTCAAAGGCACTTACAAAATCATATTCAGTTTGTTTGACAAATATGCCTTCGTCCGTTCTAGCTTCAGAATTTTTTGTATTAATTCGATATCTTAATATCGGAGTTTCATCTAAATCTATAGCTATTACTTTATAAGCAGTCGTACCTACTGGTGTGTTTTCCTTTATTTTAAGTATTGGAAATTCCATAAAAATTGGAGTTTTATTATTAACATCTTTAATTGTAATATTAACTATTGTGGTAGAACTTAATTGAGATTCGCCAAGACCACCATCTAATGCTACAACATTTAATAAATACCATAGTTTTTTTGGACTTGTAAAATCTGGATCTAAATTAGCTCCTTCTGCAGTATAAATTGTTCCTGTGTCCGAATTAATAATAAATTTATCACCAGCTCCTGACTGAATTCTATAAACAATCATATTATTTGGTTTCGATCCGTCTCGATCAAAAGCTTGCACTCTTAAAATTGAACTTCCAGCTGATACATTTTCAAGAATAGTTTTTGAATAGTAATTTTTCTCAAATATTGGAATATTATCATTAACATCTTGTATATATATTGTAACATTTACATCTGACCATAATATTGGCATTCCTGAATCACTTGCTCTAACTGTTAAATTGAAAGCTCTAATATTTTCATTCTCAAAATGTAATTGTTCGAAGTCAATTGGTTCCCTGGGTTTTAATTCTCCAGTTTTATAATGAATTGTAAAATTTCTTTTTAAAGCGCCACCAACAATCTCAAATGTTATATGATTATTTTCGGTTCCATTCAAATCATTATCTCTTGCTTCCAGAACTAAAGGTGTTTCAAAATCCATACTATTTTCTAATAATCTAGCTTCGTATTTGCTTTGGAAAAACTGAGGTACATTGTCATTGACATCTTCAATATTAATTATTAATTGTGCGGTATTTTGATTTCCATTTCCTAAATTATCACGAGCTTCAATAGTTAGATAATGTCTGGAATTCATTTCACGATCAAAAGCATTACCATCCGTTGCTCTTATACTTATTAAACCAGTGATTGGATCTAAGTTAAGCCTATAATGATTCAATTGGTTAGAAATAATCAAAACTGAATAAAATTGTAATTTTTGGAAAAGAACTTACAAATGAGAAATTCCACCTCTTAAATTGGTGAATCTTATACCAGACGTTCCATAGTCACCAGAATCCCTATCTATTGCACGTATTTGTGCTATTGCAGTGCCTGGCTCGATATTTTCTAAAATTGAAATTTCATACGGGGCCTCAAGAAATTCAGGATAATTGTCATTTAAATCTCGAATAAATAGTTGAACTTCGGCATAACTATATGGTAAAGTACATTTTAAATAACTGTAATTATAAAAAATTAACAATCTTACCTCCATTTTCGTTCGGGAGCCAATTCTTCAGCTACTATAGTAAAATTAACTTCACTTAAGTTTTCGTAATCTAATAAATTAGGATTTTTTACAGTAATTAAAAAACTGGCTTCATTCACAGCTATTTCCGGAGTTATTTTAAATATATCGTTGTTGGGTTCGATGAACAATTTAAAGGTGCCATTATTTCCCACATCATGATCAAAAACTTCATTCTTAGCATTGTTTAAAAAATGCACAGGTGAATTCATTTGTGCATTTTCATTTATTTCACACCTGTAAATACTTTCTTTGAACATTGGTGTTTCATCGTTAATATCGGTGACAATTATAGTAATTTCGGTTCTAACATATGGCGGTGGCTAAAAATTAAAAAACCAAAATTAAAATTTCAAACTTCATTGGATTGAATGAACAACTTACGCTCTGCTTTGTAGTTTCTACAGCTAAAACTTTCAATATATATGCACCATTATAAATTTGTTCGTTTTCACGATCTAATTTCGTTGTAGTAAATATCACACCTGTATCTTCCTCAATATTAAATACTGTATTCTTTTCAATTGAATATTTTATTTTATTATTAATACCACGATCACCATCAATTGCTTTAACTTGTAATACTTTTGTGCCGGGTGCAGCATCTTCTGCTATTCTGGCAACTGATTGTGTATGAATAAATTCTGGTGGCTGATCTTCAATATCTTTCACTTTGACTAGAATTGCAGCTGTACCAGTATTTACCGGACCTTGATTTGCTCTATCAATTGCCAAAATACGCAATTGATAAAGACTTTTACGTTCATAATCCAAGCTACCAACTAAACGTAAAATTCCCTTTCCTTGATAAGTTGCAATCGAAAATATTTCATTGTCACCGTCAAGTTCTTGTAAATAATAAACAACTTGACCGTAGGCACCTTCATCACGATCCGTTGCTTCTAATACAGATATTATACCAGGCGGACTACTTTCTGGGATTTCAACTGCCGTTTGATATGGACGAAATATCGGTTCGTTGTCATTAATGTCCTCAACTAATAATAAAAAACTTTGCGTTACATAATTATCTTCGCCAAAATGATTATCCGTTAATGTTAACACAATTGAGTATTCATCTTTGGTCTAATAAAAATATATTAAATAAAAGTTAAGTATTAAAAAATTGCAAATGAATTAAAATTTTTAACTAAATTCACCTCGCGATCTAATTCCTTTGCTAAATAAATATTTGCCTCGTTAGGTCCAGAATTTTCAACTTTTATAACATCACTATCCTGAGACGGTTTAACACCAAATGTTAAAACATCATTATCTGGATCATAGCCTTTAACATGATAAATAAGAGTGCCTAAAATTTAAATTCAGTTATTAAGGTTTATTCTTGCAATAATTTGAAAAGCGAAATTTACCAACAGGTGTTTCAGGGGTTTCTTTTAATCTTAATACAATTTCCGTTTGACCACGTATTACAAAACGTGGTGGACGATTGGCTTTTACTAAATTTATTTTTAATACTAATACTAAAAGTAAAACTAATGTACATGAAATATAACTTTGAATATTTGATTTTATTTTAACTTTTTTGTATTTTTTATAATTTTTATGCATTCTTGTAAAATTTTCAAATTTTCCCATTTTAAATAAATATCTTTGTAAATTTTACTCATTATCTGCTTACTCGCACTGTATTGAATTAATTAGTGTTATAGCTTCACGATACTGTTTCATTCACATTTCAACTGAAATTAGAAAAGAAGTTTTAGTTAATAAGTTTTTATAATATTTCAAATATAAAATTAATAACTAATGGTGTTTTAATGCACTTTATAACAATGGTGTAGTTCTCAACGAATGAAGCGATGTTCAATCAAGGTTGTGATCAAGAATCATTCTATAGAAATAATATACATATACTAATGTCTTACCACTATTCCGTTAATTGAAGGTTATTTGATTTTAATATAACTTATGTTATACGAAAAAGTTCGCAGCTTATTCTGACTACAGAACGTCGTGTCTTTAGTGCTAGTAAATATCTTATAGAAAAAACTAATCGAAGATTCTTCTCTTTTTCTATATTAGCGAATGCGACGTACTGATTGAAATGCCAATATTTCTATTAAAAGAACATGAATTGGAATCTTGGCCAAATTCGAACCCAAAACCTATACCACAATGGGAGTAACTTTTAATATTATAATACAACTGTTTCGCTCTTTTAAAAAGTTTTTTATATATATAAGCAAATGTTTGTTTATAGCTAATAGATTCCTAAACTGCTCAAAAAATTTGTATATAGAGGTTTTTCTGTGAAATCGGGATTGTGGTTCAAGTATTTAAACTTTTTTGTTCTAAAATAAAAACAGTTTGACCGACTGACTTCAAATTTGATATGCGCGTTCCTATTTGACTATGGAGTTTACTCTGTTAACAGAGTAGGAATTTATTAACCAATATTGGCACGACGAATAAACAAAAAAAACGTTTGGAAGGTGAAAAATGTCCAATTTTTCGAAGTACTACTGCCTTAAACCGAGAAAAAATCTCAAAAAAGTTTTCATTGTGTTCCATTAACCTATTGAGGCATTAACTTAAATTCAATTAAAAAGCCTATCAAGAGAATCAGCAAAGCGTCCTGGTTATTAACTTGTAATTCATATTATTATTATGATATTAAGTTATATATTATTTTGTGGATGTTCTATGCTCCCACATTTTAATAGGATCTATTATCTATTACAAGATACAAGTCTGACACTGAGTTAAATGATTGAACAACCTTAATATAAGTAAGTAAATTAGTATATATTAATAATCATTTAACTTATTATATTAAGCTGTTTATATTTCTGTTTTACTAGTTTAGTAGTTTAAGAACTCATATATAACTATAATACACATATGTAAATACAAAATATATATATATATATATAAATTTAAAAAATTCAACATTTTTTTTTCTCTTTATTTAAATAAACATTTATTTTTTTGGGAAATTAACCTACATATTTTTAAGTGTAATTTTATATTAAAAACAATTTATTATTTAAATTATAATTTTTTTTTAATTTTGGCAAAATTTTCTAATTGAAAATGGTATTTTTAATAAATTTGAGACTGTCTGTTTTCTATTCCATGAATTTTTTTTAAGAGAAGAAGAAGAGAAAATAATTCATGTTTTAAAATAAACTTCTCATGCTATATAGATGTCCATCTAAAAGAGTTTACCTTATATTTTATGGTTGAGAGTTGAGTCGTTGTGCGTGATTCCCTTCTACTTTTAAATGTCAAATTTCAATGTCTTTCTTTAATAAAATTTGCGTCAATTCATATTTTAATTAATTTCGTTTAGAATATTGCGTAACTGAAAATCTAATTTATCTCTAAAAGGCTTAAGATAAAATCATACATTTAAGGCGCTGTGAAAAAATGCCCAGTGGGTATTTACTCTCATATTATCTAGATGATATTCTGGAGGGATCTGATATTCTGGAGAGATTTTCCTCGTCTACAGAATTTTGAATCCAATTTTAAATCTTCTCCTAATTCAGAATTCTGAAAAATAGAAATTCCCTGATTTCGAATACAATTCTAAAATTTTTCCTAATTAAAAATCTTTCGTATACAAAGGTGTAGGAAACAAGCCTCTGAGGTGCTATTTTTCAATAAATGTCAAATTGTACCACATTTTGAGATTACAAAATTCGACTTTCGGAGAAATAACACCTCGGGGCTTTAACATTTAAAAAAGTCGAAAGTGAAGTAATTTTTAAAAAAGTCTATTCAATGGGTCTTATTTCATATTTACCAATGAAAAGTAACATCCAGGAGGCTTTATGTTGTGTTAAAGTAGAAGTAATAAAAGAATCTAACTGTGGTTTTTAATAAGAACAATTTTCAGAGGCTTTTCCCTATTTGAATTTTTTTTTTCTAATCACCCAACAACACCCAATCACCTAAGAAATAATCTTTAGTAGCCACATCCTTTATTAAAATTAAAGTAACGTACATCTTGTTTCGCACAGCTGACAACTTCACGAATTTTCTAAGTTATTATTCAAACATTTTCTAAATAATTAAATATTGACAATTTCAATTACAATACAATATTTATCATTTTAAAATGTTCTCATCAAGTCATTTGGTTTCTTTCACCGTCAAGAATTTTCATAAATTACACAATTTTTAAAACAACATCCAAATCAAAACCAAAACAATGTTACCCATAAAGTTAACTGGTGTTATTACCAGATTTATTTTTGGTTTTTTTTTTAAACAATAAACCATGAAAATTATTGTTAAACTTGTTTCAATCTAGATAAAAAAAATATGACATTATTTCAAAGTACTTTTTCTGCAGTTATTCAACCGAAACATAACACAAACCTCTACAAGTTCCATTAAAAAAAGAAAAAGGGGTTTTCTTAATTATTTATGAATAAATTTTAACCTTATGAACAAATAATAAAAATAAAATAAGAATGTAAAGTTTGTTGTATGTAATTGTAAAATATGTTGCAGCATTAAAATAAACATTATTCAGTAACTCTTGCAAAAGAATTAAATTAATTTTCATGTTGTTTACTTTTAATAGTTCTAAGTAAAATAAAATTTTATTTTGAAGTAATGAAATTTCGGTGCAGGTTTATAAATCCCAAGGTCATAAGTCCTTTAGGGCCTTATAATTCATTTAGTGCGACATAAATAGTTCTTAAGGGACCCTTGACTCAGTTTAAAATATTTACCTTGGGAGATAAGAACCTTGACAAGTGTATTATAAGTTCCTTTTGGGAGTTATGACCCATTTAGTGAATTATAACTTCCTTTACTAATTTTTAATGACAATTATAACATTATATAACCAAAACTGTATGCATATACTAATATATTTAAGTCGAAATTTATCTTAAAATAATTTATGAAAGTTTTTTCGGATCTTTATGATTTAAGTAAGATAATATGAAAATATATATTCAAAATATTAGATATAAAGCAATATGTATTTATATATTTGTTTATGCGAGATTCTGTATTAGGAAACATATTTAACTTGGTTAAAAAATCCAAGTTGACCCTTTTTCCAAATTATTTATGAATTCACGTATGCTAGACTTTGCTTAGAAAATCAGATTAATATGTGTAATTTGTAGTATAAATGTAATTTATATGTAAAATTATTATTTGTCTTTCAATTTGGTAAAAAGAGAATACCCGTGATTTCGTTATACACGTCACTGATGTTATATAATAAGAAATAATATTTGTTTTAATATTACTAATAACTTTTCAGCTGAGCACTGTATAAGGGAGTTATGACCCATCTCTCTGAGTCGAAACTCTAAGGGTCATAAATTTCCTAGGGAGTTATGACTCTTTGCTATGAGTCTTAAGTTCCTTAAAGACTTATGTCCAGCTAAATCAGTCGTAATTCCCTAAGGGAATTATAACCCTGGGAGTTATGATCCTGCACCTGAAATTTTATATTATGCAATTCTATACGTGTTTAATGATTATTCACCTGTTTTAGAGAGACATGCATGTCAAAATAAAGTTCTGGTTACCTAAATATGTTCAAAATAAATCAATGGAACCGTTGGTCAAAAAATTATTATTTTATTTGCACATGCAAAAAAAATCAATTTAATATGCTTTATACAGTTTATTAAAAATAAAATATAAATGTTTTTATTATTAGTTAATTTTTTTGTAATTGCACTGATTTATTTGGACCAAACAATTGTCAATCAACTTTATCTTAATCTGTTAACGTTTCTTAATTTGATTGGATTTTTGTTTACGTCATTTGAGTTAAAGATTTTGGTTTCATAAATTTTAACAAACTCATTTATATATAAAAGCCATCTTTGCTTTAAAGCAGTATCATGTTTAAAAAAATTTTGAAAAAAGTGAAGTTTAATATGCGTTTTAAGCAGTAGTTAAGTAAGCGCTTGTTAAAAATTTTGTTTGTCTGGAGCAAGAGGTTCCAATAGCTTCTATACAATTTCTTTGTTTTTATGTATAATTTAATAAAGCTGGGTGTAGGAAATTTTGAAAATAGTTAAATTATATGATTTTATATTAACTTGCACGCGTTTGTCTATATGTCGTTATGTCGCTCTTTATATGAAAATGGAAATGGGATTATATATTACTAAGCATTGGATGGTGTAAAGGATGACGTTCGAATCTACTAGTTATGAAAAAATAATTTATATTTTTGCTTTAGATATATTCATAATAATTACAATCATAAAAAAATATAATGTTTTTACATATGTTATATATTTAAAAAACCGAATGTTTATTTTTCATAGAGTATAGATTTTGCTATAACGGTCTGCCAAGTTGGTGCTGTATACTTGAAATTTTTAGTTCTAAAATGAAAAAGATTTGAAAATGAAATGGACTCGATTAACAGGTTTGGTAACATATCGGCACACCGATTAATTCAATATTGCGGAAACTTCAAACAGTTTTTTCGAGGTCTGATAACCTAATGCGACAAAATTTACCATGTGAAATTTACTATATTTACCAAAGTTAATATTTTTTGATAGCAACGCGCAACGGTTAATAACTAGTTATGTATATAATTTCCTTAAAAATTTTGTAACTTCAAAAATCAAAATACTTGACTTTGATAATAAAAATCTCCAATCATCAAAAGAAATTTAATATATATACATATTTATTTCAGAAATACATATATATTTCAATATTTAGACAAAATGAGCCCACAAACTTAAGACAAAAAGAATAGAAAGAGAAAATTTTTTGGTAGATCTTTTGCATTAAGAACTGTTATAATATAAAAGTAAATTGTTCATAACAGTGGTTTTACTTTTAAATACACGTAAGTAAGTAAGTAACCAATAGTTTCTTCGTTATCCTAAAATTTTACATGAAATAATAAAAATTAATTTTCTTTTAAAAGAATTAATTTCTAAAAGAAAGTGAAAACCCCTATAATTTTCACATCGATTACTTATTATGCAAATATATATTATTAAATATTTCGCAAAAATTTCACTTATTTAATATATCATTTTTCATTATTATCAAATTATTTAATTTCTCCAAAAAAAAAAAAAAATTTAAAAGAAAATCTTTAAATTTATTATAATAATTCAATTAATAATCCTTCAGTACATAATTTATTGATTAAATTTAATTTCTATCAATAGGTAACTGAACTCTTCTTCAAAATTTCATAAAAAATATCACGAAAAAAATATTTTTAACTTTTGCTTTCATCCACCCATTGTGAGCTATCAAATATATTATCAAATATACAAGTATTTAGTATCGAGTTCTTCACTTCTACTTAAAATATCCACACCTAACTATTTAAAAAAAAAAACAAAAAACCATCAGTAACCTTTTAAACTTTGAAACAAGCTGAATGCTGATGACTTAAAAAAAATATCAACAACACATAATAACTGTAAATTTAAGTGACATTAAATAATTCAAATGACATTAAATCCTCCCAAAAAACAAAAAACAAAATAAAAAAAAACGAATAGCGATCGTATCACAATTTATTTCTCAGACACAGAACAGGATTTTTTTTTTTTTTCATTGAAAGTGAAATGATGCACTTGAACTTTAAATCCAACCAAATAGTCTTAAGTCTCAACCAAAGGAAATATTTTTGAATATATTTTTATTGTTGTTTTTTTTTTTAATATATTGTTGTTGTTGTTTTTTTTTTAATAAAAGTTCAAACACGATGCATCTTCAAAATTCAAATTTATACACAATTTCGTTACTGGTAGCTATTATTTAAGATTTATATGCATTGATGCGCATGCGCATTGTAAACATCTTGCAGTCGCAATAGAATGAAAAGATGTTTATAAAGATGCAACAAATAAAAACAAGAAACTACCAATCAATATCGTTATAATACCGTAAGAAAAACATCTACAGAAGAATTTAATAATGCATTTTATATGAAGTGAATGAACAATTTACACAAAATTTTTTACATTTCTATTGAAAAATGAACATTTATTGCATGTGAACATTATTTATATTATATACGCGGTGTTATAATCACATATTTAATACGAAATATTTTATTCTACATATATATTTGAATACATACGTATATATATATAATTAAACGAATTAATTGAATTTTCACGAAATTACAAAAATAAAAAAAAAGAATGTTAATTTATCACCGACCTTGCACAATTTATTATTATTATTAAATCCTTTTGTATATATAATTTTCCAAACATCTTCACTTTCAATGCGTTTTCGCTATAACTGTTAATTGAAAACAATGACGTTTATTTGAAATAAGCGATTAATGAAAATAAATTAATAAAAAAAAATATTTTTTTAACCTTATACAATGGTACATCTTATACACAATATATATGTATGTATATGTATAATAATTTTTCATAATAATTAATTATCAAAGAATTGCATTCTTTTTACACTCCCAATAATGGAGTGGTAGTGAATACAAATAACAATAAAAATTGTTTTGACTTTTAAAAAAGGTTTATTTCCAAAATCTAAACACAATATCACGTCATACTGTAACACCATACTATACGCCTACAATAGATTTTTGCAAATACAAAACTGAAAAATATAAAATACGGTTTGGTTTATTGAAGCTGCTGCTGATGCTGGTATATAATATTTCATCACTTTTGAAAATGACTTTATAGCATTTATCTAATAATCTAAGATCAAAGCGTGAGAATTGAAAAAACATTGTTTTTATTCAAATTTTTGTTTTTGTTTTTTCATTACGCGAATTGCATTTGGTTTGAATTAATATAACATTACAATTGCATTTTAAAATTAAAGTGCATTGTGCTTAAACACAATCAACCAATTCCTCATCATTTGACTTTATTATTATTTGTTGGTAATATTTGAGATATTTTATGAGGCACCCAAAAAAATGTAGCTATGGTTATTTTAATACTTATATAAAATATATATATGTATTATATATGAAATATTCTATTGTTTTCGGTTTTGATGATATTATTATTTAAGATGAAATTATTACTTATGTATAATTGTTTTCGGGTTTTTATTTTCTCAACGTTGGGAAATTTTGTGCATCACTTAATAATTTTATAGATTTCACTTTTAGTTTAACAATTGCTGACTTTATACCTAGGTATAAAAAAAATGCTTTTAATTTCATTCGGTAGTTTTTTTTTTAATTAGGAATTTCATAATGCAGTTTCAAATGAAAATGAAATTATTTAATTAAAACTATTATATATATGTATGAGATGGGCGTAAGTTTGTTTGACGCAAGTAGCATTGTGTCACAGGAAAATGTATTATCAATTGTCATATATTGGCATTTGATGTCAACTATTTGGTTATTGAATTTATTCGAGGCTTAAACTGATTATTAGCATCAATTACCTACAACAACTATAGGTCTGCGGTGGCAATGGCTTGCGACACATTATGATTTATAATTTAATTAAATTTTAAAAGTAACTCGCTATGTTGTTAATATTTCAAACAAGATTTTTGAAAGATTCCAATACATACAAACAAAAAATTAATTATCTATCAGTAAGATATTAATTTTTTTCCAGCTTGAGCTTTGACAATTCGTCGTCATTGGAGCATCAAGTATTCAAAATTTTTAGGTTTGCCTTTTATATTAAAATATCTTTGAAATTTTAAATCATCCGCAAATCCTTTATTTATAAATTTTAAATCCTCCACAATTTTTATTATTTTTAAACTTAATTAAGTGGACATTAAAGTTCTTCGGATCAGAAAATATCCTATGACTAGTTCTAGCTCTTTCTTACAAATTTTTGTCTCTTTTGAAATGTTCGCAAAAAACATAAAAATTAAAAAGTGCCGCTTATGGTCACCTGGTTTTCTTAAAAAGCCTATCAATTCATGTTATTTAAAACAAAAAGTGAAGTCTGAAATCATTCCGCAGAGCCTTTTAGGCAGTACACGTACGTATATATATCGTACGTACGTAGATATCTTGACTCATTTTTTCGGTTTCTGCGCATCGGACAAATTCATATTTGCAAAAAACTCAGCTTCCAATTTTTTGGTGCGAAAAGAATACTTACTATTTATATCATATATAGCGGTTAATAAAATCAGATATTGATAAAGCAAATATTCTCAAAACCAACAAAGAATCTCCTTCAAGATTCCAGATGAAATCATCAGGTGCATAGTAATTTTTGTAGAGACAATACAAAAACAATCCAAATTATTAATTTTTCCAACGATCCAAATCATTTACTATATCTTCAAAATGATTCTTTTATAATACCAATTATTTTTAGAATATATTATGAAAAGTTATTCAAAATTACTAATTAAATTACTGAACTTTAAATTGTTCTCTCACTATATAACTCTTTTAAAACCAATTTATTAGTAACATTTGCATAAAACACAAGTATAACAAAATTCCATGGTACACTTAACCAGAAAATCTATTGTTTAAGATAACAACATAGTATTATATTAGTTGATGCATATGGTATATCTCCTATTACTTAAACAATACTGATCATCGTTACGTTATAAATCTTTGGAATATTTCTATGCTGAAAAAAATTAAAAATGTAAAATATTTTAGTTTTTATAAATTATTTTATCAAATCTACTTTTAAATAAACTTGTTAAAACCATTGCATATTATGAAGAAATATATCAAAGTCATATATATTAATCGACTTATTCGGTCATAAAATTGACGGTCGCAGCTCAATTATTGGTTTACAATTGCAAATAATAATTTGATTGCGAAAAAAGCTTGAATTTTGAAACACATTTAATTTTCCAAATTAGTTTCGAAATAAACTCGTGCTCAAATTTCTACGGAAATATCTTCTAATAAAATCTATATAGTAATAATTAAACTAAAAAAATTTTAAAAGCCCCCCCTGACGCCCTCCAGCCCCCGATAAAAACCTACCAAAACCGTGATTTTGAAACCAACTATAAAATCCTTCCTAATTGTATTTCCTGCCTTTATATTTCAACTACAACACTTTTAAAATAATGGAGGCTGCCCCCAAGCTCTTTTCAAACAAATTACTAAAACCCTGAAACGAATTCTAAGATCGCTTCTAATTATATATCCTACATATTCAACTACTAATTATAAAAAGCGCGAGATTTTGCAACACGAGATTTTGAATCACGAGATTCTGACACACGAGATTATTAAACACGAGATTTATAAAGGCACGAGATTTTGATGCACGAGATTTCGATTCGCGAGATTTTGATACACTCAAATAGCTTACATGCAAATTATTAATTATATTAATGTATTTATTATTTCAATTAATATAATGTATTCCCCAAATAGTACCTACCAAGATGTACTTGGATTATCCAAAAAAACATTATTTAATAGACTCCTGAACGGAATTCATTCTAAATTGAATTGTCTGCAAAACAATATTACTTCCAGATACGCATAAGTATTGATATTACAAACATAATATTACACTCCTTTCCTCCCTTTAAAAAATTCCATTTCAAAAAATTATTTAAAGTTTACAAAAAATTTCAAATAATATTTATTATTAGTATCTAATTATAATCAGCTTAACTTTTTTTAAATTTAATTTGCTATTGTGATATTCAAAATCATTATTACCCAAATTTTGGAAACTCAATGAACATTTTAACGTCTGCTTTATTACATAATTTATTTTATCATCCTCCCAAACCATCAGAAGGTGGCTTATCAGATTATTGTTTTTAAATATTCGCAATAGAATTGTGTTGCACCATTCTACATCTGCATATCAGTCTACCGAAACAAACTTAAGTTTTTTTTTTGTTTTTTAAATTGAAATTAATGCCCTAGATTACAATGATTTAAAAACGATTAGTATAGGTATATTAAATTTATATTTGCTTTTGCTGTTTCTTTTGGTCGGAAATTACTTATTAATTTAATCAAATAAGTTGATTAGAAAATATTTAATTAAATATTATTATTATTCAATTATAAAATTATTGGGAAAACAAAATGGTGTAATTTGAAGAAGATAAATAAATGTGCATAAAGATATTGGACTTAAAGGCTAAAATGTTAAATAAGTAGATAGTTTTCAAAATAATTACAAAATTAACTTTTTTAACTAACTTTACTTTTCAGTTGGGGTGTATTGACACAAAAACCACATACCTACTAATCAAATTGATACAACGTACTAATCACAATATAACTCATAATAAAACGAAAAAGAGAGTATAATAGACTGTACCAACTCTAGGGTTAACCGGACTAACGTAATATAAACCTAAAATTATATGTTTTGTTTAACTACTTTTGACAAAATTTCAAATACACAACTCATTAGGCTCAATTATATACAAAAGAAATCAGAGGTTGAATATAGGAGGTGTCGAACCTCTTGCACTAGACCAGTTATAGTTTTTGCAGACTTTGGCCATTAAAATTACCAACTTTTTAAAGTATTTCAGATATTCTGCTTCTTTAAGTTATGTCTATGGTAGCACCTCGAATACGGTGCACTCAACTTAACAAATTTTTCGAGAACTTTGGATATAAAATTTATATACTTTTGACTAAACTTGAGGTACCCACCTTTATTAAACATAAAGCTCATACAAAAAAAAAAGAAGTTGTTAGGTCACTATTCGAACTCTTTGAGCAAAACTGACCGAATTTCAATAAAAAATCCCATTCTTATATAAAAACACAAATACGTTTCGAAAATTTCCGAATCCTGCCTTTTTAGTTTTAGAGTTGCCGTGCGGGAAGACGGGCAGATAGACACATATAGTTAGATCAAATTACATATTGATTCCGATCCAATCTATACTGTTGAGTCTATATATTTCCCACCTCCCTTAAAGCGTCACAAACGTTATCGTAAATTTAGTACAGAATTATAATAGTTCGAATGGATATAATAAACTTTTCGAAGTAAAATTAAGAGGATGAATAGCGTCATTTCTAGCGAAGGCTATGATTCCATATAGGAAACTGATAAGGGCGACTCAGGTATATCAAAAACGACCAATTTACAAACATTTCGAAGATTGTGTAATTTTAATAAAAGACTAATATTTAGTAGTTACATTTGGGAAAATGTGTAGTTTCAAAACTATCACAGAAAAATTACCTGGAGTAAACTCGTTTTGAATTCAATCAGTTCGAATTGAAATTTAATCAATTAGATATTAAATTTTTAAAGTTTCCTACTGTTTCCATTTATTCCCTTTCAGTATTTTGCGGTTTTGCTTTAATTTTTTTTTTAATTTGAAATTGATACAACCAACAAAAAGAAAACGTGTATTATAACCGTGACATATTGGATAATTTATTTGTAATCTTAAACGATTAAATTCAAGTATAAATTTGTTTTAGATTACAAATTTTTGGCGATTGCAACTTAGTATAAAATAAGTGTTTAATTTTTGTATTAAGACACCTTTAAATAGTATTCAATTGCATAATTGAATTTGATTATTTTTTTACCCCTACCCCTCATATATTTCCTTAAATAATTTAATATTTTTTAATTGTATTATATTTACTTATAAATTGCTGAATTTCATTTAATTGATTGTAATTAGTGAATACAAATTACTTTAAATATACAAATCACAAAGAAGAGTAAAAATTTAATTTGGACAATATTTATATTTCTTTTGGAATTTTGAAATATATTTAAAATTAAATTTTTATTTAAGGATCGTGATAAATCCCGAAAAACTTTCCAATTCATCTTAGGCTATAAGATTGTTATTAACTCATCTTAAGCTAATGAAATGAACATTAGCTAATCTCCTATAGGAAACAGTGCGATTCCCTTTAGGAAATCGAATGAATCCATTCCGTTTCAAAATCACTGAAAAAATTAAAATTAATTAGTTAATTAACTAAAATCTTTAAACAAAATCTAATAATAAAATAATGAACTATAGCTCAAACCATTTAAACAAATTTATATTAGCATTAAATGAGTTTCTCTTAAATTTTTCAAATTCAAAGTGTTAACAATATATGGAACTTCTTTTTAACTTCCCGCTAAGTTTTGAAATTCAAAGAGTTTTTTTTCAACGCAACGATAACAACAGCAACAACACCATAACAAATTAAAAAAAACGTAAATTTAAAAAAGACCGGACATATTGAATATCATGTTAATTTGGGAAATAAAATAAAACAAATAAAAGAAAATTAATATAATTTATATATATGCAAATATACACATATGTATAATGCTCATATATATATGCGCATATGACTCTTACAAAATAACTTAAGCTTCTATTGTCATATCCTATTGTCATTGTAATTCAACCTTTTATAATAATTGCTAGTACCATTTAAGAAAAACTTTAATTCAATATTCATAGAAAGAAAAATGAAAATATGCAAAATATCATAATTTTAATTTTTTATATTTTCGTTAAGGTTAAGGTGACCATTGGTGAAAAATTAATTCGGTACAATATTGGGTAAAAAATTGTGTTGTGTAATTTATTTAATATTTTGTAATTTATAACTGAAAAAATATAAATTTATTAAGTGGGAACATACTATGTTATTATTATTAGAATTGATTTTAATGAATTCCGCATACACTTTATATAAATTGAGTAGTACTAGACATTAAATGATGTACAAACGTCTTAGATTTTCAATAGATACAATTCAATTAGGTATATCTTGTATTTGTAATAATTTTATATTTCAATTATAAGATATTTCTGTATTTGTGAGTTATAATATTTAATTAAATTTTTTGTTTGTATTTTGTATTTATTTATATAAAAATTTAACTGAATTTTTTATGAAAGATATGGAATTTTCAATTATTGGCTATGTCATCAATTTGTATCAAATGGTAAATGTAGCTTAGTCGAGTTGAAATCCAGATAAAAGTTTTTTTCACTTATACTGAGATTTAAATTCGGGCTTCTCAGCACTCTAATCACAATAGCACTATGCACTTTAACATTTGGTGGTTTAATTTAATATATTGTTTGACCAATTCATTTCCATATTTTATTAAAAGTTGTTAATATTTACTTGAAGAAAAAACTTTACACTTTTCTATATTGACGCAATATTCTATTAAGTTCTCTAATACAATTTTTAAAATCACGACACACAGACCCATGTGCACAATTATCTAGATTTGTTTTATTTTTAAATTAAACTTTTTTCGTTTCGCAAAATTTTGTTGCAAGTAAAACTGTTTCAATAGAGTTAAACATTTATAATGTATTTATATTATTAAAAATATATTATATTGTGGGAAATAAAGAAGAATATATGAAAAAGAAAGTCACCAGAAGGAAACGGAAGTGGATATGTCATACACTATATTATGAAGATGGATATAATGCAGGAAGCCTCTTAAGATCTAGAAGGAAAGGAAAATTCCCAACCATAAAGAGGAGAATTGTAAGTGGCGGAATCTTACCAGATGTCCTTGAATTTAAATAATAAAAACTGACAAAAACAGCTAATAATGGTTCGGGGTGTAGGAGTTACGGTGGAAAGTGCTTATTGAACATTTTATATTAATACATGATTTTATTTTAATTTGTATATATTGTTACAATATATATATACATATACAATTAGAAGAATAGTTTACTAAGTTTAACGTTTAAATTTAGAACATATTGTACATATAAAATCATAATCAAAATGTCCTAACCCCAATAGGTATTCTAGTAATAATGGTCTCTTTAATTAGTTCTAATTACATATGTATATTAATACAATAGTAAAACTTGAAATATATCTCATTTTTATTCCAAATCTCTTATTTATAATAACATTTTAAACATTAAGAATTAAAATATCATCCATATGGAAAGGGTCTTATCATAATATATACGTTAACAAATATTGAAATATACAAAATCCTAAAGATATATAATAATACTACAGATATATTGTTCCTGGTTGAGTTATTATCTCCAAACATAACTACCATTATAATAAACAAGTGATGAAAAAAAACCAAGGGTTTTTAAAAAAGCACATTTTCAAAATTATATTGTATTATATACTGAGTTTAACTTTGGAAATATTAGTTGGAAATAGTTACTACTGACTTATAAAATTTACTGCTAACAGTAAATTTTTTATTTAAAAGTTGTTATAGCCCTTCAATGGGGAAGGTTGCCAAATTTCTCAAGAATCTAACTTCAACTCCCCCCCCCCCCTCATCCTCTAGTTTTTTAGGTTCTAGGAATTAAATTGTGAATTACACAAAAATTTGGAATTTTACTTAGAATTTTATTATCTAAGCAAAAATGGGTAAAACTAAGAGACACTTTCTTCAATTTAAGGAACCCCTTTTAAATTTAAGAAAAACCTTTAACATATGTTAAAATATAATGTTGGACCTTTAAATTTTGTATATTAACAAAAAAAAAATTGGACAGGTATTCAAGTTACAGGTGCTTAAAAATAGCATAATTTCAATTTTCGGGCCCTTATAGCTCCTAAACAGGGGGCTTGACAAAAAAATTTTGTTAACTGACTCCTACTATTTTTTTAGGATCTAATTTCTCCAAAAATTTCAAGGTCCTAGCTTGAACCGTTTAGAAGATATGTGGGGCCAAAAATTTTGCAAAAATTGAGTTTTATATAATGCTAAATTTTAGTACCGTATGGCAACCCTATACATTTAAGCGACATATTTTTGTAAAGCCTATAAAAGCAGCTCTCTAATACCGTTTTTCGATTGAAAATAAACCTAACAGAACTTTTGTTATATCAATTTAAATATAGGGCTTTTTTGGAATTTTCAGGGGCTGTAACTTCATCACCCTTCAAAATTAAGAAAAACCTTTGACACATGTTTTAATATAATTATAGAGCTTTGAATTTTGTATATCACTAAAAAAAAATTTGGACAGGTATTCAAGTTACAGGTGTTTAAAAATTGCAAAATTTCAATTTTCGAGCCCTTATAGCTCCTAAACATGGGGCTTGACAAAAAAATTTTGTTAACCGACTCCTACTAATTTCTAAGTATCTAACTTGTCTCAAAATTTCAAGACCCTAGCTTGAACCGTTCAGAAGATATGTGTGGCTAAAAATTTTGCGAAAATTGAGTTTTGCGTAATGTTAAATTTTAGTACCGTATGGCAATCCTAAACATTTGCCTTGTAAAAATTTATAAAGTTTATGAAACCAGCTATCATTTGCCGTTTTCAGATTGAAAATATATGTAACAGAACTCTTGTTATAACAATTTAAATATAGGGCTTTTTCCAACTTTGGGGGGCTATAGCCCCGTAACAGGTGGGGCTACAGAAAAAAATTCTTCTACGAAATTATTTTTTTTGCAAAAACTACCCATGGTTAAAATTTCTTTTCTCTATTTCAAACGGTGTAAAAGTTTTTGTAAACATACGGACGGACGGACGGACGGACGGACGGACAGAGTGAAGCTATATAGGCACATTTTTACAAAATTTTTTGAAAATGTGCTAAAAATGAAGATACACAAAAAAAAAAAAAAAAAACTAAAGTAATAAAAAAAATCCTCCATATAGAAAGAGTGTAAGTATTTTTGCACATAGGTATATGAATTTTTTTACATTTGAAAATTTATAACAATGCCTAATAACTGAGAGCCCGTCATGGTGAAATAATTTTCCATCGTCATAGATCGTGAAATATGTTTCTCCGTGAAGAATAAAAAAAAAAAACATGAAATAAAAAACAAAACTATAAAAAAAAATAATATTTAATATAAACAAAACACCTGATGAAAAACTAAGGTGAGACATTGAACTTTAATTTCATTCAAAATAAAATAACCAAAAAATAAAAAAATAGAATGCTAGTAACAAAAGCACTATTCACAATAAACTATTAAATGTCAACGTGATTATATCAATTGTACCGTTTTTTTGTTTTTATTTTTTTATATATACACATATATATTATTTTAGTTAGTCACATATTTTAATATTTTACATTTTTTGACATTAAAAATTTTTTTTTTTTTAAATTATGACATATTAGTTCACCTGTTAAACTCAGGAACTTACGCTTCCTTTCTGAGAAAAATTAATATTGTATTTGTATAAATATTTGTATGTATAAATATAAAACCACTTTTATTTGTGCAACATATATAGAAAATTGAAACAAAAGTAAAATGTTGCTAAACATGTAATTTTATCGTACGCAGGCATAAAGATTTTATAGGATTTCAAACATTTAACAATTTAATGATTATGCAATCTCAGGCATATATAAAATTAAGGGAATATTTTATGAATTTAATGGATTCCTATAAAATATATAGTTATTTGGAAAGGGAAGTGACCTATTGTTTTTTTTTAGGGTGAATTAAATTGATATGGGGGAGAATGAAAACAGGATGTAAGTAATTTTTTAATTTTTTTTTAAAGTTAAATTCTAAATAACATTTTTTTGTTTTAAGTGCTAACTGTTCGACTGTTAAGCTAATAAGCCTCTCTATACCATAAATGCACATTAGAATATACATACACTTTTAACTTAACCAGGATCCAGGTCCTATAACATGTAGAAACGTCTTAGATTTTTAATAGATTCAATTCTGTTTGCTATAAATTGTAATAATTTTATATAAGAATTATAAGGTATTTCTATATCTGTGAGTTATATTATTAAATTAAATTATTTGTTTATATTTTGCATTTGTTTAACTATTTACATTAATGTATTTTTTGCTAAAGGCTTATAATTATTAATTATTGGTTATACCATTAATTTGAACCCAATGGTGAATGATAGATTAGTAGATTTCGATAAAAGTTTTTTCATTTTTATCGAGAATCGAAAACGGGCCTTTCGAATGAAAGGAATTGTTTAAATTTTTGATTAAAATTGCTTTTATATGCATTTATGAATTCGGCCGCAAATATTTGATTACATTGATCTAGACATTAGTCTGATCTTAACTTCTTAGTATATAATTTTAAAAACAAATTAATATTCAGCATTCGAATACTATTATAGTGAATTTACACATGATTTCAGCAGTTATTTCATTATTTTGGTTAAAAAATTCAATACTTGATTAAAGTCAATCCTCAGCCTTTCCACTTCCTTTCTCCTCAGCCAAAGATGTTTAAATATGTGCTGGTTATTGAGTCACCCTGTCATGGGCATTAAGGTCCTTTTGATGATTTTTAAAGTTTTCCAATTATGTTAGGAAAAAAATATACCTTCGATTGTGCAAGTGTGTTAACGTCAAAATATCATTTTCGAATTGGAAGTAAACATATATAAAATGTTGAATTTTAAATCAGATTCAGTCATCTCTATTTTTACATAAACATACGTGTTTGGTATGTTTTTAGAATATAGACATATAATAACTTACTGCTTATTACATTAAAACTAATTTAGAACAAACGGTTCGGTTCAATTGAACTGTTGTTGAACTGAAAAACTGCATAAACATTAAGAACTCATTAAAAATTCAAAATTTAAACGATTTTTCAATTGCAGAATCTTAAATACATATATCTTAATCTTATAATATATTTAAAAAACTTTTTTTAAGACAAAACCAATTATTCAATAGTGCGTTAACTATAAAAATAAAGAATATGTATTTTATGAACCGAGATAGGAGAAAGCTATTAAAAATTACTTTACAACAATGCTACTGTTTTTATAAAATTCTTTTTTATTCAAATTTCAAATTAAAAAATAAAAAAGAAATTTTTATTCAAAAATTCACAAATGAACGTCTTATTAATGTAATCAAGCATAAAATACAAAAAAAAAAAATTTAATTAAGATTTTTGATAAAATTTACAAAATATTTCAATGTTTTATAAAATTTTACACTGCTAATCAATTTAATATAGCTGACAAATTCGATTTAAAGACAATTTTTGTATTTATTGGTTAATAAAAACTTAAATTAATCTCAAGAGAACTTCAAATCCAACTGTCGATTCATTAAAATATAACAAAATTCAAAATCAATAAAATCATCTGAAAAAGTGTTAGAGATCAACAAGGTGATTTTTTTTAGTACATAGATAGTGATATACGGGTTAATATTCTAATTTGTAGATAAATATATAGTTATTCTATAATTTGGGTTATGATCGAAATCCCGGTTTACTAAATTCCATTTTTAGAAAAACGCGTTTTTAAAAAATCGTCTTTAAGATCAATCGCATCTTTTTTGGAAATCTCATTTGAGAATATCTTTTTTTTATTTTCTAGAAAAAGCTGATAATTCTGATCTTGTACCCAACTCCAAAATCCTTAAAAACGAGATATTTCAAAAAACGGAGATTTTTCAATGAAAACTAAACTTTCTAAACGAAATTTTTCAAAAAAAGATTTACTAAACCGAAATTATGTGACGCTCCCCTTTAGTTTTAGCCAAAATTTCAATTTTCAAATATTGCTGAAAATCTAGAACTGGATTCATGGAATTATATAAAGCTTTAAATACCGATATTTTTCATTAACAAGAATTGGATAAGCAAACAGAACTTTCTGACACAATCTAATTCGAAAAAAAACAAAACCATAAAGGATTTGGTTTAAGCTCTAATTCAGATGTCCTCAAAATTAGATTTAAAATCCCTTACCTCATACGCAAAACATAAATACCTTAAGGTTTTTTAAAATGTAAGTATTTAGAAAAGGACTCTCTATAAACTCTCATTATTGCACTAAAATCAAACATTTCAATTCATAAAAAAAAATTAGAGCAATCTTAGCACTCATAAAACTTTTAATTCAATTTTATTTCCAACTTTTTAATTCAAATTAATAAATTTTATTGCAATGAAAGGGAAAAGTGATTTCTGTTAATTCAAAATTTTTAATTACGAAACATTACCCTAATATTCTAATTTTAATTCGAAGAATTAAATTTAATACCATAAATTAATTAGATTTTAATTATGATTTTGTTTAAATATATAGTTTAAAAAAATAACCATTATATTAACTTTTACTTTTAATTAATCTCTCATTACTTTCATTCAAAGTTTTTAATTACAACTTTTTTAAGAAATTAAATATTATGGTAATAAATAAAAAAAAAATATGGTTTAAAACAGTTTAAAGTAATAACAAGTGTTTATTTACATAAATTTTATTATTGACTCAACAATAAATTGACACTAATATATTAGATACTTATTTTTAATTAACAAACTTTTACTGTTTAACATTTTCTAATACAATATTGCTAATTATTTCATTTTTAATTGTTTAATATGTTGCAAGTGCAGCATTATTTACCTGATTAACCCATTTTATATAAGTTCATTCATCATATTCTTATTAACAGTTTCAAATAGGGCATTATTAAAAAGTTGAAATAAAGATTTTATAAATACAGGATTTAGTCTTATTTTACAAAATGGGTGATAAAAAAATTAACCATATGTTTTAAAATAATTTTGTTAATATATTAAAAAAGATAAATTTACATAGCATTAGTAATGAGCTCTATGTGACAAATTTCTTCTCTGTTCAGGAACTGTTTACAAATTATATAACCATTATGTAACCACCTAGGAGAGACAGAGAGGTTACACAATATATAACCGTGTATTATGTAGAACACAAAGGGATTTAAAATATTTTAAGTTAATCGTTTCGGTTTAAGGACTGTTTACAAATTATGTAACCATTATGTAATCAAATCACCTAGGAGAGACCGAGGAGTTAGACAATATTTAATAAATTTTAACGTAATTGAGACAGTGGGATTTAAAAAATACGGTTTTAGTATTATTTTTTTTTTATATTACAAATATATACAAATTTTGTTTTAGTATCCATTAATTATTAAATTTTTAGACCAAATATGTAAGATTTTAAGCGTTTCATCATTATTTAAAAATTAAAACCCTTTTTAAAAAAACATATCCGAAAGAGAAGGAGCCGTAATCAATTTGCGGGCATTCAATAATTAAACGAACTCTTATATTAGAAATTTGCATTGAAAGCCTTTTATGAAATAAAAAAAAAGATAAAAATACAGAGTTTGTAAAAAATATTGTCTCAAATGGGGTTCTGTGACAAAAACCTGCACAAAATTCAATAGACCATTTAGGCAGAGCTACAAATTAATTTAAAAGAACTTCAAGAGGCTGCCGTGCCCAAACGGGTTAATAGATCGCAGCCAAATTATCTAATTTAGCTTTTGGAATATAAGTGTTGCTTTGCAACGAAAATAGTGAAATTTACTTTAAACGAGGAAGATAAAGTAATTATAGGTGTAACTTTAAAGTTGCATTTACTAAATAATAAAAATTTGTTTAACTCGTTATCCTTCTAGGGTCTTACGATCCTCCTAGATGAGTAATGCAGAGTAATAAACTTATCACATGTAAGTAATAAACAGTGTATATTTCACAAATTTTTAGTTCATTTTCAAAAAATTTTCAAAAAATGTGCGTGTATAGTTTCACTCTCTGGGAGTTTGTACAGGTCCATCCGTCCATATTTTACAAAAATCTTAAAGCGTTTGAAATAATCAAAAGATTTTATTTTAAATATGGGTAAGTATTGCAAGAAAAATAATATCATGAAAAAAAAATTTTATTAGCCCCACTTGTTACGAAGCTTGAACCCTTTAAAGTTCAAAAAAAGCTCTATATAACTTTATAAATATATATATATGTATCACAAATGTATAGGACTACCATACGGTACCTTAATGTACCATTTAAAACTTAAATAGGCACAGCTAATCAAATCTTGTAGTGTCCATAACTATATTTCCATTTCAATATTATTAAATTTCAAACAACTGCAAAATTTATAAAAAAAAAAAATAAAATTCTTAGTAAAAATGTGTTTAAATATACTTACTTGGTAATAAAATATAATTTTCACATATTAAAAATATAAATTTATATTATATTACTATACTATATATATATTTTTTGCTATTAATTACTTCAAAAATTTATTAAATTAATATCTTATTTCCGTCAAAAAAGACAAAATTTAATGCTAATTATGCATTGTTTTTTTTTAATTAATTTAAAATTTATTTAATAATTTATATCTTAGATTTCTTTTAAGTAATTTAACACTTTTTTAAAGAATTTAAATTTAGTTTTTTATTTAAAATAAAAAATAAAAATTTTTAACGCATATTTTACCGTTATAATACCGTTATTCAAATAAGTAAAACTTTATTTTAAATTTCAACTTCCTTAAATTAATTATTTAATTAATTAATAATATAATTTTTATAATTAAGTTATTTCAAATTTTTTTTTTAATATTATATACTGTACACTTCAAAATTTGATCACTATACTTTTTTAGACCATTGCTTCAGACCATCATCTTCTAAAAGAATATTCAACATTGTCTTTTTCCAAAGTGTTTATGCTTTTCTTCCGTGTAAAAGAAATTTTTTTTTTACTTTCCCGGTAAAATTTTGTAATTTACTAGAAACTGTTTTTATTATCTGCTGTTCTTCTTCTTCTTTTCAATATATTTTACATTTAATCACTTAGAATGAATCAAAAATTACTGAACCATAACTCCTGTAATTCCTTTTTTTATTTTTGTATTTAATATTAGACTTACTTCCAAATAAGAAGAGGTCATACAAATGATGAAACAATAATCAAACAAATAATTTTAACATTTTTTTGAGGAACACCACATTCTAAAAATTATCTACATATATATTATGTACATACTGTAAATTCACTTATGAATATTCCAAAAAATAAAAAATAAAAATTAAATATGTAAGAACAAAAAATTTAATTGGAGTGTCACTGGGGCAGAACGATTTTTAAAATTTACTATAAAGTATAACATATAACAGAAAAAAACATGAGATGATTAATTGTAACCCTCTTTTGCAAAAAAAAATATACAAAATAATAAACAATAATCCACCAGGTGAAATATCCAGGTGAGTGTCTTCTTTAATATATGTATATACAACTATTGCACGATCACCTAATATGTAATAACTAACACTGTATTATCCTTTATTTTAATATTTTGTTTTTGTTGTTATGTTTTTGTTTTGTTTTTTTGTATTTTTTATTTTTCAAAAGTCATTTTGACCCGCTAAATAAATATTTTAATAATTTTACCGTTCGTTGTTACCATATGAATGTTTCAATTAAAACTGAAAAACTTTTAAAATGTTTTTAATAATATTATTTACATGATACTTCAAAACTTGTAAAAATAAGTGTTACCTACTATTGAATTTAACTGCTGCTGCTGCTGCTACTACATTTAAATAAAGGTGAACAATATAATAATAAAAAAAAATGAAAAATAAAAAACAAGAACAAAAATAAAAATAAAAAAATAACAAAAATAAAAAATTGGTGTTGAACATTATGCGGCTATGATTGTTGCTTACTTCATCAATTAAATACAATTGTTTTTGTTTTTGTTTTTATTTGTGTCTCTGGCTGACTTGTACTGTACTCAGTACAGTACTAGACAGTTTTACTACAAGTAATAAACAGTTTGCTGTATTGTACACTATACTATGGTAACTGGTAACTACTTAAAATTATAGTTGTTGTTTACTTTGGTTAATAATTTTCCAAAGAAAATTATTTTTGAATGCATTTTTCCAACTACATTGTGGTAATTCAATTTAATTGTTTGTGTTTTGTTTTCGTTTTTCGAAGACATTTATGAAATGCAATACAATATTACATACTTTTAAATTGAGAAAATTGAGAAAATTTTGTAAATATGCGATGGTGTGAGTTGTAAACAATATTGAGTGGTATGACTAATAAAATTATCGATCCAAAAACTTTTTATTATTGTATTGTACTGTAAATTTTGATTGAAGTTTGTTGAAAATTTGTAAATTTTCTTAGTTTTATAATTCTTTAACTATATTTTGTTTTAGTTTTAAATTCATTCATAAATTTATGGATTTTAAATGGTATTGATATGGATTAAGAAAGATGGAAGAATACATTTGATTAAAATATTCGGTTTAGATTTTAAAAATATTCTTTTTATTTAGTGAATATGTAGTAAAGATGTTTTCAATGTAATTTTTTAAATATCAGTCATTGAAAACGTAACTTTTTCATATTGTTTTTTTAAATTTGCCTTTTAGTGTCATTCTGTGAATGAGTCCATCGTTCCGTTACACTCGCCCGTTTAAGAATGATAAATGAAAACAAATTTAAAATTTAAAACTTAATCGCCACTTTTTACTTGAAGGTCTTTAACTTCACAAAATATGGAAAAAGTTATATAAATTTAAATGATTGCCACTCAAGTCTTATTGCATATTTTTTCCAAAAATTTTTCCCAAAAATTTTTTATGGTTTTAAACTATTTTGTTTTTTCAAATACAGAAAATTTAAAATTCAGGTTTAAGGGTATCGCAGAGCTAGCAACTCGAATTTCCTTAAGGGAAAAAGAAGAGAATTGTGTATGAAAGGGATAAAGAGTAGCTCAAAGAGGCGGCCGAGAGAGCAAGGAGATTCACTAGAATATAGAAAATTGTTTGAAACCTTTTGAAAATGAATGGCTTTTGCAGTCAGCTATGAATTGGGAATTGGTATATTTCATTTTTTATGTAAAGTCCCCTAACACATAAAATGTTGTAAGTGAGTGAATCTGCATTTCCTTTAGTGACAGTTAAATTTATTTTATGTTATGAGGTAAACTGTTATACGATCTCAATTATAAATTATAAATTTTTGTTATTAGATATGATCTGACCAAAATTTGAACCCTAGAATTGAAAAGCCACCACTCTAACTCCTTATCTATCAGTTAGATGAAAGAAATAATATAATACTTTAAATAAAATAAATAAAATGAAATTTGAATTATTTTTTGACATGTTTTGTACGAGAAAATTAATTATAAGCTTTCGACAGGCATATTCTTCTAGGTTGTTGTGAGACTTGTTGTTTATTTAAATTTCCCTAAAACAAATTTTACCCTTAAAATAGGTGTCTATATATATAGTCTTAAACGCTATCTAATACAACTAAAAGTGAGAAAAAAGGAAAATTATACCATTAAGAATACTTTCCAAAGACTGATCTTCTAAAGATATTACAAGACACTTTTTCTGTTCAAAAATTTTTTTTTTCCTTCGTGAGAAAATTGAAATTGCAGCACAATATGAATGTCAAGGCATATTATGATAATCCTGGTATTCAAAAATATGAAAATAACTTGATATATTTGAAGAAATTGGTTTCACATGAAATAGAAGCAGATGTTTTAATAGTAATGCTCTATGGGTTTTGTGACTTTAAAAATTTATGCATATTTTTTTGAATATGAATAATTGTAGATATATTTAAAAATTTTTATTAGTTTTAAAAACAGCTTATTTTGAAATATAATAAAGGATAGTTATTTTTTTCGCATCAAAAATTATACCCTCAGATTTTTACATATAAGCATTATTACGGTGTGCAGAAACCCTTAAAACATGTTATGTAAGATCGTCTGGCTGCGCACGCATGTACAGCCTATCTTAAATTGATTTGATTTCGGAAAACCCAATTGGAGTAAAAAAGGGAGAAAAGGGTAATTTTACCCTTTGGTTCTTAACAAATATTTTGTAAAACAAAACTAGTGCAAAAAAATCTTGAAAGAGCTACAACTTTGCCATACAAACTTTTTTATGATAACGACGCATTGCAAAATCCAAACTGGAAAAAATTTAACCTTTGATAAATAAAAGAATTTTTGGGTTTATGTATTGGAACCTTTTAAAAATCTTGATGGATATTATAAACACAATAAAGAGTTACTTTATCTTAAAGAAATAAATACCGTTAGATAAAGTTATGTTTGATAAAAAAAAATTTATAATAATTAAACGTTAAGGGCTTGGATGAAAATTATTATATGTATGCAATAGTAAACAATCATTGAAAGTTTTTTTACATTATGATTTTCCTGTAAGAGCGAATGGTTCTGTGGTGGACACAGTATATTTTTTTAAATTTTACCTTAGAAAAACTTTAAGTTGTTGATTGTACTTACCAGGTTTCGTATCAGTACGTATCAGGTTTCTAGAAATTGGTTTCGAAATTCAAATTTAATTATTTAGATAAATCTTATAAAATTTAATAAAATAATTTGAGTTTATTTTTAATCTGTATCATTAAAAAAAAAATTGCCAAAAGTTAGGAATCGGCAAATATAATACATTTTAAATAACGCTCGCCATGAATATGTTACTAAACAAATAAAATTTAGTTCTCTAAAGTCTAATCATCTTTTATCAATAGACTATATTTAAAGTTTAATCATGCTGCATGCTGCATCAACAGAGAAGAAGCAATAAAATTTTTCACACCGACCACACATCTGTCGGAAAATTTATATTAATTTATATTATTAGTAGTATGTAAATTCTAAAATTTCATTAAATTTATATAGTAAAAATTTCTAATTTTCCTTATTTTTTAAATATTAATCACCGTCATATTATTTTTATAATTTCTTGCATCACTGATATAGAAATTAATTTTTAATTACAATAAAAAAAAAAAATTATTAAAAAAATTTTATTAAAAGTTTTAAAAAATAAAACTTTGTTACACTAAATTAGTTTCATTTTTCTTATAGTTCAATTCTTCAATTACATGCAAATTATTACCCAGTTTTCACTATTTTTATTTTTGTTTATATTTTAAGAATTAGCAATTTATTAAAAAAAAAAAAAATGGAAATATAGTGAATTAAGAAAATGTTAAAGTTATAATTTCTATAACATCTTATAAATTTCATATTTCGTTCATATTTTATTTGTTATTTTTCTATATTAATAGGAAAATAATTAGGGTGCGTTTATGTTGGAGCTACGATAAGTGATAAGAGCGTCGATATGAGCATAGCATAAATAATTATATGAAATGATTCCATTGATCTATCACAGTTCTTGCATTACAATAAAAAAATTTAACTGTGTACATTATTTGCTTTACTTCTTTAGAGAAGGTGCTTCTTTCTACACTCGTGTTAACTCAATCCAGTTAATAAATTTTGTTCTGAAATGCACTTTACGCTATGATTGATTTTTTAAGGAAAAATTTTGTTTATTTGAATTTTGTATTTTTTTCCAAAGAAAATCTCTATATATTACACTTTTATTTAGAAAAAAACATTCAAAAGGCACCTGAAATACTAATCCCCCTGTAGTGTGAGATATTTGCGATCAAAAATATATGATTGTTCCACGAAAGTTTTACGTTTACATCCATATGCCTAAAATTTTTAAAGATTCGGAGCTTTGAATACCCACATTGCCAAAATAAATGGTTACTGCAGAAACACTTCGCTTGGTTGAAAGCAGACAACTTTTGGTTTTTGAAGCATTAAAATTTACCGTATTCACGCTTTTCCAATTATTTTTGGAATTACTATAATTTAAAGAACTTGAAACTTTGGTTCGTTCATTATTTATCAAAATTGGATAGCATCAGCTGCTCTCTCAAAAATGTAAGAACAATCAAGAGTGCTGTCATCAGCAAAGCTATGAATTTTGTTAGATGTCAACTTCATTAAAATTATCTAATGCGGTTTAAACACTTCCACGTCAAAAAGTACATTAAGCACATTAATATTTCATCTGGGACAATATAGATACTCCATAGATCTTCAATATTACTCATAGTAAAATTTAGCAATTCCATATTTCTGAAAAAGTTTTAAGTAAACAATTATATTGTACAAATCAGTTTAATTTTTTTCTTTTATACAGTTTTTACTCAAGCCATAATTTTGATCTATAGTTTACAGTCATAACCCCTTTTATAACCATTAACATAATAAAAATATTTCTTAATACAATATAAAGATCACTTTCTTTGCATAAAAAAAATTTAATATTTAATTTTATACATTTTGTATATTTGTTCACCTCATATATGATCAGGAAAAGATTAAGGTTTTATAAAGATCACATATATGTATATATATATATTATATTTATAATAAAGATTTGCTCTAATAATTTATAATTTCTCCAAAAAAATATTTCAATTAATATTTTACAAGGTTTTTTTGATTTTGAGTTCTATTTAAAACAAATTCAATTTACGTCAACAATATTAAAATGTTGTAACTCACATATAATTTAGAACAAAAATTTGGTATTTTTAGTACTTGTCGCTATTTAAAGTCTTTCATTATACATAAATTGCAAATACAAAATGAATGACAATTTTGTTGAAATCTCTTAAATATTCTGAAAAAAAAAAATTAAACAAAAACTGTATTCAAAATTAAACAATCCATGTCATCAACATTGTTTTAAATTCATATTCTTTGATGAAATGACCTTCTGAATTTTTAATTAATATTAAGAATTGCGTTGAACATAGAGATCAAATAACAATTTATACGAGTATACTGTGAATAAATGAGCATATAAATGTAATTTATATTTATATAATATGTACTTTGGTTTTTATTAGAATTTTATTCAATATAAATGGAAATAGTTTTGTTTATTATATTTTTTTTAATAATATTTATTTACATGAATATGGTAATGGTAAATTATGAACTCGAGTGTCGACAAGTGCGAAATTAAACTATTAACATACCAAACATACTAAATGCCATCAATCTTTTTATTTCATTATCATTAACTATTAAACTATAGAAAAACAGAATTTATTTTCAGAATATTTATATTTTTTAACTACTTTGTTGTTTTTTTTTATATTAAATGGAGATTTACTTGTATTGACGGAAACCAACCACATAATTGCGCAACTCATCCGGCTACTTATAGGCATATTTTGCATAATTACTATTGTAATAAATTTAAAATAAAAGAAAAAATTTCATGAGAGATAGAAAGAGAGAGACAATATTTTGTTTTTAATTATATTATTATTATTTTTTTAAATAGATTTTTATCATTTTAATTTAGATTTTGTTTTATAACGTACATAAATTCAAAATAAAAATTTTAATGGAATGTTTAAAGGTACTGTGACTCAATATTAAGTACAGGTCCATAGTACACGGTTAAAAAACCTTGCTGAAATATTTTACTTAAATCTATATTTTCATAGTTTGATTAACAATGTAAACCTTTTTTTAAGCTTTTGTGTAAGCCCCTTAAAAATGTAAAAACTCAAACAGAGTTGTAAAATGCTCGAATTTTGGCACAATTCTTCCCTCAAATCAAATTATGAGTCGGCTCACACTATAAACGAGTCGATGCCTTCACAGTGTGAGCACGAACTCAAATGTTCAGAGAGAACTTACAATCTGTAACATAGTTGTAAAAGGTACGAATTTTGACTTAACTCTTCGCTCAGCTCAAATTGAGTCCGCTCACGCTATAAACGATTTGATGCGTTTACAGGTTGACTCAAATTTTGAACGTACTGAAATATTAAACACATTAAGAAGTTGAGCGAAATGCAAATACATGCGTTTAAATGTTGAGCGGACTCGGATGTTAAGCTGAACGTGAGTTGAGTTTTGCATTTGAGTTAGCTCATTTACAACTGTGATCTATAGGTTAATGTGTTTTGAAAATATATTTAGCAAAATTTTTAGTAATTCCAGCACCGACTAATTTGACTTCCACTACAGGCTCACTGTACAAATTTATATTAAACACTTTTAACGTAATTAATTTCTTAATTTCATTCAAATACAAAAAAAAAATTAAAGGTAAGAATAAATCACCTTTGATATCTCAAATCTTTATACGAATTACAGTGGCTAGATGGCGGAATGAAGGTTATTTCTAACTATACCATTATATAATCAAGAAGGTCAATAAATATATTCTTCAAAAAATTTTATATTTTTTTTTACTTCCCTCTGTTGCGCAATATTTTTTTAATTGTCGTCACCCAAATCATTGTTATAATTAATGAGCATTAAAATTATAATTGCAATATAATTTTTAAGATTAAAAAAAGATTTTAAACTTTAAATGGACTAAGAGCAAGGTAAAAATAATTGGAACTTGAGAAGATTTTAATAAAGATAATTAAAAAAATCACTTGAGAATTTATAATGGCAAAAATAAAATCAGAACTTTATCAGGGAAAATATAGAAGAATGCATTTTAACATTGACTAAAAGCTTTTTTTACAGTTAGAAAAATTAAAAATAGTAAAATTATGCTGAAATTTTCTAGGTTGAAGCACAATTAAAGTTAAAAGTTTTGTTTTGGTAAAAAAATATTGACATTTTCACAACAACAATTAAAACAAAATGTTGTACCTTGGTATACATGTATAGATCTATCAAAATTTTAGTGAATTCTCTTTTAAAATTCTTGTATTTTGCATCTATGTTGTTGCATATAATGAGACGAATACCACGGTTTTGTATTTTTCGGAAAGCGGCCGAATTTTTCAAAATAAGAGGGATCACTACATATAAAAAAAATAAAATTGGACCCAGGAAACAATATTGAAGCCCAACTGCTTTGATTTTCATCTCTTCTAAATTTCATTTTGATATTTTACGGTAAATTTTTAAATTCTGTAGAATTGGACTTCATTATAGAAAAAAAATTCTTATGATGGTTCTCTTTTAAAAGACGTTACCTAAAAACGTTACTTATACTTCATTTTAGAATGCTAAACTGAACTTTAGTATAATAAATTAGACTTGCCATGAAAATTTTTCGAAAATTTTTGATATTAAATTTATATAGGTAATTGTATGATGAAACAGGTGTGAAATACTTACCAGTTTTGGAACCAATTTTTTCTATCTTATTTTTCATTTATTTGGAAATTAGGTTTTCTTTTCAACGGTAAAAAGTTTCAAGCCTACAATGGATTTTTTTACCTTGGATTTTTCCTATAAGTCGTCCTCGTAATTTTTTAATTATGCATAAGTCAAGAAAATCAACAATACTTTTATCGAAATTTTTGGGACCGCGGTAGAATTTCTTTTTTTTTTATTCTTTTTTCACTCCTTTAAAAAGTATAAGGCATTCACCAAGTCTATTTAGACGGGGTTCTTTAATCATTATACTCACGAATCCGTTGATTACTCGGCTGTAGCTATTGTATAAGATTATGAATATGCAAATGTTAATTTTGTGCGCCATCTATTATCCTACACAAGAGTTATTTATATATTTATATTAAATTTTATTTTATATTACAATATTACCTTTTAAGATATAATTATACAACTTTACGATATTTTTTTATTAGATATGATTTTATCGGGTTTTGACCCGAAATTTCTCACATAAATAGCGGCGTCTTTACCACTACGCCATTGGCCAAACCCTCGGAGCAGTGGGTAAGTATTTAGCTTACTATCAGAAGAAATACAAGTTTCATTTCCGTATTGAACTTAAGTATGTAGATCAAATATATAAATTGTAATATAAATAAAAAGGATATCTTACCTATAATAAACAAATTAAATAATATTTCTAATAATATTAATAAATACAGTATATCTAGCACACCATAAACTGAATCATGTCACATTTTAAATCAGAAATAAGTCGAATACTGTACGGAATAAATGAGTAGACACTTATCACTAAAACTTCTTTTCGAATTTTTCTACTGTTGTCTTTTCTTATAGATGGTTCATTATTCCAGAAACAAATTTTATTTTTAAACACTATCCAATATTAAAACGTTTTGTAGATAATTAGTAAATTTATAAAAATCTTCATCATCAATTTCATCATAGAGTAAATTTTTATTTTTTTTTCTTAAACAATTGTTATGTCTTATTTTTGTTTTATTATAACGGAAGATATTTTGACAGTTTTTGTCATTTCTTCTTTGCATTTGATCACTCATTATCATATAATTAAAAACACTACTAGTGTTAGTACAATTTTTAGCACATTTTCCAAAAATTTTGTAAAACTGTGCCTATATAGCTTCACCGTCCGTCCGTCCGTCCCTTTTTACCTACGGCTGACTAAAAAATATCAGAAATGGGTAGCTATTGCAATTAAAATAGTTTAATGTTAATACTTTTTTTTGTTGTCTTTTTTTTTGTCCCTCATAACTTCTGAACGGCTAAATCTAAAAACTTGAAATTTTGGGAGAAGTTAGGTCCTTCGAAATTAGTAGGAGTCGGTTAACAAAATTTTTTTGTCACGCCCTCTGTTTAGGAGCTATAAGAGCTAGAAAATTGAAATTTTGCTATTTTCAACCACCTGTAACTTTAACACCTGTTCAAATTTTTTTTTACAAATATACCAAATTTACAGCTGCAGCATTATATTTCAACATACGTTAAAGGTTTTTCTTAAATTTGAAAGGGTCTCTTTAAATTGAAGAAATTGTTTCTTAGTCTTAACCATTTTTGGTTAGGTAAAAAAAAAGTAATATTCTAGGTAAAATTCCAAATTTTGTTGGAGTTCAAAATTGATTTCCTAGAATCGAAAAAAATGGAAGAGTGAGGACAGGAGGGAGTGGCCAGATCCATCATAAGTGGTCTTCAGGGTCTACTAGGTCTTCAAAATTAAAACTTTTATGTTCTTATAAAACAGTAACTTCACCAGTGTAAGTTTTTCCAAAATTAAACGTTTGAAGCTCGAACATTATATTTCGCACTTCTTTACAGGTTTTTTGAGTGAATTAGAGTTATATTCTAAGTATTTCACTATTATTCATATAATTAATAAATTAAAGAAATAACTAAATTATAATATTATCATAATATATATTTTTATAAAAATAAATGATAAAATACTCAGTAAGAAACCGTATATAATTTTGAAAATGTGCTTTTTAAAAACCCTTGGTTTTTTCCCCTCACTTGTTTGCTATTTTATTTGTATAATAAAACAATTTTGAATAAAAATATAAAATATTAATTTGTCTAATAAATTAATTTTGAATAAAAATATAAAATATTAATTTGTAAAAATCTTTTTTAATAAAAATTTCATTTATTTTTAAAAATAATTCGATTTATAATTTTTATATTCAGTACAGTATACAATTAGACATTTATACTAAAAAAAAATTTATGAGTTCGTGATTAAATATTTGAGTTAAATGAAAATAAATATAATATTATTAATAATATATATGAAAATTTAAATTATCTATAAAAACTATTATATAATTTTGGAAAATTCTTGTACAATTATTTTTCTTTTTCTGTTAATTAATCAATTCTTAAATTTAAAATAAAAAATTTGTTTTTAAATTTAAAATTAGAGATCTTAAACTAAAAAAAAAAGGGTTTTTATGTAAAAATAATATAAAATTAACTATAATTATATATAATGTATATTATATAATTTCAAAAATTCACTTATTTATATATTAATATAATTATGTTCATTATTTTCATTATTATTACCATCATTTGTATTGTTATTATTATTACTATTATTATTATTATTATTATTAGTATTTGAGCTATTGTCACAACTATTTTTCCTAATTAAATTCATATCATCTAATTCTGAAGATTCTTGTACACATTTTTTATTACTATTATTCTCTTTTTCTTCAGTTAAACTATTAATATTTTGATAAACTTCATTCATTTCTTTTTTGACATCAATTAATATTGATGAATTTTCTTTTTGTATTCGTTGTTTGTGATTTTGTGCTTGATTTTGAGCTTGAATTTGTGCTTGATGATTGTTTGATTGAATTTGATTATTAATTGTATGGGGTGGTTTAAAGCTGGTAAATACATCTTTGGAATTTTGTTTTGTTAATTTACCATAAATAATATTTTTCTCTTGTAAATATTTTAATTTAATTGGTGTTGGTATTGGAACATTATGATAATTTTGATTTTGAAGTTGTTTATTATGATTATTATTGTAATTATTTTGATGATTTTGGTGATTATCATTTGGCATTTCTTTGGCTTCGATAATTGTATTAAGTGAACTATTTGTTTGATTCTCTGGATATACTGGAATATTTGATGGGAATATAATATAATGTTCAGAACTGTTATTAATTGTTAATGGATTTGTTGTTGAATTTAACGGTCGATTAAAACCGTTTGGAAACATAAAACCTTTATCTTCAATATTAGATGAATTCAGGGTTGGTATAACAGGTCTGGGTGGTGGTGGTATTAAATAATATTCAACAAGACTTCCTGGTGAACCGACACGAAAATTTGAAGAGAACATTTGAAAACGATGACGATCTTCATGATCAGAATGAGTACCACTATCACCTAAACTACCACCACTACATGCACTACCAGTACTCATACGACCCGATGAAGAAGATGATGAAACACTTTGTGTACTTAAACTACTAATTGGTCTTTGACTGGATGATTGTGATGATCGAGCTGATAATTTTGTTTCATCTAAATCTTCTTGTTGATTGTGATGACTAATTGCATTTATTTCAATCGTGTCTTTATGATTAGATTTGTTACGAGAAAATAATTTCTTAACACGTTCAAATGGTGTTGGTCGTTTCATTCTTTCTTTCATGCTCTCTTGAATTTTTTCATATTCTTCTCTTAACTTTTCAATTTGCTCTTGTTTTTCTAAAAAGCTTTGTTTAACATCATTACGATTTTTCCATTTTTCTACCAGTTGTTCTACTTCTTTTATTGAAAGGACATTATTTTTGAAATCATTCATTATTTCAGCTAACTCATCATCAACATTTGCTTTATTACTTGATACATCGCTGTGACTTCTTTTCAATGTTCCATTTCCTGAAATTGTTGCCGATTTCTTTTTATCAAAAATCATTTTGACATGTGAATCACTAAAACATGAAGAATTTCCATTACTACTAATATTTTCCATATTTCTGAACGCTGTAACAAATTCCTCTACTGGACGATTCGATGGTTGTATCAAATAATCAGCATTATAATTAACAGGAATATTGGAAGGCTGAAACAAATAATCAGATTGACTAGATATACTGCAATTTTCTAAAACATTTGAACATTCTTGACTAAATTGATCAGCTGATCCTGATCGATTACTCTCACTGCCACTACTATTGGCTTTATTATTTGTTTCATTTGATTGATAATACGGTGGTTCATTAATTTTTAATTCAGTAGTTATTTCATTACTATTATTTTCCAAATTTATTTTGTTCAAGGTTCCGTCAATTTCATCAACATCCTTATCATCTGAATCGACTTTTATGTAATTTAAATTTGCAACTGCAACAGATTTCGATTCGGTTTTTTCATTTTCACTTCCACTACTCATTTCCATATATTCTAATTGAGCTTTTGTACTATTATTCGATTTTGTAATTTTCTGATTCGAATTAAATTTCTTATCCAAGTGTTTCGGCAATGATGAAGTTTTCGTATTATAAAAGGAATCAAAATTTTTAGTATCAATTACCACTTTTGAATCATTAGAAGTATCTGTTATACCCTTAAAGTAGTGGTACATTGTAGAAAACTCATGCATTTGCTAAAAAACAGAAAATATTAAAATAATTTTATTAGAATTTCAAAAAAAAAAACTTTAACTCTCACCGAAAAACTTTTTAAACTATTTGCTAATTTTTGGAATCCCTCCTGCTCTGCAATATCAGAAGGTGTTTTACCAATATAATTTCTAACTTCACATGCACTATCGCCACCAGGACATTCTAATAATTGCATACATAATTGTTCTAAACCATATCTGGCTGCAAAATGTAACAGGGTGGGAAATTCTTCTGGGTGCTTATCTTTAATTAAAAATAATTGTTTTTCTGAAGGTCCAGATAAAAGATGAAAATTTGGTGGCATATTTTTATGAAAACATTTTAATAAGTGATCATCTAAGGATGCTCGATCACTTGCACCAATTCCCAGTGAAGTACACATAAACTCAATTGGATTATCTTGTGTTCTCAATAGTAATTCCATTTCTCGTAATCGACTTTCACATTTTATAGGACGACTTCCTAAATTCGTTCCACTTTTTTCAATTTGAACTTCTATCATAGTAGAAATATCCATGCAAGATTCTAAAAACGAAAAACAAAAAAATATTAGAAATTAATTTAGATTAATTGTTTCCTAAGATTAAATGAACTCACCTGGAATATTAAATTGAATAGTAAAAGAATTACGTTGTTTAAAACTTTTAATTTCTTGTATCTCGCCAGATTTTTCGATTGTTATTCGAATATAATCATCACTCGATAAGGGTTCGTTTAATAGTGCTAAAATTCTATTTTGTCCAATTCGAACTTTTTTAGGTATAACAGTAAAAGCTTCAGATGGTACTTTATTAGATATCATATTAGATTCATGACAGGGTGGTCGATGACATAACGCTCTTCCTAAAATATCAGTGGCTACTCCAAGAATATTTCCGATTGCTGATTGATCATTTTGATATATATAACATTTTTTCCATATTTTATAATAAGGAAGAGCTAAAAATAAAAACATCTTTAGTACATAAGCTTTTGCTTCAAATACTATTAAACCTAACCTGTTTTATGAATTTCTAATAATTTCTTTTCATCGACTTCAAGCAATAAAGCTAAGACTTTTTCATGATTTAAAATTGATGAGAATTGTGTTATTAGTTGTTGTTGTGATAATGCCAATATTGATGGACAAAATATTAAAATTTGTAATGCTGTTGCATGACATTTTTTAACCAAATCAGTAGAAAAGTATCCATCATCAATTTTTAAATGTAGAAAGCTAAAATTAAAAAAAAATGAATGAAATTAAGGTATGTTAAAATATTCTTAAAAAAATTACATATGGAAGAACGCATTTACTTTTAACTATTTTAGATTTAAAATAGTAAATGCGAAACTTACTTAAATGGCTTTCTTCCTCTTTGCTTTGTTATTTTATCAAATCGTGCTCGTAAAAAACTGGCCCATGTAAAGGCACGTTCACTGTTTTTAGCTGTTAAAATTAATATGTCATCCATACTGACACCGTCTGGATGAATATCTAAAAAAAGAAAAATATTTTTTAATTAGTATTTGTTTTTAACGGTAAAAGCTTATATCTATAGAATATTTGAATCCAACATTTTTCTCTCTTTTAAATTTATGCTTGCACCGGATGGTTATGTCAATGTTACTTAATAAAATTTAGATTAACCAAATTAAGTTTAAGTCTAGAACTTGTCTATTTGAGGCACAATTTACAAAAGAGAATATAGAGTCATTAAATAATGTAAACAATATGAAAGTACACATATTAAATTTCAATCACTTTAATGGAATTATGTCTGTATTAAAAGCACTAATTAAAAAAAAATGATTTAATAAATAATTTTATTGCCGTCAGAAATTTCTGTGAAGAGAATCATTCATATTTCAACAAAATTTTTAATAAAAGTTAAGAACCCAATAATTAACAAAACCCTATTCCTGGATACTTATACTTCTCTTGTCATACTAAATAAGAGCGATTATGAATCTTAAAGTATAAATCTTATAGGGTAAAGAAACTTTGATTTTTAACATTCTTTATAAATATGCTACTATAATTTATTTATTATTTATTTGTAGTACCAGACAACAGTAAATATTTCCTGATAATATTAATCCTTTGCCTATTTGACATTTGGACTTCTTATTCAATTATTTTAATATACACTTAATTTTTTTATAAGATATGATTCGACCAGGATTTGAACCCGAGAGTTTTCAATTGAAAGCCGCCACTTTACCACTAAGCTATCGATCAGATTCCTACTATAATGTATAACAAAATGAAACACAGAAACATTCCAATAGCAGAAACATTTCTTATACTGAAATAAATTTAAGCCACATTCACATGCGAAGTGCAAAGAACCCATATCAAGAGATAGAAGTTGAGAAGACATTGTAGATGACATCATTTAGTTAATCATGGTAAAGTTGCCTTTTTAGGAAGAAGTCCAAATAAAGAAATGGAAAAACATTGAATTTAACATTAAATTCAGTCACAATTAGTTCCAGTGATAGAACTCGCACTTCTAGGTTCAAAATATCTTTAGTTCTAACTTAAACATTCTATTTACTCATATATTATAAATAATATTGCAATTAAGTTATAAGCTAAAGTTTATATTTGATTAATTTTTCGATATTTGGATATCTGTGAGTTATAAGAATAAATTTAATTATTTGTTAAACACTTATTAATTTTTATTATTATTTTTTTTAGTAATATGTTTATATTAAATATATCCATATGATAAATTATTGTACAGTTTAAACCTCAAATTAAAGAGTTTTAACTCAAAATGGGATTCGGTATTTAGGTCCAACTCCAAATAAAAAAAGTTTCAACTCAAATTGGGGTACGGAAATTAGGCCACTCAAAGGGGACATAAAAAAAATCTATCCACAATACTATATTCTTAGATTTAAATCCTTTTTTACAAAAAAAAACTTGTTGATGAAGAACTTGGTTTGTGAGGTCTTCTATAGATTGAATAACACTGAGGAGACATTTTATATAAAATTAACAATTATGTACAATTACATGTAATATATAATTTATATATGTAAAATTAACTAATATTCTGTTCTTCAGATATTAAATACAAAATTTAATTTAAACAAACTATAACAAACTAATTAATTGTTTATTTACTTTTAAAATAAACGGATCAAATATTTTATTAGTTTCCAAAATTAAATTTACTACAAATTAAAAATTGAATAAATAAGAACCCATTTTGATTTGAGCACTTTGTAAGTAAAAAATTGTTAAATTTTAAAATTACTTTAAATGCAATTATATAAAATTATTTTAATAGGTACTTCACTAGTTCACAATATCAAAGTTCACCCAATTATTGCACTTTAAATTATTTACCTTCCATTTTTATTAAATTAAATGTTCCCCCTTCAATAAAATTAATCCAAAAAATTCGATTTAAAATTAATTTTAAAAATTAATACAAAATTAATACTTTTATCTAACTAATAACACTTATTCTTAAAATTTCACTATTTACACTTGATTATGATGATGAAATAATTAAAACTGAGAACTATATTATAACTCTAGATATTTAAAACTTGTTCATAATATTCTATGAATATTTATTTATTTATATAAGTATGTTGAAAGGTTTTAGTTAATGAAATTTAATTTAAAACCATGATGCAATTAAAACAAAACTCTCAAGCTTAAAATTAAATTTTTAATTCTTTATTAATGTCAGTGTTTTTTTTTTTTTTTCTAAGTGACTAATTCATTAATAAGTACACAAAAAAAAAATATAAAAAAAAATTGTTCTGAGTCTGACATAAATGAAATTATGTGCTAAAGGAATTGTGACATTTTAAGGTTTCTTTTTTTTATTTCGTTGGATTAAATGGACGCGTTTAACAAATATGTTGGCTTAAATTTGGATTTGTTTTTTTTTTTTTTAATTTCAGCTTCATTATTCATATAGTTTTTTCACTTGTATTTATTTGCGTATTTATAATTATGTATATATAGAATGTATATATATATAAGAATGTATATCAATTTTCATAATTGTGGTTTTATTATTTTAATGACAAAAACCAAAAAAAAATTATAAAAGAAACAAGAGATTACAAATTAAAACTGGATCATATTGTAACCATTTTATACAAAAAAAATAAACAAAAAATTAAAGATCTAACATAAGCTTCTGAACTAATAATATTATATGAAAGACGAATTTTTTTTAGAATATACTGTGATCCCCTCATTTATACGAATCTTCAGTCTGCTATCTGTACGAATCTGTTAAAATAGCTTAAATCTGTTAAAATGGCTTTAAATCTTATTTCTAATTTGCTTTCAACATTGCACAATAACTTTAATGTAAGTTAAAAGTTTAACTAAAAAGTAGCTATTGAAGGTTCCTGATTTCAATGAACACCTAAACTAGAAGAAAACATGAACAGAAAAATGTAATCGATGTCCTTTATTGTGATCAAGCAATTTAAACCAAAACTAAATAAATCAATTAATCAAATAGATTTTTCAAAAATATATTTATAATTCTTATGATAAATTTAGTATTTTTTGGTATTTGATTGCTTTAAAGTAATTAATTATGAAAAATAATTACAAAAGTAATTAAATTTCAAAAATAATAACAAAAGTAATTAAATTTCAAAAATAATTACAAAAGTAATTACTTTTTGGGAATTATGTAGTAAATACTTAATTATTTTAACTGGTAATTGAATGGCACAAAATACAATTCCAAAAATTTGAAATCGTTATTTGCAAGTAATGATTACCAAATAATGGTACTAACACTTGTATTTGTACTTCAATTTTACAAATATCTAAATTACTAAAGTAATTGAATCCCAATGTAACTACCTTTTAGGAATTAAAAAAAGTTAATTCTTTTGTACAACTTGATTCTCAATGTCCTTTTCTAAAATTTTTTTAAGGGTAATTGCCAAGTAATGACTACCAAGTAATGCTACTAGTAATTGTATTTGTAATTGAATTTTACAAAAATCCAAATTATAAAAGTAATTGAAATCTAAATGTAACTACTTTTCAGGAATTATCAAGTAAATACTTAATTCTTTTGTAATACTTGATTCTCAATGTACTTTCCAAAATTTTTTTCTAAGGGTAATTGGCAAGTAATGATTACCAATTAATGGTTATACTAGTAATTGAACTGGTATTTGAATGTCGCAGGTGTAAGCAAAACTCAAACCTAAAAGACTCAAAATGATAATGCCAATTACCATTCGGTTAACGTTGAATGTATTTGACTTTCCGAATTTCTTATATGTTTAGTAAGAAATCGGATGATTTTTTCCTTACTCCTCCTTTTGAGAGTATTACACATTTTCATCGAACACTATTAGGTGTTGGTGTTTAAAACGGATTACTGTCGAATTAATTTTTTTTAACGCAAATTTCAGAATTAATGAAAGTCTCCATCGTATTTTATAAAAACAAAATAAAAACAAAATTACTAAAAAAAAAAAAAACTATCAATTTGAGATTATTCCTATAGTGCAAAATTGCGCTCTTTAGTTTATTTATTTTCTTATTTACATTTTTTATGATACCAGCTGCTGGATTTTATTTCCAAACTAATAACAAAAAAATGAAACAATGTGATAAAAAAAAAATTAAGAAACACAAAAAAAAAAATGAATAATAATGATACAAATGACGCCTTTAATATGAACAATAATAGTTTCAAATGTAAATATATATATTGCAAAACTCCAATAAAATGATATATTTAATATTCGCAGATGCATATGTTTAATATATATATATATATATATATATATATATATATATATATATACGTAGTGCAAATTGCATTATAATTGGGATCCAGAAATTTATAAAAAAAAAAAAACAAAGTATAACATTCTAAACAAAAGTAAATGAACTCAGTAATAAGTTCATTAAAAAAAAACAAAAAAAAACAAATCAAAAAGTTGTAACTGTCTACATACAAGTACATTTATATTTAAAGACTTTGCGCATACAATATACTAATTGAATGTCAATTGAAAGAATACTTAACATTTTCATTAATTTTATCTTTAAATAAAGAAAGTTTATGGTACTTTTTCATAATACCAATCAATTCAATTAACACTTCAGTTAAAGTAATCGATTTGTAATCAATAAAGCTTAATATTCATTAAAAATTTATTAATATAAAAATATTCAATCTTTCATAAATTATAATGACCTCAGGAGACCCTATTCAAACCATAGAAGTCAGAAGCATTAGTTCACTTTTATAGATCGCAAGTTCAAGTGTTTCCAAATTCTTAGTAGAGCTATTTAAAGAACTAGAGACAGGAGCTATTTGACAGTTGTAAAGTAAAGAATGATAAGTAAAATACAATACGACTAATTGCCTTACTTTTTCCAATTCTAACCCATCTTTTTCCAATTCCTCCCCTCATTATACTTTGCAAGCAGTTTAGATGTTTATAGACCACTATTCTGCCTAAGTTTAGTTAGGTGATTTAAGTGAATAGCACACTGCTAAAGAAACTAATTTTATACTTGACACAAGATGGCGCTCAAAAATCATAAATGTATTATTATTCCATATTATTTTCTAGAATAGCTAACTTTGAATAACATATTTTTTAGGGAAATCAAATATTTAGGATCTTCGATTCTTAAATACTTAGCATAATGATTAAAAAGTTAAAATGACACTAATTATATATCAGTAATAATTTCAAACTTAGTCATTTCAAAAACTTCAAATAAATTTTTATATATAATAAACCCTAAAACAAATTCATAATACAATTTCAGTTTATTTTCTCTTGTCAGACCAATTAAAAGCATTTGTTTTTTTTTAAATAATTTATTAAACAATTATTATTACGAGAATACTTTAACCGCACTTTGAATAATTAATCCAATTTTTTTTTTAGATTAAAGATAAAAATTTTTTTTATTGTGTGTTAAATTCTTTTCCGCAAACATTATGACCGGAACTATTTAACCTTTGATATTTTTAAAAAATTAGTGAAGTTAAGAATGAATTCATCAAATATTTTATACAAGTATTATGTATATTATAATTAAATGATTATAGTAAGAGAATAAATAAAAATTATTAATTTATTAATTCGGGAACTGTTTCACTTATAATGTTGTATATAGGTTTTCAACTCAAATATCTCTAAAACAATCCTATTAACCTGAGTTCAGCAGTTACAACCGCAAAACAAATGCATTTTTCCACTTTTATAGAATAAAAAAAATTGTCTATTATAGATAATTTTAAATTCTAATAATTCTGTACTAAAACGTAAGTACTAAAAAAGTACTGAATTAGTACTGAAGTTCCGTAAAATTAATGAAACAACAATATAGTATATTACTATACTCTCTATATCGCTCTGGTTTTAAAATTTATAGAGTGTTACTTTATTCCTCCAATATATTAATTAAATTTAATTGGAGTTTAAACACAAATGGAGGAAGTAAGTATTAAACTATTATTTTTTAATTATTAAATTATTAATATAAATAAATTACAAGTAAAGGTACCTAAATTGTTTAATTTTTCAAATAATTTTTTACAAATAGTAGTTAATATAAGGGAACTTAAATCTTATACACCTACTTTTATAAGTTTTATTTAATATTAAGTATAAGTGTTGCCATAAGGTTTTTTTATTTTACCGTTATACGGATCTCAGTTTTTTTCAAAATTTTTGACCCTTCTGGTCTTCTTTAAGAATTAAATTTTTACAAACAGGGGACTTATTTTGTTAGGCAGCTATTTAAAACCTATAGTTTAAAGCTTCAAATTTTTAATGCTTTAGAAAACTTTTAAATCAAATTATAGATTGAAATTAAGCAGCCGCCATTTTAACCAATTTAGTGCGAGTTAGTATCCCACACGACGCACGAGTTATAAGTTTTTAATTGGAAGGATTTTAAATTTTAATAAAAAAAAATTTAAAAATCATTAAAAAATTAAAAAATATTAAAAAATAATTTAATATTTTTTATTAATTTTTTTAAAAAAAAAAATAATGAAAAAATTTATTTCCAGTATCTAAGTTTTTAAAATTAATAATCGTTATTTTAATCAGATGATGTTATTGTTGTATTGTACTTAAGGTACTTTCTATGTGGTTTTTTCACAAGTGCACTTTAAACTCACAGATCATTTCTTTAATTTTTTTATATAAAAGATTTTCTAAGTTGAAATAATTTTTAGAAGTTGTCTGAGTTTAATATTCAGCCTGAGGTCAAGCTGAGGAGCCCTACATACTGCACAAAGAACGAAACAACTTCTGATTTGTTTACGATATTAAATAAAAAGTAATTTGTTTATTAAAAATTTCCTTCGATGACTAAATATATACAACTATCTGACCGATAGCTCAGTGGTAAAGTGGCAGCCTTTCAATCGAAAAGTCTCGGGTTCAAACTCTGGTCGGTTCATTTCTAATGTAATGTATATTACAATAATTTAATAATAAGTCCAAATGTCAAATCGGCAAAGGATTAATATTATCAAGAATTATTACTACAAGAATTAGTACTACAGATAAATAAATATATACAACACAAAAATATAAAATATATATATTTTATGTAAATTGATTAATAGTATTCCTATTTTGTCACCTCTGAACTGAAAAGGCATAATTTACTCCTTAAGTTAAGTTAATAGATATATTAATTATCTTAATGGAAATTTTCCAATACTTTTGTATTTGTAAATGTTTTATTTTTAAAATTCAATTTAATTTATTTTTAACTTTTAACTATATAGATATTTATATTAAAAATTTATATATTTAAATTAATCCAATGTCTAGACTATACTTAATGTATACTATAATATATATATATAAACCATATTTATAACAAAAGTAAAATATTAAATTATGTGAGGAAAATAATAATTTTAAAAATTTTAATTTAAACGTCAAATAAATAATATAAAAAAATTTACACTCTATATGTACATTTAATATTTATACTAATAAATAAATACAAGAATTTTTTTTTTTAAAGTTATTTTTAAAGGAAAACACCAAAACAATTTTCAGATGAACAATTTTTTGTAAATTATATTGTCAATAAAATTTACATTGGCATTTTGAAGTTTGTTTTTTTTTTATATAAGCAAAAATCCAGGAAAAAGCTATTGTTTACTTCTTCATTTTGAAATTCTTAAAATATATTTTATCTTATATATAGTATCGGCAGATACTATAGCTAGTATAGCTAGAAATCGAATTGTAAATAAAAAATAAAAATTTTAATAACGTACAGTTACATATTGTAAGAATGTTTATTTTATTAAAATAAAAAAGCAGAATGATAGCTATTAGCCACTGAATTCTAAAAAAAAGACCAATAAAACTATCAATGCATAAAAAATTGTTAAGAATTTTTTTTCCCCTTTTTTTTTGGATTTTGTGCAAAAAATCATTTTTTGCAAGCAAATTTCTACAAAATTTTATTGTTTACGCTCATAATTTTAACATCTTTCTAAACAATAAATTAATAGATTTGAAATTAAAAAATAAATATAAATATTAAAAAAAAATAAAAAAAAAAAAACTAAATAAATAATTTTTATTACAAGTTTTTTATTGTATATTCGATGTTTACTTCCTTTTGGTACATGTATTTGTACATTTATCTTAAGATATGTATATAACATGTTTGTAGACTTCTGTTAAATATTCAAAACTATAAAAACAAAACTATTCTTAAAAAAAAATTTTAAAAATTGATTGGATTTTAAAATTTATAATTTTCCAATAATTCTATCATAACAAAATTTTAATGTCTCACTTTTTGGTTTTTTCTTTTTTTGAAAAAATAAAAAAAGGGTTTCGAAAAAAATTTGCATAGTTGCATAGTGTAATTAATAATTGATTTATAATGTATTTTTATATAATTATCATATCATTATAATAAGCCTTTTTAATTAACTAATTTTTAACTACATACAATAGGAGTTTTTTTTTGTAATTTGAGCAGGACATGAACTGTCAAAAAAAAAACGCTTTAACTCTAAGCGCTCAAAGCTTGCGATTCGTGATTTTTTTTTTAAATCAGAACGTGCTCTACTAGCTCACGGGAAATATATTGAGCACGGCTGAGCAAAATAAAATACAAAGACATTTTGACGTTTGTTTAGATTTTCGTTATCTTATTTTAATTTAATTTTTTGACAATTTAAAACGTAACTAAAATAAAAATGATAGTTTTTTCTAATAGTGTTTTTCTTTTAAATCTGAAGGCTCTGATCGAACTCTGTTCATGCTCCGCTCAGAGCGTGCTCAGATCTGTGCTCTGATTTAAAAAAAAAACGCCTAATATGAACAAAGGAGTGTCCACAATGAAAAATACATGAAAGCGTTTTTTGACATTATTTTGTTTACAAATTTCATGAATTAAAAAATATTCAATAGTTTAAAGTTTATTGTATAGCTGTTTTGAAGAATGATTTGATATTATTTAACCCTAGATACAAAAGAAATTAATAATTATACTAATTTTTTATTCTGATATATTTTTTATTTTTCAAAAAAAAATATTTTTCAATTATTTGACATTTGAATACGTAGAGAAAGCGAAGAAGTTCAAAGTTAAAGTCAAAAAAGTCAAACTTTTTTAATGGCTGCGGCAGGACTGCTTTTATTATAGACACTTTCATAAAATTCAATACATTTAACTTAGTTTGACAGATAACTACGTGTAGAGAGCGAAATGAGAGCGTTCATTATAGATAGGCTATAAGACATACGTCATTTGCAATAGGTATGATTACTGATTACGATATTAGTGTATAATAGTATAACACTAATAATAACTATCGATTTATATTATACCCCCCAACAAACGAAATGGTAACAAAATCTTAAAACAATATTTGTGTCATTTGTTCTATTGCACCATAATGAATTAATCATTAATTAATCAAGTGAGTGAGTGAGTTTAATCATTTATGATAAGTAACTACTTAAAGCATTTTAAAAATAAAATATTACGGAAAATTTTAATATAATTAATTTAGATTTATATATATATTTACCAAATTTAAGAAATGATGTGGGAAATTTTTATATGCAGTACTTTTAAATCTATTCTTTGAATTCATAATTTTATAACATATTTATAGGCTTTAATTTTAAGTTCAGATTGATCTATTGTTATTTTTGTACCTTGACGAGTATAAATAACAAAAATATAATAGTTATATTAATTTTAGTGCCTTTCATATTTACTTTTAGAATCTATGTATATATAAAAATATACACAAAGTAATAAAATTTCACAAAATACCAATCATTATTGCACTAAAAGACTGTCTGCACGTCATAATAAAAATCAAACTCCAGAAAGTAAAAAAAAATAAAATAATATATAAACTTATCAATATTGATGACTTAATTAGGAAATACTTATCACTTGTTATAGTACCTATTTAATTACATTCTTACAGTGTACACAATGTGTATATTATATATTCTCTAGATTTAGCTATATATCCTGTATACTTATAAATTGAATCCTTAGATAATTATGACTCCATTTAAAATTTCACCAATCTCCAGACAATCACAATAACAATATGTTACAATTCCCTAATTTAATATTTTTTATGAATAATTATGAATATGAAAACTAGATTAATTATCAGTAGTTTAATAAACTTATCAGTAGTAGAAATTTTTTAAATATAATTTTTTTTTTGACTACCGGTAAAAGGAAATGAAACTGAAAAGGAAATTCAAAATCCCAGACAAATCTTATCATTACAATTTTTAATTTTTTTTTTGAAAAATAATCCTATAATAGGACCAAATCAACTTTTGAATAATATGTATATAATTTTTTTTACTTTTGTATTTTGTTTAAATAAATATAAATTTTGGTTTTATTATTATTCTGACAATTTCCGTTTCAAAAAAAAAAAAAAAAAAATTCCCTTACAATATTTTCCCTTAATAGAAAAAAAAGAATCTAAAAATAAAATTTAGTATTTCCATTTTTTGTTTTTTAGTTCAGTTTTAAAATACGTTTTTTTTCTCGATTTTTTTTGTATTTTTAGTTTTTTTTTTTAATTTACGATGATTTTTAAATGCAACACTAATGTGCATTGCATTGAAATTTAAATATATATACATAAATAAATGTATATATATATATATATGATGTGTTATGGTATTAACATGAGTATTTCTTACATTTTATTGGATTTATGTTATATTATTGTTATTTGTTGTTTTTTTTTTGCTTTTAAATTTATTAAAACATCAACAATGCATTCTTAGAATTATTTAAATTTGTTTTTTTTTATACATATTATTATTGTTTATTATTATTTTGCACCAAATATAGAAATCAAAAAAAAAAAAAAAACTGTTAATAGCTGTTAGAAAATGAAAAATTAAGACTTTTAATTTTCAAAAATAAAAGAAATTTCAAAAGCAAAAAATTGTAAGGAATGCAGTAAAAAACAAAAAGTAGTGAAAACTATAAATAAAATTATTGAAATTTATTGATTTTATAAGGAACTATAAATCTATATAAAAGTTCTCTATTTAAACTGTTAGATATCTTGAGATATTTTCTTTTGTTACGGTAATTAAGAGTAGAGACTGGAAATAATTAAATAGAGATTCAATATGAAAGACTTCTTTAAGAAACTTGTCTTTAAAACAAAATGTTTTTAATTGATTTTAATTTAAAATAACATGTCCTACGTAGATTTTATGATCGTATTTAATAAATGGGTAACAAATTGTAGGATATTACATTTTTTTTATTACGTAATTAATGGGCTTTTCCTCCTTTCCTTTCACATAGCAGATCTTTAAATAAAATTTGTTCATTTCAAACAGTCCCGTATATATCAAGTACAAGTCCAATTACCAGTAGTTTATAATTTTCCAATAATTCTATCATAACAAAATTTACCTGATACTCATTAATTTGTCAAGTAACAAGTAATTCATTGATTTCGATACTTGCAAAATTTAAGTAAATTAGTAAAAGAATCAAGTAAAAATACTTGTAATTCCCAGAAAGTAACTGAATTTTTAGTTGGATTACTATTGTTATACTGAAGTATTTTCAAGTAATTAAGTGTCATGAAATAATTAAATATTATTCTTCGAGTATAAGAAGTAGAAAATTATAAAATATTAGATTCTTTTTATTACACAATTAATGGGCTCTCCTTATTTCCCTTTCTCAGAAAAGAATTTAAATTAAAATTAGTATATTTCAAAAAGACAGCATTATATATATTTCAAGTAGCAGTACAATTACCCATTATAACCATTACTTTGTCTAGTACCAGTGTATTACTTAAATTTTAATACTTGCAAAATTTACGTATATAAGTAAAAGCATCAAGTAAAATTACTTGTAATGCCTACAAAGTGCTTAAATTTTAGTTTGATTACTTTTGTAACTATTTTTTGATACTCAAGTATTTTCAAGTAATTAAATATTAAGAATTACTTAAATATTATGAATTCAATTACTCAACGAGTATAAGAAGTAGAAAATTATAAAATATTAAATTATTTTTTTACACTTCCCTTTCTCAGAGCAGATTTTAAATTATAATTAGTTCATTTCCAACAGACCTTTATATATTTCAAGTACAAGTACAATTAGCATCAGCATCATTACCTGATATAGTCATTACTTTGTCAAATACCAATATTACTTAAATTTCGATAATTGTAAAATTTAAGCATATAAAAAAGAATGAAGTAAAAATACAAGTATTCTCACATAGTAATTAAATTTTTAGTTTGATTACTTTTGTAATTATTTTTTTTTGTTATCTAGAAATACTTAAGTATCAAGATTTCAATAATTTTTCAAGTATTCAGGTATTTTGCAAATCTTTTCATACAGTACTTGAGAAAGTAATGAGTATCAGGTAATGGTACTTACAACTGTACTTAAATACCATTTTTACTCAAATTTCAAATTACTTCAAGTAAAATCTTCGAGAATTATAATTTTAGAATTAATAGATACAAAAATAAAAAAAATTAGGGTATGTAATTGAACTTTTGATATTTGAATACATTATAGTTTTAATCATTTAACTTAATTTAATAATTCTATTTTTAAATTATAAATTAATATAATAATTATCAATATAAACTTTAGTGAATTTTTTATTTATTTACTATTTATTTTAAGATTATATTAATATATTGCTTAATTGTATATATTTCTTAAAATTTAATGAAATTAATAATTTAATTTAAAGGAAACTTTGCAAAGATGGAATTTACTTACGAAACCACTCTTTGATTTAGTTTTGTATTACAATTTGTATAACACTCTTTCTAGAACAACCAGCTATCAACATACAAGAACAACATTCAACAGTTTATGTTATAAATAAATTTCAATATTTAAAAGATACTCAGTATTAATCTCAAAAGTACTTCTATTTCCAAGAGATTCAAGTATAACTTTTACAATACATTCATCAATAATTCAAAAAAAGAACTATTTCTATATTTGCAAAAAATAAAATACGTTCAACCATATTAAATGACAGCTCATTAAAAATTAAATATACATATAATGTCAATATATTCTTAATAGGTTTATAAGGCACTCATTCATAACACTCAATAAATGCACTCACACTCAAAACAATATTAGAATGATTCTTTTTTTAATTTAAAAAAAAAATCAAATTAGAAATGAAATATCAGTAAACACTTAACAGATTATGGTTACTTCTGTTTTAGTTTTTTTGATTTAGTTTGAAATTTGATCTGTATTTTCGCTGAAGGACACTCACATATATATATATACATATATATATATAATTTTAATTTGTTATATATGTTGTATTTTTTGGATTCTCTTTTTCTTTCTTAATTTCATCTCAAAATTTGACACAATTTGGACACATGTTTCTATATTAGATATTATAGTAGTATTGTTAAGAAACTTGTAAAATGTATACATTATTTTAACTAATACATTGATAAATTGAAAATATACCTAAACATATATAAAAAAAAGGATCAATTTTAAATGATAAAAAAACTAAAAAAAAAAAAATCAAATACAGGAAACTCTACACATTTCCAAAATTAGAATTGAAATCTTCAGAAAACTGTGTATTCCTTTGTGTATTTTTTTGTGTGATTTAATTGAACATATGTTTCTGTTTCTGTATATTTTAAGGTTTTAAATTTTTTTTTTAAAATCCCAAAATTTTTATAATTATTTTTTTTTAAATAGAATAAAATAAACCAAGTCTGGTGTAAAATTAAAGGTATATACATTGTATAAGTTTTAAATCTGCTGAGCAGGTTAAAAAAAAATATCGTGGGAGTTCTCACGTCCATTAATATCCAAAAAATTTTTCTGTAATTTAATTATTCAAAATGCGTTTTTTCTTATCATAAATTTCAATAAAATTCAAAATTTTTAGTTAAAAATCATATCTTATTAATGATGATAAAATTTTTTTAAAAGAATATTCCATAAACCACCTTATATTCAAAAAAAAATGAACCAGGAAGAGTGAAAGCAACTGTAGGATACCCGCAGGAACGTAATTAAAACCTTATATTATCCGAATAATTGTTTTTAGCAAAATTTCAAAAAAACAACAATTTTATAGACTGTTATATTTATAAAAGTCATAAGCAAGCTATTCGAACTTGATACACTACACCAATTATAGTTTGGGGAAATGGTGGCCATTATAAAGTTAACTACTTTTGACAAAATTTAAGATGCTCAATTTCGTTGTATATTAAATTATTTTCATTTTAAAAAAGAAATTGTGTGGGAGTTACTCAAAACCGCTTCCATAGACCAACTAAATTTTGTACAAACTTATGCCATCAAATTAAACTACTTTCAGACACCCAGCTTTATTAAGTGTAGAGTAATGCTTATATAAAAGGTTCTTAAAAAAAAAAGTTGTATGGTAGCTATTCGAACTCGTTGAGCAAAGTGACTGGATTTAAATAGTGATGACGTCTCTTGCATAAAAACAAATTTGTAAAAATTTCAGAACCCTACCGACTTACATTTAACTAGATTAATTTATATTTCGATTTTGATCCGATTCGAATTCATACATCCCACTTTCATATACTGCGTCACAAACGTAATGGCAAATTTAGTCTACCCTTCGAACATTCGTTAATATATAAACATATTATCAATCTTAAAACATTGAGACTGCAACGCATAAATTCACTCAATGAAGACATCATTTCTCAATGGAGAAAGTGTCCTTTTCTTAAATCCAAAAAAAAAATCAATCTTAAGATACTAAATTTAAATATAAAGTCTGTCCCAAAAAACAAATGGAAGTATGAGACATGAATTTACAATTTAATTTAATATCATTTAAGTGGAATTTACTTAAAAACGACGCAAAAATATAAAAATATTTGTTAAAATTCATTTCAGAGTGACAAAATCTCGTCAAACAAAAAATGCCGCCAATCATAAAGAAAATTTAATGAAAAAAAAACCATTAAAGACAAAAAAAAATCAGAGAAACAAATTCATTTAAATAAAACACTTTATATATATGTATATTTAAAAAGATTTTCACTTATCATGAGAATAGTTTTAGTGATAAAAAACAAAAAAATTTCATTCACATGATAATATTCAATAAAAGAATGTGATTTCATTGATGAAACCTTCAAAATTTATAATAAAACATTGATAACAAAATATCTGAGAAAATTGAAATAGACTCAATATTGTTTTTTAAATTGAAATTGCCAACACTCAAGAGAGAAAAGCACCGGAAATACCTTTATGAGTGTTACGATTTTTCCCTCTTCAAATTTTCTTTTTTCACAATGGAAAATTTTTTTAGATATAAATCAAAATTAAGAGACATATGGGAAAATTTTTTAGTAAATTAAGAAAAGGTATGAGGTATAAGATATTATTTTACAGTAAGTATCCGAGTAGAACAAAATTAGAATTGGATTGAATTTATGCACTTGGTGGATCAATCAAGTATAGAAATATGAAACCTTTTAAATACATACAGATTTCATATTTCTACACGGAATTTTAGATTTAATTTTGTAATTAAGAGATTATTTCAGAAAATTTGATCCTTGTTTTAAAAAAGCTTTGGCAATTGAACAGCATTGATAGAAAAAGTCAATATAATCCAATTAATTCTATCCGTTACCTATAAAAATTCGACCTTTGAACTATAATATGTATTGCATATGCAGAGTGGGTGCAAAATATGCAAAAATATCTTAAGAGAACAAACTGATTGTAGAAAAGTTTTACTGAAGAAATTTGGTTCGGTTCGGATAATGAGCATTAATATGAAAAGTTGGAACAATTAAAAATTCTATGATATATCAATTTTGTTTCAATTTTAAATGATTATTCAGAAAGTTTGTCTGAAAAATTGTAAAAATATTGTCTTAATATTGGATTAAATTCATTTAGAGTTCAAAATATAAATCAATTTGATTTGTTTTATTGTCTCACATATAAAAATAATACAAAAATTGATTGAAAAGATATAAAATTTATAAATTAAATGTAAAATTTTTATCTTTTAACCAGGATCGAACTCAGATCTGTTTACATTCGAAGCCACTTCACCACTGAACCATACAATTCTTATAAATTTATAATCACATTTCTTATATTAATGTATCACTAATTTACAGAATGAAAAATAAACCCATAGACACAAATTAATATAAAAGTATATAAAAAAGCAATATTCAAACTATTTCCCTGAAAATATTGAATTAAGTCAAAAAACAAGATCAACCCAATTTTATGCATCTTAGTGATTGGAAAAAAAGTTGAGATTCTCGAAAACAATTAAAAAAAAATATTTGATTTATAAATACCTATAACTATTTTTAATATACATTGCACCACTGTGCTCTACGTCTAATAAATCATTTTAAAACTGATATTCCTAATTGATTTAATTAAAACTTAATTTAATAAATTTCGAACTAGAGATTCGAACTCTGGCAATGAGATATTAATAAGTTTATAAAAATAAATCTTCATAAATTCAAAAATCTTTAATTTTATGGCAAATAATTTTTTAATATGGTCCCTTAAACTTTGAGTAATATAAAACATTGAATTTAATTCAAATTAATTTTTAATTTTTAATTATATATTCACTCACCAAAAAATAAAATATCTTCCATTGCGAAAACCATATTTAATCAATCACAAAGTTTATGAAAAATTTATTAACTAAATATTTAAATTTTTCAAAATTTTAATTGTTTTTCCAATTATTTTTTAATTTAAATTTTTCTCTATCACTGTTTTTTTTATGGATTATAACATTTTAAACTTGATTTAAATTTAATACTTGATTTAAATCAAGTTTACAACTTATTTAAATTTAATACAAGTATTCTTGTATATTTTCAATTCTTAAATTTAATTTAAATTTAATACATATTAGTTCAATTCGATGTAAATTTTCAATTCTTATAAATTTTAAAATTCCTTTTTAGAAAAATCCTTTATAGATATTTTTATCCTTTAGATTTAAATATAACTGTTTTATTTCCACTTCTTATAAAAAAAAAACTCCACTATTAAACAGTTATTTAGTTTTTATCAAAACATAATTTTATTTTGTTTTTTTTTTTTTAATCTAACCAGTTAAATTGCAATAATCAAACTGAATTCAACAAATATTTTGTTTTAATTTTATCTCTCCCTCTGAATTTCCGATTATATATATATATTTCTATATATATTATATGTAAATAATAATAAATATATAAATATATACTTTTGCTAAAAGAAATATATAAACCATAAAGAACAAAAAAAAAAAAAAATGAAAATAAGAAAAGTGCAAGAAAATATAAAATTTATTTGATTTTTTTTTATATTTTTTTATTATTATTATTATTTTTAATATTTTTTTATTTTCTTCATTAAGTATGCAAACATTGAACTTGATATCTACCATTTTTATCTGACAGCCCAGCAATATATTCAAATAGCACACAATAAGATTCGCGCATATGGTAAAAAAAAAACCAAAAAAAAAAATTTACAATCAAAAAAATATAACCTTTAAGAAAAAAATAAGGTACCCATCTGAATACACAAAATATATATATTTGTATATACTAAATTAGAATTAGGGCCTATATAAGCGTAATTTAAAATTAAAAATAATTAATATAATCCTCGATTTCACATTATTGAGGGTCTACACTGGATCATTTTTATGACACACAATATATTGATCGAGTTTTAAAGAAAATTTATTGCAAATCGCAAACTTCTGACCTTGCTTAACCTTCCATACCTCGACCTGCCAAAGCCCTCTGCTTTTAATGGACATGATTTGCTAAATGAATGTATGAAGAAGTGTATGGAAGTTCACGGATTAGAAGATTATAAGGGAAATTCGTATAACTTAAGTAATTTTTTGACTCTCATGAATTTCTCATGAACAGATATCTTAAAACCATTTAAGGATTTCGATAAAGGAAAACTTAAAAAATTTGACATGTACTAAGAAACATAAGAAAGGTACGAGACAGAGGTGTATTTAGTATGCAGTAAGAAACATAAGAGATGTACGAGGTCAGGGTGTACTTGGTATGCACTATCAAACATTAGAAAGGTACAAGGCAGCGGTGTATTTAGTATTTATTAAGAAACATAAAAAAAGTACGAGTCCGGGTTGTATTTGGTATGAACTAAGAAACATGTTGCTTTAAAGATTCACTCAGCTTAAATAGGTGTAGAGTAATGCTCATATAAAAAAAGAAGTTGTATGGCAGGTACTCGAACAAGTGGACCAAAATGGCTGGATTTCAATAGCGATTATGGCTATTGCATAAAAACGAATTTGTGAAAATTTCAAAATCCTAGTTATTTTTTGAGTTATCGTACAAACGGACGGACATACATAGCAAAATCGATTTACTTTTCGATTCTGATCCGATCCATATCTTTGAGTCTATGTCTACCCTCCTTCTTCTCTGCGTCACAAACGTAAGGGCAAATTTAGTATACCTGATAGTCATATTGAACTGATAGTCATACGGGTAGAGATTAGAAATTACTGTACGTATTTGTACCTGTGAAACTAATAGCTAATAGTGGCTATTGACATTAAATATTTAGTAGCCACAAATCCTATATGAAGACATTTCCAATAACTTGGATACTTATAAAATAAATTTTTTTTTGACATAAACATTACATAAATTAATCAAAGCTCAAATAAGTCATTGCAACAAAAGACAAAATAACTATTAAAAGCTCAGTTAAAGTAAAATACGACACCATTATTTAAAAAAAAACAATACACAGCACCATATAAAAAAAATTTGAATTTATAAAGGTCCAAAAAAAAGCCAGCCAACCAACACTTGAATATACACTCTAAACAGCCCCAACTATATAAATTTAAACAACAAAAAAATAAAAAAAAATATATAAAAATTAACTAAACACATTTAAATCTAAAGATGTCCTAAAACATATTAAAATAAAACAATGAAAATAAAAAAATAATTTCTTTAAAATGTTACTAAATAACAAAAATAAAAAAACTAAAAATAGAGGTTAAAAACATTTACCATTATATATATATATACAAAATTATATTATATATTCATTAAAATTCATATTTAATAGGTATCTAAATGGTATATATATGTATAGAGTACCCATAAAAAAATAGCATAAATAGAAATTGCAAAATAACATTAAATTCCGTTGACAACTTCTGTACATACTCGTATATTACATACATACATATTTAAAAAAATTGTACTTTGATCGGATTGATTGATTGATCGCGGTAACAAAAAAAAACCAAAACAACAACAACAACCACCAACAACTTAAAGAACTTCTTATTAGAATTTTTTTTTTTTATTATTATTATTTTATTATAAGGGGGCCATAAACTTTGCGTACCATTCCTTTCCTCCTTTAAAATAATAATTTCGGATATGGCAGTTGTTGCATTACAAAAAAAAAAAAAAAATTGTACGTGACAACAAAAGTTTATTGAAACCTAAGAATTAAAATAAACATAAACATATACGACAAATATACATATATAAATTTTTAATACAGAAATATACTATAATATATGCACCTATATGTTTGTCAAAAGGTATAACTTGTCGTCACAATGTCGTTTCACAAAAAATAAAATAAAATAAATTTCCATTTCGCTTAATATGGGGGTGATATATGGAAGTTAGATTTACTTTTATATATAGTTGCTAAGTCTTTAATTTTACTTTTTTTTTGTTTTTTTTTTTAGCATTTAAGGTAGCAGCTAATAAACCGGGGGGGGATAAGATACAAAGTTTTATTATAATATGTTGAATTTTATTTATTTTATTTATTGTCAGTAGTTATTATTCTTATTCCTAAATTTATTTGCTATAAGATCAATTTTTTTGATTGAGGCATAAATAAATATCTGTTATATATGGTGTAGGGCCATAACTTCCAAAGTTATAAATCCTTTAGGGACGTATGACTCGTTTAGTGGGATATACGACCCTAAGGGACCATGATTTGACTCACTTTAAAATATTTACAGGGGGCATAAGACCCTTAACAGTTGGGCCATTCGTTCCTTTTGGAAGTTCCAGTGAGCTTTAACATCACATAACTAAATGATAATATAAAAATATATAAGTAAAAAATTTGATACTCTATTAAGTTAGAGAATCTACATTAGGAAGCATATTTAATTTGGTAAAAAAAAGTTGACCCTTTTTCCAGAGTATTTATGAATTCATGTATGCGAGAAATGGTACAAATTTAGGATTTCCCTTTTTTTACAAAATAGCCCCTCAAAATGTAGTTTATATGTAAAAGTATTGTTTTTTTATGAATTTTGGAAAAAAGGAACCAGGATTTCGAATCTAACTTCAAAATGTGTGCTATTTATTTTTGATTTTATAGTTCAAGAAACTCAGTATATATATTCGTATCAGTCACTGATGTTATATACAATTAAAATTAATATTAGTTTAAATATTACTAATAATAACGCTTCAACTAAGAACTGTACAACATTATACATTTTTAAAAAAAAGGGCAGTCCTGATTTTGTATAAAAGTCTCGCATACATGAATTCATACAAATACTCTGGAAAGAGGGTCAAATTTTTTTTTGACCCACCTTTCTAAGCCAAAACTCTAACGGTAATAAGACCCATAGAGAGTTATGACTTATTGCTATGAGTCTTAAATCCCTTAGGAACTTATGTCCCACTTAATGAGTCATAAGTCCCTAAGGGAATTATGAACCTGGGAGTTATAACCCTGCACCAATATATACTTATCAATTATTATAAAGATTTATAGATGTATTTAAGGTGTAGTGATAAATTAAAATTTATTTAACACTAATGGTAAATATTGAAAAAAAAAGAAATAATTTTTGTAAGCAAATATTTAATATTTAATTGAAATATGGTTATAATCTTTAATTTGATTCTTGTGTGGTCAAATTATTAGAAAGTTATTATTTGTTGTTTGATTTTTTGTAATTTAAATTAATTTTTTTGACATAAATCAAACTTTTTTTAAAAGTAAAATAAATCACAGGTTTTTTGAGGGAAAATATCAGAGTAAATATAAACTCCATTTATGATAATCATGACTGAGTTAATGATAATAAATTTATCATATCAATTATAAAAGAGAATGAGAGGGTTGCCATACCTTATTTTAATTTACCGTTATGTGAAATTCAATTTTTGCAAAATTCTTAATCCCTTATATCTTTCGTTTAAATTAGAAACATTTGCAGAGAAGTACATCTGAATAAATGAGAATAAATGAGCCATTTAGCAAGTTTTTTAGAATGGCCCTTCCTTAAGGAGCTGCAAGGATTCGAAAACTGAAATTTTGCAATTTTTAAATGCCTATTATAACTAAAAAGCCTGCAAAGTTTTTCAGTTTTTATATATTTTTTAAGAACTATACAAAAATTAAAGCGCACTATATTATACAGAAGATAAAAAGACTAAACAAATATGCAAAGGAACTGGTTCTGTAAAATAAATATTACGAAAAGAAAAAAAATGAGTTGCAATTCTAATAACCAGAGAGCCTAAATAATGCACCACTTGAAGATCTAAAAAGTTACGAAATTCTAGGCAGTATCATAGGTGCAGATGATGGAACCATAAAAGATATTGGTAAAAGACTAGGCAAAGCAAGAAATGTGTGGTAATTCTCTCATATCCCAAGAAATAGAAAGCAGAAGATTTCAAAGACTGTGTTTAATCAGTTCTGTTATATGAAAGTGAAACCTGGTCTTCTTAACTAAATCCCTCCAAATAATATGACGTAAATTCTGGCAAATAGAATATCGAACAGTCAACCCTGAATTATGTGCCGGGGAGATCCTATCGAAATACAAATTAGAAAGAAAAAATACAGATCGATCGAGCACATAATCAGGCTACAAGAAAATATGATCGCTAGACAAGCTCTAAATTGGCAACCTTAAGGAATAGTCATAGGCAGACTTCAGAATAGTTGGAAAAGAACAGTATTGAAAGAGATAGTGAAAATTAAGAAAACATGGTCAGAAGTAAAGGTAATAGCAAAAATAGAAATAGATGGAAAGGGTTAGTGGAAGCCAATATACTCTTTGCCCAACTCGTTAAGAGTTCATAATTAAGCCCATTAAATAAGTTTTATTCTATTCTTTACCTTATTATGGAACATTAAATTTTTAAAATGTGCCTTTTTAGAAACCTCTCATTTTTCGTTACTAGTTTTATAATGATCCCACAAAAACATGACACCTTGTATAAAAAAAACTATTAACTATTCAATAATCATTATTTTTAAAAATTTTATTTTATTAGTCTAGATGTTTATTTCAAATTATCGATTACCACTCTAAGTAAATAAGTCAATAATAAAAAAAACAATTGAATATTAAGGGTAATATTACAAATTTTTTGATATTAGAAAAATGTACCAAATTTGAACATTTGTTTTAATTTATTTATATTCCATCTCTTTCTAACTTTATATTTTTTTTATATATTGTTTTGTATATTGTGTCAGTATAATTAGCACTCGATAACTTCTAAAGAAGTGTCTAGAAAATTAAAACGTGACTTCCGACTTAAGTCAATAGAACGTTAATAACAAAAGAAAAAAAAAACGTTATTCTTCCAGTTATATTTTAAATATGGTATGGTACAATGCAATGCATACAAAAACCTCTTTAAAGAGAGGTTTTTAAATTTTTTTTTAAAAAACGGATAATACTAATTTTTAATTCTGATTGGACAGAAAAGTTCTTCCGCGTTTTTTTTTTTATTAATTAATTTCAATCAAATTTTACCGATTTCCCGATTGAACGTTCGTGTAGAAAGTTGTAGATGTTTTTCAACATTTTTCTAAAGAAATAGAAATTTATTGAGGAAACATATACGAAGTATATAAGTATTATAAGAAATTTTAATAATATGATAACTGATTTTGTCTAGTTAAAACAATTTATTTTTAAATTAAAACTCAAAAATTTAAAATGAAGTTCGAAAGGATGTATTTTATGTATATAGCGGTTCCAATATTGGTTGGTATTCCAAGTTTTAAAATTAAGCAAAGGTTCATAATAACTGGAGTGTACTGTTCATAGTAATTGCCCTGAATTAATTAAAATTCAATTTTGATCAGCTAAGCGATAGGCCGCTAAAGCTAAACTTTTCAAGATCAACCACTATCATTAAATGGTCAATGACAACTTAGAACCACTCTTGAACTAATTCTGAGCATATGAGAAACATTGTAAACTCATGTAAGATTAACTTTCTAAATAATTTTAAAACTTATGGTAGGTTTTTTGACCAGTAATCTATTTTTTTACAACAAAATTAAAAATCACCTGTACCAGTTAAATTTTTCATTTTAAATGTAACCAACAGGTAAAATATCTCAAGAACATACAGATGTTATATTAAGTTGGAAATTCTCATATAAATCAATTTATATTGTGAGAGATTTTTTTCTTATCCCTGATTTCTTACAATCGATTAGTAATCCCTGTGTGATTAATTTCGTACAATGGGCTTAATCCAGTACAGATTATCTGTATTTAAATGACTAATGGGAAAACTAATCAATATGAAATACTGATGAAATATTTCACAAATCAATGAACTTTGGATTAAATTCAACAAAACAAAATATACATATACCACAAATTTAAAAATTGTATTTAAAGAAGAATCGATTAATAGATCACAAACTGTTTAAACAAACATATACATAAATTTAGCAGGTAATCAATTTCATAAAAAGGATTTATGGTTTCGGACTGTCAATTTTAAAACGATTAGCAATATACAAAAGCATTTATTACGTGCACCAAAGCATATTTAAGGATAACAACCTTTTCATATAGCAATTTCACAGATGAACAGAATATCGATTGTCTATGGCGAATGACATAGGTATGTATGTTTTTTTTTAAAATTAGTTTGTTTTATATATTGTAATAGTTATTAAAATTCAGTTCAAGTTTTTTTTTTAGAATATACACAAATTAAAAATTTTAAATGAATTGTGTGAAATCAAAATGGAATGCTAAAAAAATGTACAAGCCTCGATACCGCAGTGGTTAAGTACCTATAGCATATCAACAAAGGGACTGCGTTTAAAATTAGGATTTGACTATTTGAGATTGTCTCGAATATTTTGTACGTGGTCGTGGTAACTTAAAATCAAAGGTATCTACTGTCAGATTCGAATACATTTCGATGATTACTTGTTTTAAAAAATCGTTTATTGAAGTCTGTATGCTCTTGTATCGTAAATCTTTATACATTTCTTGATTGGGAAATAGGCTATTTTGAAGATTTCTTTCAAATATTTCTATTTGATCAGATCTTTTCTAGAATTCAGATCAGATTATTGATCTAGATCCAAATGCCTGGTATCTACTACAAAAATTAAGTTCATTCTAAAAATGAAATCTAAAGATGAAACATGCTTATTAAGAATCAATAACTTAATGTTTGCTGACAATTTCATTCTGCTAATCCCAAGTTTATCTACCATATATTAAAATTAGCTTTAAAAGTCATTTCCAGAATGCACTGCAAATTACAAGTTAAAAACTCATACTTTTCGATGAATCATAGTAAAGTATGCTTCTTGTTTATCACATGTCTGGAAATGTCATTTGACTGTGTTTAATGTTTAAGTTGCTTGTATTACCATTTGACTGTATTTCATTTACCTGTTTTTCATTTGAATATTTTCCAAAATGTTTATATACATGTTTATTTTCGGAACTCTGTATTTGGATTCACTTTAGAGTTAGGTTCAAAATCATGGGTAATCCCATTTTCCAGAAGGTTTATATATGTTTTTTGACATATCCAATCAAATTAAGACTTACCAAATGAAATACAGTCAAATGAACAGGCAAAGAAATTGCAGCCCTGTTACATTAAATCCTGTTACGTATTACGTGGTTCTTATAGTAATATAAAATCTATTTTTAACTTTCATCAGTTTTAGATTTTTAATAAATTTCTAAAATAAGAGTAATTATTTTATTGCTTTTAAAAATACTTAAGATTATGTCATTTTATATACTAAATTTTTTATTTATATAAAAATTTTTATTTAAAATTTCATATATCTGATGACGAAAATATTTTGTTCAACCATATTTTTTGGCTAATGGCGCCCAATTTTTCAAAACAAAAACAAAATTATTTAAAAATTTGGTATTCTTTCGTAATTTTTAAATTCACAAGTTCATATAAAAAAGCTATTAAAATTTTTTTAAAATTTAACAAAACCTAAACATTTCCATACAAACATATAGAAAATTATATGAAAAAAAAATAAAATATTTATTTTTATACTTTTTGACAGACACTTCATTTAAAATTGAACTCAACCCATAAAATAACCTAATGTTTGTTTGCCAAAAAATTTAATTGAGAAATTTATATTTTGACATCTAAATTAAAATTCCGTTTCATTGTAATGCCAAGAGCATATCAACAGTTATATCATTCAACTCTAAGATTTTTTTTTTTAAATATTAAATTAAATATAAATTCAGAAGATGACAATTGACAAAAATTATGCAATGATTGACAATTAATAAAAAATGGTAAAAATTAAATAAAATTTTAGTAGATTATTTTTATTTTTAATGTGCAAAATTAAATTTGCAATATTTTTTTGTTTTTTTAAATATCTAAATCTTTTGAAGTTCCAACGCCTCAGAAATAAATATAAACCAATTTGTCAAACAAAAACTTTCTGTCAGTTGTCAAGTTTGTAAAGACTATACTAAAATAGCAATTGTCAACTGATACCCTTTTTAGATGACAATGAAATAATTAAAGTCGGGGAACTTTTTTAGACTTAGCTTGAATAGACAAATTGCCTTTATAAAATTTTTTTGCAAATTTTTGCGCCTTATATTCGGACCCAGCGCAACCACAATTCGTAAACATTAAAATATCATAACCATAATTTTTTAACTAAGACATGTTTTACAACTTTAAGAGGAAAGTCAAATTATTTCTTATAAATTCCTTTTGTCTTTAATTATCCCTTTCTATTCTTTTGCTTTCCTTACTCTTTAGTCATTCCACTTCTCAAGCAGTTTTTGTGTTTCTATTCTAACAAAGGGAGAGTTTGCTTTTGAGAGGTGACTACGGAAGGTTCGGACGTGAATCAGTAGACGTCTAACACTATTCTAATGGGTTTAGGAAATTTCTTAAAGATCTTTTGAAACTTTGTCCTCTCTTATATAATAAAAAATGTTCAATTGTATTGAAAATTGATTTCAAAAACCGATTCTTTACTTTTAATTAATTTTACATTATAAAAGTAAAATAAATTACAACATACCCGATCAAATTTAAATAGAATTTAATGTAAAATTTTTTAATGTTTATTTATATTGAATTTTATTAATTATATGTTAATTAAAAAATTTTAGTCATCATTAAATAATTAAATAGGATTTAAATAAAATTAATAATAATTATATCTATAATCAAAATACATTTGGCAATTACAAAATAAAAATCATTAATTAGTTTTTTTTTAAATTCATTGAAATTACATCTACTCTATGCTGAATGATTGAAAATGAATAATTTGAGTGTTAATTGAGTTGAAAATAATAAAAAAAATGTCCATCTGTATTAATAATAAACCTTGTTTTTTTAGCATCTTTTTAGAATTCAAGACAATGTTACAGATTAACCCTTCAATATTTGTAAAACATTGAAAAAAGTGAGGGGTAAAATACACTCGAATGGGTTTATGTCTAAGGGCAATTAAACTTAAACTTTTAAAGTCCCGATCATCTGATCGATAGCTCAGTGATAAAGTGCCAGCTTTTTAATCGAAAAGTCTCGGGCTTAAACCCTTGTCGGATCATATCTATAAAAAAATATAGTATATATTACAATAATTTAATAATTAGTCCAAATGTTAAATCGGCAAAGGATTAATATTATCAGGCAATATTTACTATTATCTGGTACTACAAATAAATAAATAAGTAAAAACACAATATTCAAAATTCAGATCTTATTTAATTAATTCAACTTTATTATTTAAAAACGTTTGAGTGCTTCCTAGTTTCATAACAATTGATGAAAGAAAGTTTCTTTCAATTAAACCTAGTTTAAACAACCCACAATAATTTCTTAATACAACATATGTAGTGAAATTAAATATGCATAGAAATAAAAGTACCCTCTGTAGAACCTACATCAACTTTACAATTTTTTTATTGTCTAACATAATTATGTAACACATCTTTGCAACACTTCTTTGCAACAAATCTACGAAACTTTAAAATAAAAAAACCAAAGAAATATAAGATTCTTCTAAGACTTTTAATTTGAAAGCAAATGATGCAAAAGCAAAAATGTCATTTTTAACGCTTTTAATCTTAATAAATTAAATTTATACTTAAGAACCCAGTAATCAAATAATTTAAGTACTTCCTGAACCCATAATTTTTAATATTTCCCAATTTCATACCCTATACAGCTATATATATATATATATATATATAAGTATATATGAACTCAATTTATGTTGGTGTTAAAACTTTAAATTAAAAAAATAAGACTGTGAATAAATAAAAATAAAAACTTTTAATGAAAGATGCATTTAAAACAATATTCCCTTATGAATGAACCCTACATAATATTATGAATCTATAGATATATTCCATAATCTATAGATGTATTTACATATATTATCTATATATATACTTTAATATTAAAAAACATTTATGCTTAAAATTTCTTTAAGGCATTGTAAGTTCTTTGTACACATATACTTAGTACTCTGTAAGTAATAATAAATTATTGCAAAATCAACTAATTTAAAATGATAAAACAAAAGAAATATGTACATATGTATATATATATATACGAAAAAATTGTGTTAGTTAAACGAAGTAATTTTTTAGTTTAGTTATAAATTCATTTTAATATTTTGTCGGTTTTAAGTTACGATTAAAACAACAAGATTTATAAACCAACAAATTGCAAAGATTTGAATATTGTAACTTATAATATATGAACTTAGTATTAAATTTTTATTATTGTTTTTATTTTTTATTTTGTTTATTATTTCTTATTCTCTAAATTCAAATGATACAGTGAATTCTCGATATGAAGTTTCACCCCTTAATTGACTGACATTTGCAAAATCTGTCAAATAATTTGATGGAAACGTTGTAATGATTGAGAATGATAAAGTGCTAACTGTAATTATATTAAGATATCTTACAACAGAGGAGCTGAAACTGAACTGAACGAAGGGTTCAAAACTTAACGATTTTTACTCATAACTATAATAGTTTTAAGCAATCTGAACGTATGATAATTGAAATGAGAATTGATATATGTACAATTAACTGTAAAAAGTTTATAATAGACGCTTTTTTCTGAGGATAGCATGAACTGTCAAAAAAAATATTGTGTTTTTTTTTAGCTCTGAGCGCTCAGAGCGTGCTCTACGTACTCTTCAAATTATGTTGAAGGTGTTATGATTTAGGTTCAAAGATAACTTTTAAAAATTACTCTAGAATATCTGCTTTTGGCGCTGATTAGACGTTCACTTCTTCAGTCAGTGTTTTATACTGAAAAAATGTGAAATGATTATACTATCAGTTTTAACTGGCACTTTTTAAATATGACAGAAACTGAAAAAAGTCATTCGTTAGCTACAAGTGGAAATAAAACATTAAATTTTTCAAATTAAAATCAAGCAATTCATCATATAAACAAAACTTTTTATGCATAGGCTATCAGTTAAAAATGACTGATTCACTGAACCTCTGATTAGAGCCTTTAAATAAAATAAGACTTTTACCCGTTTTAACAAATACAAATATTGAATTATGTTTTGACATTTGGTGTTTAAAACAATGGCAAAGAAATTTGAAACGAAGGAATCGAAGAAACTAAAAAATAGTTCAAGCCATTTTAACTTATCTGATTTTTTTTTTGTAACAACAAAATAAACTGACTGATTTACTGAACGTCTAATCAGCCCCAATGTAATACTTTTCAACTTGGAATAATTATCATGACCTATCAATTTATCGAAACTTAACTGTAAAAACAAGAAATAAAAAGATAAGAACGCATCTTAAATAAATCTGCGGTATCTTGTAAATTTGCAGTATGTATAAAAAATATAAAGAATAAAAGAAAATAAAAACAGATTCTACCAAATTCTCTATAACATCAATCATAATTTAAAATGGTGAATATGACATTTCATAAATATTAAATAATAAAAACAAAATATATAATAATTCACGCAGTTACCATAATGATATGTAAGTTTGGTGTAATTTATATAATTATATGTTTGTTTAGCCTAGTTTATGATTTGTTATCATAATTTATTTTTATTATTTTTTTTTTATTCAGTTTTCCTTATTAATCAAACAAATTTCCAAGAGGTGTTCATATTAAAATTTGTGTTTGCATATAAATAATAGATTTAATATATGTATTTATGTTAGAAATACAAAAAAATGTATCTATATCTTAATCAAACTGTTTAGATTTGAATAAGTTTATTATGAACTCAAGATTTTAAAATAAGTTTATGTGTAAGTATGAAATACTTGAAACGTACTATAAATTTAAACTTACTTCATCCTTTTGAAAGAATAAAGAAAGCCTAGAAAAAGCCCTTCCATTTGAAATTTCGTTCATGTTTACACATTTATACTGTTTGTGTTTTATGAGATTTAGTTAATAATCCTATAAGCTCATGTCTGCAGGCATACTTGGCCTTTCGTTGGCTTGACACATCTTATACACGTTTACATAGCGATCCGCTTGTTTCAACACAGACACCGCCCACCAGCCGGAAACAATTTATTTTACAAATGTTCTAGAATCAGTAATCTATGTTTTGATTACATTAAACTCGACTCGCTAAATTCTCGTTTGTTGGCCGACAACTTAATCCACTTGGGTTAGCTACCGGATCTTCAGTTAGGATTGCTCGACTTAAAAGAAGGAAGGTAAAAATGAGATTTGATTTGAAGGTAGCAAAAGCTACGCCAACGATTCAGGATACACGTCAGTTGTAATCGTATACTATCCCTGTTGATCCCATAGAGCTACACAAAATAGACCCTCAATAGTACTATTTTGAAAGAAACAGAAGCGCAACGCAAAACATGGTTAGAATTAAAAGAATTTTGCTAAGGATCATGAAAGTTGGACAGGATTTGTACACGCTCTATACCCAAGTAAGAGTTCTAGAAATCAGTAAGTACGTAAGTTAGAAAGAGTCATATCACCGACATCTCTAATACAGAAGCATGTTTACAGTATGCAATACAATTAGATTTAAATAATATGTGAAAATTATTTAGAAAAAAAAAACAAATAAGGTTTAAAATAAACTTTCCAACATACCTTTGCGTTTACTGGGACGATGTTTAATTGGTGAAACCATTGGTGGCTTTGGTGCATTCATTCTAGGAACTTCATCAGACAACGAAGAACATCTTTGTCTTTGTGCAAAATTACCAAGGGAATGCCTTCGATTTCCATCTGAATTATTTGGTAATGTTTTACATCCGTTCACCCTGTTAAATTTTAAATTGAATATACCATTTTTAAATTTTATTTAAATTTTAATAAATAACTTAAATTATAAATAGTTTGTAGTCTGATAAAGCATTAAAGTTTAACAGCAAAAATACTACTTAATTATTCAATTATTATATTTACCTTGATTGTAATGCGAATACATCATCTGTATTATCATTATTACTGTAATGCTGATGACTTGAAAATGGTTCATTATATGAACCAAGACGTTCTCTATATTTATCTTTAATACCAGATTGTCTGTAAATTGTATGATTTCCATTATGAAATTCAAATGCCTGTAATTAAATTATAAAACAATAGATTAAATATTGCCTAAAGTTATATTATTTCTATGAAATATACCTGATGGGGATGTGAAGCCAAAGAACCAAAACTTCCTCTTGGACTTCCTAATGATACATTAGCATCTTGACCCAGGGTAGCTGAATTAATTGATCTATTACATTGTGTTGGTGATGAAATTTGTGTTGATGATTGTTGTTGTTGTTGTTGCTGATTATTTTTGGAACTTTTACGACGGAAGAATGAAAATCCTCTACTACTACTACTAGATTCTGGAGTTTTTGGTGATTTATTATTATTGTTATTAAAATAGTATGGATTTTCTATAATAAAAAAATAAATAAAAATTTTTAATTAATTATTATAATATGAAAAAAAATTTTATTACTTTATTTAATTAAACAGAAGGATTAGTACTATACTAATTCTTATTTATTACTTCAAATATTTAATCTAACAAGTTATGTATAAAAGATTTTATAAATTTATCTTCGAACCGTCGTATGCCTTTAGATCGAATTTGTTTCGAAATCATAAGATAATTACAAGAAGAAAAAGTTAAAATTAATTTAAGGATCATACCTGGACATCATTAATACTATATACCAAAGATTTTTCAAATCATTTTATAAATATATAATTTTTAGTTATAAGAACTTTAGATAAATGCTATGTAGAAAAAGGAAAGTTTCTAATGATGCCTATGTCTACCATCAGTTTCAAGGATTATCAGATATCAAGGATTTCGTATATTCAAGATACTTTACATATATCAAATCTATATCATGTTTCAATTTATTTCACTTGAACCCAATTCTTTTAATTCTATTGTTTATCTTTGCTTGAATATCCTATGAAGGAAACATATACTCTTTTTTAAATTGTGTAGGTGGATTAGAATAACTAAACAATCAATATTCAATACAACAATGGATGAAATATCTTTTCCTTTTTTTTTTAAATCAAGGATTTAACTATGAATTTCCACCTGCATATTATAGATGATGAACTATCTTATAACTCATTTAAATCCTCTTTTCAATATGGGTTTTAAGACCGGATCTTAAAATTTCTAAAGTATTGTTAAAAAATAACAAAAGAATTGGGCTAATTATACAAAATACAGATTTAAAGTCTAAAAGGTCTGAACCAAATATAATACATATTTTAAATAATTTAATACATATTTTATAATATTATATAATACATATTTTAAATAGAAATTTAAAATAAAAAATGTTAGAATACTTTATATAAACCAGATATTAATAGAAATTCTAAATTATCTAAATGATAATTGGATTGGCAGACATCAGAAAAATTTATGCACAGCTTTTAATCCACATGTAATAAATACACCATATCCGTATTTAATTAAATAAATAAAATTTATTTAACTTATTTTAAAATTAATATTTCTAAAAATAGGCTGGCTATAGTTTAAAGTGTATGTGAAGTTAATTTGAATTTGAATGAAGTTTTATAAATGTTTTTAAAGTGATGCGATATTTTTCGCTTAATGATATATACTATATATTACTACCAATTTTAAACTATAGATTTTTTTTTAATTTTTTTTAATTTTTTTTAATATTAAAATTTCTTTAGAGCATTTCGAATTGAAAATTGTGTTGAAATGAAATTTTAAGACATTTGAAAAAGATTTCCAATAAAATCCAGTAAGGCGTAAGGATTAAACCAGCTTAAGCGATTTTTTAATGGGTTCAAAAACAATGAATTTGAGTTGCCTTATAGTTTTTATCAAATTATCTTCATTACCACTTTTGTTGAATACACATATAGATTTTGAAAACATTTGAGTAAAACTATCAATGGGTCCATGTAAACTTTATTTTTTAAAGGGGCTAAAACCTAAGTTCTAACCTAAGTCCTAAAATAAATTACTCTTTTTTGGGGAATTATGAAATCAATGCTTAACCTAACTTAAATGACTTGTAAATGAGTCAATAAGAAATGAATGAGTATATTTTCTCATGTGAATTGTCTAAAACTATTTTTTAGTATTTAGTTAGTTAACACCTTCGATAATATATACTTATCGTATATAGATAGAGTATAAAAATAAAAATTTATTAAATCAAAAAAATTAAAAAAAAATATAATCATGCGAAAGACCCGGGTTCGAGTCCCAATGAAAGTGAAAAAACTTTTCTGGTTTTCGACTCGACTCAGCTACCATTCGCGATTTGGTTCAAATTAATCGCTTAATCAATAATTTATAATTACATATTTTTAATAAAAAATACTTTAATATAACAATATAAACAAATGCAAAATATAAACAAATAATTTAATTAAATAATATAACTCGCAGATATAGAATACCATATAACTCTAATATAAAATATTACAATATAAACAAAAATAGAATTGTATCTATTGAAAATCTAAAACGTTTCTACATGTTATAAGACCTAGTACTATCTCAGGTTTAAATTGTATGTGGATGTTCATTAAGATCAATTCTAATAAAACGAATATAATATGCTAGATAGAGATGTTGGAACGTATCTATGGTATACACAGGCTTATTAGCCTACAAGTTAGCGCTTAAAAAAAAAACCTTAGTATTTGAAGAGTGAATTTTGTACTTGATTAAATTAAGTTGTAAATATATCGAATTGTGGGATTTGTTAATTAAAATTATAGTTTATTTTAACTTCGTTATATGTTATAATTTGTTAAAAATTCATATTTTATTTTTGAACTTTTGTTTTAGTGTTTATTGAAATTGATTAGTAAACCCTATTAACAATAAATTTTGAACGTCCCTCTATAAAATGCTACGAATTTGTCAATTTAGTAGTCTCTTTAAAATTGAGAAAGTTGTTAAAACGAACAAAACCTGATTGTTTTTTTAATATTTTTTTAGTCATTTATTCTATACAATAATTTAGGAGTCATGACTATTTTTAAAAAAATATTATTTTTATGACAGAATATTGCGTACAATTTTTTTTACTATTCTCTATCTCTCTATAATCAACATACATATCCATACATACAACACCTATATGATCGAAGGGTAACTCTTACTTTTGTAAAAAATAAAGGTTTTATATTTAGAAGAAATAATCTTAAATTAAATTACTCTACTAAATGTTGTTAATGAATTACAAAAAAAAACAAACGCCTATACATAATAATTTGATGGTTTCTTTTGTAATCCATATAAAATTATAAACACAATATAAACTCATCAATTTTTTAAGATTTCTTTTTTTTTTTTTATTTTTCAATTGTTTTTGATCACTGAATTAAATAAAATTGTTTTCTTATTTGAAATAATAAATAGGTATATTTTATATTCACATATCTATTATAAGTATAAATATTATATACCTACGTATATATAGATATATTATTTCATTTAAACTTAAAAGTTTTATAAATTCAAAATATATTATCACCTTTTACAATAATATTTATATGTCATTGAGGTAAAAAACTCTCTTCAAAAATTACTATAAATACAAAAAATAAAAAATAAGAAAAAAAAATCATAACATAATTGCGCAAAAAATTAAAATAAAATATTATTAGCATATTATTTAACATTCACAACTAAATAAATGACCTAATAATGATAAGAATATTCTTATACAATATATAAATTATCAGATAAGAATTTGTAATTACTATCTATCAAACAATTTGGTTCTCACGTTCAATTTAAAAAAAAAAAAAACAAAATTGATAAGAAAATATAAAAAGTTAATACGTATTAAATACCTAGGTTTGATAGATAGATAAATAATGATAATAACACAACACAACATATAAAAATAGAAAAAAAACCTCAAAAAGTATCTTTGTTTTTCGACCCATTTCGGCCAAATAAAAAAACATATCTAAATTTTTGTCGAAGTTATACGATTAAGGATAATCTAGGCCCAAAAAACTCAAATCGATTGTTAGATTTGGGCTAGCTTGTTTGTTTGCCTGAAAAAGTGCTATTCGAAAAATTGAACACTGACCGCTAACAGGTTATTATTATACTGTTGAAAGCTAACCTAAAACTGTTAAAAATTCTTAAAATGTGTGAAAAAAAATGTCAAATAGAGAATAGATTTTTCGAACAGCTGTGTTTGTACGAATGCCAAGGAGCCTGGTATGAAAAAATCTAAAATTAATTAAAGGAATTTGAAAATTTAAATTTTTCACAACAAAACGTCGTCATTATATGTTTTTCTGAAATAAGTTTTAAATTAGTTTTAATAATTTCCAAAATATGAGTAAATATAAGTGTCTTTTCGCCCCCTATCTATCTCTAGAAATAGTTAATAAATTTTGAATTTAAAACCCTTATTGGAAAGCTAAAAATTTAAAGCTTCTTATTACTTACAATTTTAACATAAAATATTCAGGTTTCTTAAAAAAAAAAACATTTATGAAAATAGTAAATTTTACTGTTCAAAAAATCAAACAATGGCCGAATATGGGTTAAACTATCCATATATAGATAAATGTGCATATATGTACAATGTTTCTTTTTAAATTTTTAAATAATCTAACCACTAACGTTATATTTGATAAGTTTACATAGGGTGGTGTTGCCTAATTTCGAACATGTCCTATAATCGAACACTTTTTAAAAAAACTGGTATAATAACAAAATTTGACTTATTTTAAAAACGGTTTTTTTTTTTATTTATTTGTTGAAGTTTCCCCTACCCTTACCAAAAAAAGCAGAACAAAAAATAAGTTAATTATCTCTCAAAACGCTAAAACTTGAAACTGGTTTTTAAACACTGCGTTTTTCATTGAAATTGCTAATAAAAAAAGAGTTTTAAGGGTTGCAGAAAATAGTGTTTTTTTATGAAATCTGTAAGCAAATTGTTTAAAAATTTATATATTCATGCAAAGGAATATTTATTTATTGAATTTTCTTAAAAATTAAAGGAAAATATTAAAAATTTGTTTATATTTTTGACCTGTTCGAACAAAGGAAACTAAAATACACAAATTTCTTATTTCGAACACGGCGTTCGATTTTAGGCAATCCAAATTAGTTTTAGATTCCTTTATTCGAACACAACGTTTTCTTCAGATTTTAAGTTTTTACACAACAATTTTTTAAACAAAATGAAAATGTTTCAGCAATATAGCGAGGATTCTTTGAAGGTTGCTTTCGGTAAAATCAGGGAAGGGTTTTTGAACGTTAGGGACGCCAGTAAACTCTTTCATATTCCTGTAATAAAGATAAGAAAATGAAAATGGACTATACAGTTCTGACTCAGAGCGAAGAAAAATAAATTGTAGAATAACTTGTGAATTTGGCTAAATGCGGCTTTCAGCGGGACCGTTCGAAATCTCGTTTTCTTGCAAAATTTTTTAAAACTATCGCGAAAAAATGGAAAAACAATTTAAATAATTTCTTGTTGGCTTATTATGTATGAAGAGAAATTAGAAGGGGTTTTAAAGTTGGGTACAAAATCTGGCTTCAAATAATCAGTTTGCTCGGGTTTGGGAGGCGGGAGTCCCCCATTATATTAAATGCTTTGATGCTTATAAATGAAATTTTCAGTGAGATTTTGGAATTGCATACAAAATGAAGGTTCCAATAATTTATTTAATTATATTATATTATTTGCTGACTCTTTAATCTTAATTTTTGATTCTAGTTTTGGATGCGAAATCTAGCAATAATTAAATTAGCGGGGTTTCGGGCTGACCGATTTTTCTAGCCAATTTCTTTTTTAATTTTATATGTATTTTAGAAATCTAGTTTTTTTATACATATATAGGTATACCGAGAACTTTTAACACCTATGTAAAGTCCATTAGGGTTGATTACGAAATCAGGATGTTGCCTTCCTCCAGAATATTTATTTAATTTGCTAGATTCTGAGTTAGAAGCGATTAGAGTTCAATTCAAAAATATAGGATTGTACCTTTTTCTTTAAAAATTAAGTAAAAAGTTAAAAAAAAAAATCAAAAATCAAAAATTTTGCTTTTAAAAATATTATTTATGAAATTTTTATTTGATATGTTTTTTGGTAGATTTACTTTATTTTTTTGAGTTTCTTTTTCGTCCAAATCATTTTACTAAAAAAAAAAATTATTTGGTTGTAAAACTCGTTATTTTGATACGCGAGTTTTAGAAAAGCGAGATTTCGTAACCAACCCACTTTTCACAAAAGCCAGAAGAGCTCCAAGATGTGGTCCAAAAAAGTAAGGGAGGAGAAAAGAATTACCCCTTTTACCAACGGCAGGCCAGGCAAAAATGATATTTTTAGGAAATATCATAAGGCATAAGGAAATATTCAACCGTAATCCAGAAACTATTACAAAGGCGTGTAATAAAACGGAAGAAAACTTTAGGAAATAGTTTAATGATCCAGAAAACTATTAAATTAAATTAAGTTATTTAATCTTTGTATTTATAAAGTTTGAATTCATAAGAAATAACAATATTTAAAATGAAAACATGGTATTTTTAATAGTAATTCTTTAAAAAAATTTGTGTTCGAACAAAGGAATATCTGCTTTCGAAAATAGGCAACTGGTGTTCGATTATAGGCAAATTTGCGTTTTTTTAGTAATTTTTAAATAAAATTATTAATAATATGTATAATTTAATTTAATTTAATTAGTTCGAAAGGTTATTAAATTTACTTTCGATTGATATATAAAACTAGTTATTCGGTCAATATACACATTATTTATGACTAATTAAAGTCGCAAGTATCGTTAAGTGTTCGATTATAGGGAACTTAACCCTACATTTAGAAATAAGTTTTTAAATTAATAAAATAATTTTGTAATATTATATTTAATATATATATATATTAAATTTAATAGAAAATATGTACATATATTAAATTCAAGGATAGTTTAATTTAATAAAAATATTATAAAAAAAAAAAAATAGAAAAATTAAATACAAAACCACAATTACCCGAAATAAACGAATTATCCAAAATATTAGCATACATATTGTTTATTTTATATTTTTTTTTATTATTTCCTCTCTCTCTCTATTTTATTTCTTTGATTAATTCTTATCAAATTAAATTTTGGTTTTTTTTTTCTTTTAATATTTTTTTTTATTTAATGTTTAATTTTGTTTTTTTTTTAAATTTTATTTGCATTTCACATTATTTACATAATTATATTATTAAAAAACAACAATTCTATTTTATTTTGTATATTTCCCGGGTTTTTTTTTTATTTTAAACGAAAATTTCACACGAAAAATATATTTTTTGGAGATCCTTTTCTATTGCTAATCTAATCTTGACTGAATTACCAAAATATAAAAAAATATAAACGGAAAATTTTAAAAAAAACTTCAAAATAACAAAATAAAAACAACAACAACAACACTAAAACGATGCATCAAAACATCCAGTAAAAATTACTATGAAATATCTAATAAAATTCTCAAAAAAACAAATTTTCCCTATATATGCTCATTTTAATGTATTTTGTATGTATGTGTGTATATTTTATATTTTGTAAAATTGATATAAACAATAATATATACCATATGGATATGAGTTTTTAACTTAAAAACTATATGTGTTTACTGTACGTACAGTACACATATGTGTAGGATTTTAATTTAAAAATAAAAAAAAAAAAAACTGTTGTACATATGTACAAATATATAAACATGAGAGGCAGAGAAAATGCATGCATGAAAAGATACAAAATAACAAAAACAACAACAACAAAAAGAAGAACTAATAAAAACGAATGAAATAAAAAATAAATTTATTCGTAGATCAGTGAACATTTTTTCAATGTAAACATTACAGTTCATTCATACTGACTCGTAATTACACATATTTAAAAAAAAATTGAAATACTATATTGTATTTTGTACTCATATATGTATGTATATAATATTCACATTTTTATGAAGGCAATCGCAACTCGCAACCAAAAACCTTTATATTTTCTGCAGTTTTTTTTTTTTTTTTTTATTTTATTTTAATTTTAACTTTTCTCCCAAATTGCTCATATTTATAGACATATATATATATACATAAACAATATGAAACGGATGATAAAAAAAAAAAAAACAAAAATTAATGTAAACGCACATGTGTGTATAGATTATTTTATTGAAAATATAAAATTGACAGGGGAAAATGCATTTAAACCAACAATGATAGGATATATAATGGTAAAATTTAAAATTTCAAAAAAACAATATTATAAACAGTCTACAGGTACTGTTTCTAAAATTTATTGTTTAAATTAAAAAAAAACTTTAAGGATATTGGCAAAATTGTGATTTGTCATTGAAGTTGGAAACGTCAAACTGTCAAACGTTTTTGTCATAAGAGCTATAATACTTCAATTTTCATATTTTTTTAGCTCAAAGGTACTTATTTTTTTTTTTTTTAAGCGCTAGCTGTTCAACTATTAGGCTAACAAGCCTGTCTATAGCATAGGTACATATTGGAACAGGGAGTCATATTATATTCGTGTATTCCATATACAACTTAAACATGAGATCTAGGCCTTAAACCATGTAGAAACGTCTTAGATTTTCAATAGATACAATTCTATTTTTGTTTATATTATAATATTTTGTATTTGAATTATATGGAATTCTACATCTGTGAGTTATAATATTCATTTCAATTATTTGTTTATATTGTTATATTGTATTTTTTATTAAAAAAATATAATTATTAATTATTGATTAAGCCATTAATTTGAACCCAATGGCGAATGGTACCTGAGTCGAGTTGAAACCCAGAAAAGTTTTTCTTTCGCATGAAATATCGGCACTCTAACCACTGTGCCACCCAGCCACCGCATATTTTTGTTATATTTGCTTTGGCTCATTGGATTGAAACTGGAGAAAGCCGTAAGGCAATTACAAACTTCAATTCCAAAACAAGAATTCTTGTATTTTAAAAAAAATTATTATATATTTTATATTTAATATTAATTTTTTTTTTTTAATAAATCCTTATCCAGTTTGAAGGGCCTTTTGCAGGTGACATTTTGGTAATTGTTATTTTTGTTTAGACAGGCTTTATTTCATATTTTTAAGTTATAGAATATTATAAAAAGGATATTAAAATATCAAATATGCCTTTTTTTATTTGTCTGCAATTCAAATGTCAAATGTAATGCGATATTCTGAATTAGAATGTATGTTATTTAGAGTTGAATTCCAGTTCAGGGTATTTTCCTTTTCCTAAACATTTTTGAATGTATAAATTCTCCCTAATTCAGAATCTAGCGTCAACATATATTTAAATATTCTGGAAAAGAGGAATACCCTTATTTTTAAATTAGTTCTAAATATGTCCTAATTTGACCTACAAAAATTTAGTGTAAAAGTTGAATAATGCTCTCAAAGTCCTTTAATTAGTCCAATTTTGTAATCATAGTCTTATTGAAATAAATAACAAAAAAATGTTTTGCATTTATACATATACAGGTTCTCTTAGGTGTGTAAAATTACAATTAAAACTTATCTTAACATATTTTTGGTTCCTTTCTTTTCAATTTTGGCTTTATTGTTTTTTTCAAAATTATTCTTTTCGCTTTATTTACAATGTGGTAATGTAAAAAAACTATAAAAACGCAATACGTTATTTCATTAAGCTTTAATGAATGTGCCCGTTATTCCCCTGCCTTCATAACAGTTAAAAGAAAAGTTCTTTAATTAAATTTAGAATGCATACTGTACAAATCAAATGATTAACTGGACAATAATAAATAGATTAACACAACTTAATATGGGATTTGAAACACTAATAATTTATATAACATAAGTATTATAAACTGAACATGAAACTCAGAATACCAAAATAAAATATTCGCTACTCAAAGTGATCTTGTATATTTAATTTGAAAATCTAAAAAAAAATACAAGGATAAAACAATATTGACGATTCGTTTAAAATTTAAATAGTCAATTTCAATAAAAAGTAAATTTTTCTCAATAAATTAATTGTATATGTGATTAGTTATAAAAAATGGGGACACTAACAAAAGATTTTCTAATCAATAATCATTTTTTAACTATATATAACAGATCTTTAATCCATTTTTTTCAGCTTTTTTTTAAATTCAATCAATAAGGTGATTTATTGAACTGTACATTGAACAATTACTTTTTACTAATTTAGAACTTCCTTATTCTTTTGCCAAAAAATGATGGCACATGTTGCTATTTGATAGATTCATTCATATTATTTTTATTAAAAGTGTTATCAAATTTGGTGTTACGTTTTACAGAGTAAAACTAAAATTTGATATCATTAGATCTCTTGATCTTCAAAAATTTTCAATCTTCTCTTTCCCCTCGCTACTATCTGCTTTTAAAGTTGACATTTACACTGCTTGGGCTTCCTGAGAATGTGCTGGATCAATCTGTAAATTTAAACTGATTTGAAAATTATAAACACTCCGATGTACGGAAAAAGCTGCACGAATGTACGGAAAAGACTCTCTTTTGGAAGGTAAGTTGTACTCAACTAAGCTAAAGAAAAAAATAATGAATAATGAATGAATTACTACTTTAAAAACTGATGGTTCTGTGCCCTATTTCATAAAAATTGACAATCCGACAATTTACAGAATAAAAGTTGTAAAAACCTAAAATTTACCCAAAGTACAGATTAATGAAATAGAGGCCTGGCCAGCTACGAATCAGTAGTCCAAACGTGTACTACAACATATTTGATTTCAAACGTATCTGTTGTCATTCTGGTCGTAAAGGTTAACCTAGTGTTATTACGTTAATATTAATAAACTTATTAACTCTGAATTCATTCGTATATCTTATAGTTTGACTAAGTAACTATTTTTATAATAAATAATCTTAAATTTCTGGAGAGAGCAATGAATAAAAATAATAAACTGCAGAATAAAATAAATTCAAATTTTTTTAACGAAATTTGTATATACAATATAATGTAAATATGTATCTGGAATGTATTGCTTGTGCCGATAAATAAAGAACCGCGAATTTTTATATATATATTTTTATTATTAACATACATATGTATATACATTTTTAGGGTTATGATTTGATAAATATTTAAAAAAAGTAATTTTCAAACAAAAATGCCTGCTTTATCTCTGTATATTGAAAAACAGATTTTAATAAATTTTAATCTAAATACTATATAGTATTTCAAATTGTATATTGTAATTTGTAGTGTTCTTTCAGTATATTTTGTCCTTCAGTTCAATTGTTTATAAATTGTAAGAGAAAATAATGAGTTCTCTTATGGTTATTTAAGTAGAACACCAAAGAAGAGAAAATCAAATCGATTGTACACAAATACACAATGAATGAAATTAAATTTTAATAAATTATAACAACTAAAAATTTATAATTAATTATTAACAAGAATTAAAACATACAGGGGTTTAAAAATTGATATTCAAAATGAGAAGATTTCATTTACAATCAAAGATGTCATTCGTTCATTTTTAAGACTCATGTTCAAAATGTTAATCTTAACTCAATCTTAGATAGAGTGAATTCAGAAGATAAGATATGGGACTTAAGCTGAGAAAACAAAGGTGCTAACTAACCTCTAGAATGGGATTCCTTTATACATACATATGTAGGTTAACTTATTTAGGAAAATAGGATGTTCTACTATGGGGAATTAGTGGAAAAACTGGAAACAAACCTCAAAATTATATTTGAATTTTTGCAAGTTGTAGTATGCAACGTTGTTGTCAGACTGGAACATGCATTAGATGGAAGCATGTTCCACATCATAGCAGTGCTTAAAACAATTGAGTTTCCATAGCCAGTTTTAAACAATCTCGGTGCTTCCACAGAAGAAGTGAACACTTACAGCTCCTCTGGTGTTACGTTGGAATTGTTTAAGAAGAGGCATTATTAATTTTGGTTAAATAGAGTAAATTTCATTAGTTACCTATAATTTGACTAATTAAGTCACGAGATAAAAATTTAACATACAAGGCTAAAATTCAAATAATTAAAAAACCTAACTTTTGCAATTATCTAATAATAGTATTAAAAATCTCTATTAAACTGGCATAACCAACGTGTTATTATGATTGCAATGTTTAATTTGCCATAACAACAAAATGTACGACACTATTAAGTCGCCAACTAAAGTTTAATTAAAATTTAAAATAAGTCGTTTGAAGTTTAACATTTTATTTTGACATTTGAATTATACTAATGTCGGAAAAGCTGCCATAGAAATCTGATTTTGTAATGTAAAAAAAAAAATGTCGTAATCTGTAATGATTTTTGAACAATGATGTTGAATTTTCATAAAGTGTTGTTGCCCAACGTTGGGTGCCATTTTCGTTGCTGTAATCAATTTCTAAAAAATTGTGGTCCTGGTAGAACTCAAATAACACGTCTTGTTTTTAAGGGCTCACTCAACAGTATGGTGGGGATCATTAGTTTTATCAGTTCCATAATAACACATTAAATCGTTTGTCTTGCCCTGTAGACAAAATATCGAATTCATTTAAATTCAAGCTTAAATTCATTAATTTTTGAAAATTCGAAAATTTTTACCTATTTTTTCAACATTTTCATATATGCGAAAGCACTCATACATATATAAGCATACGTGCATCTTTATAAGACAGGATAAAATTAAACATAAAATCAAAATTAAATTAAAATCAAAAATAAAAACAAAAAAAAAAGTAAAATTTTGTTTTGGTCTGGTACGCATAAAATATCATTCATTAAAGCACCAGCGCGAACGTCAACAACCATAAACTTCAAAAAAAAAATTCATTCTATGTTGCAATGATCGACGTTGTATATAAAAATTCTACATAATATTACATACATATATGCTCACTTATTTTATGTATGAAATTTTTGAAAAACATAATTTGATTACCAATTGTAAAAGGAAGTGCATTTAATATGCGTCTAATATGCTCAACCTTTCTTTTGATAAACAACAACAACAACAAACATCATTTGTATACTGCAACTTATTTATTATTACATACACATATTAAGTTGATATAAAAAAAATTTTATATTATATTCACCACGTTACTTTTTTTTTACAAACCAGAAGTTCACGTTTTCAAGGAGTTTTTTTTTTTTTTTTTATTTTTCAATCAGTGAAGGTTTTTTTCCCTCTTCGTTAGATTTTATTTTTTTTTTTTTTGCTTTTTTTTACTATTTTTATAATATTTGACAATTGAAAAACATGAGGGTACATTTTTAATTCATTGCATACAAAAGTGCATAAAACATAAAAACAATATCAGCAAATAAAAAAAATGTTCAATACAGGCATTTCATATGTCAATTTTTGAAACTCAACACAACAACAAACACGAAGAGATAAAATTCGAGGGTTTCTAAAAAAAAAAACAAATCATAAAAATTGAAATAACCACAAATTCACTTGCATTTTAGGATACCAACAACCTATCAAGGGTGTATTTTGTTTTACGGTATATATACGATATATTAAATTAATCAACCATAAAGAGCAACAGTGTTGCAACTGATTACAACATGCTATAAATTACAATAAAAAATTTGTTAAATCATATTTTGGATTGGGGTTATTAACACTAACTAACAAAATTTTGAAGGAAACCTACCTTTAGTTATTTATACAATCAAGTTCAATACTACCGAAGCTAATTTTAATTAATTGTGTAGATCGTATTTGTAGCATAATTTATAAACTATAACTGTAAAACAATATGTTACCCTTAGTTTCTATAAGAACTGTATTTAGATATTAAACATTGGATGTAAACAAATTCCAAAAATTCCTATTCAAAGATTTTATTTTTATTTATAAACAATCCTCTACCACATTTCTACCACATACCACATGTGATAAGCGAGTGATTCAGCATTTTCAAGTTTGGCAGGTATATATTTAAGATTATGATTAAACTATTATGATATAAATTATACTTTCATATTAGATATAATCCGACCAGGGTTTTTTAACCCTGCACCACCGGTTGGATGAAAAAAAAACAAAAGTTTTTAAAAAAGCACATTTTCCAAATAACGCAATGTGTCGTTCTATGTTTTTGGTGCAAAGGAATTAATAAATTTTTAAGAATTTCTTAGAAACTTTTTAGGCTCTGATTTGATTAGCAAATCAAGAGGCACTTTCTTCAATGTTAGGAAAATACTCTTCATGATTAAGAAAAGCCGTTAATACATGTTACAATATAAACTCCAATTTTTGTACATGACTCAACCTTATATTCTCTAACACTATAGCTTCTCTCAAAATTTCAAGTTTCTAACTAAAACCATTTGGAAGGTATAAGGGGTCAAAAATTTTCCAAAATCAGATTTTTGTAAAACGTTAAAATAAAATATCGTATGGCAACACTATAAATGTTTATTTGACATGCCTATATTTATAAAACTTCGTAAGCAACTACCATTAGGCGTTTCAACATTGAAGATATAGCTTTAAGAGCTTGGGTTATAGTTGTTTAAATGTAAGCTTCTTCGAACTTTGGAAGCTGTAGCTCAGTTACGGATAGGGCTATGAAAAAAATAGTTTCACTATTATTTACTTTAAAGAGTGTATAGAAGTTTATTAAATGCCTGGGCAGGCCGACATTCAAACAGACGAATATAGGAACATTTTTTAATTTTTTTTTTCTAAAATGTACTAAAATAAAATTGAGTTCAGTTCAAAATTGAATTGTATCTGAAAATTGTTTAAACAACAAAAACAAGCCTGCAATATTTTAGGTATTAGAGAGTTGGTTATACCTTTTCTTTTGAGCATTTGATGTCTTTGTTCTATACTTGAATTAAGAATATGACATTGACTTATTTCTTTAAAATTATAATTAACAGTTTTATCAAATAAATTAAAAATCAATATCTAACCTTGGGTTATAATTTAAATGAGTATCAACCGTATTTTACCTAAAATTAATTTGTTTAATCTGCTTTTACCATTCTAATCAAATATTTATTATTTATTTGATCGAATTAAAATAAAAAAATTTATAAAAATGGAGCATTTTATTCTATATTTTAAATATTTAATGAACATGTTTTTTTGTATTGTATCGAGAGATATGCAATTTAAAACAGATATAAATGGATAATACATATAAAAGTAAAATAGTCAACTTAGTAAACATAATTAATTGATTGACAACATTTATTTTGACTACATTATTTTATTACCAAATATATGTTTTAAGTAGGAAGACTACAAGGTACACGGTGATTACGTAGTTATCACTGTTGATAAATATTAAATTGAACGGGTTCTAATATATCGGAAATTGATTGCATGAAGGCTGAACAGCATCGCATTGAAATATTCAGAAGTGCTTTCTTCGTACAGAAAAATCATTGTGATCTAGAATTCTAAATCTAAACTCAATATTCACTTGCGATTTATTTTATATCTTTAGCAATTCCTGACAATTGTATTTCATAATGCTGTAAAGAAACATAGCCATAAATGGCTGACAAAATTAAGGATGAATGGATCACCTAAAATTTAGAAGCAATATATTCCACCAGCTACGGGTCAAAACTGTTAAAATCGGCTACAAATTTGGAATGGGAATAATATAATTAGGTTTTAGAATTTTTCTAGAAAGGTTATAAAAGTTGCAGACGTATATAAACCGTTGTCTACGCCGCATCTTAAGAGTTCGATGGCCGCAAATCATTACCAACACATAACTGTGACAAAAAACGAACCAAAAGATGATTGTAGTCGAGATCCGAAAGAAAAAATAGCGATGGATCGGACATACTTTGAGGAAACCAGAACAAAACATTGCAAGGCAATGTCTTAAGTTAATCCACAAGGCAGACGACGAATAGGTAGACCAAAAAAAACATGGAGAAGTACCATTTTGAAAGAAGCAAAAGCGAAACGCAAAACGTGGTTACAGCTAAAAGAAATTGCTAAGGATCGTGAAAGGTGAAGAGTTTTGTTGAGGACCTATTCCCCACTAAGGGTTCTAGGATCCAGTAAGTAAGTAAGTAATATAACTTATGGGTAATAAGACATTCTGAATTTGTAATTGAATTTGGGAACTATTAGCCATGAGAAGTGGGACTTAAGACCTAAGGGAATTATGGCACGAGGCCAAATGGCACGTCGCCCATAAAACATTCTAATTTAAATTAACATTATGAGGAATCACAAATATGTATTACTCCCGTTATAGTATAGTGCAGCGGAAAATTGAACACAGAAAGAGTACAATATAGAAAACTAATTTCATAAGTTTGCCACTTAGAAAATATTAGATTTTTTATACGTATAAAGAAGAATTAATGTATTTAGTAGCAGATATAAGTAGTTTAAAAAATCATCACGTAGTCTTCAATGTAGTAGAGGAGCAACAGACGATGATATTATAATTGTATAATTAACTATACATACATTTTCACTATTTTACAAATGTCATGAATAAAATCCTAATTTTATTAAATTATTTCATATTATAATTTATAAATTAACTCATTATGTGATAAGTAATGAGAACCCATAGTTTGCTATTTGATTTTATAATAAATTATATGCAAATAACTAAATAATGAAAGAAAGATAATCCCCCTGATGGTGATAAAAATACACCATACTAACAATCGAATTATTTTAAATATTTAATTCAATTTTAAGACGACGTGATCATAATCACGTACCATGGTGTCTATAACCTATGTATGCCCATAAAAAAACCACAGTTTCATAAATTCCAAACTAAAACATAACACATAAAATAAAAATTTTTAAATAAGGAATTTCAAAAATTTTCTAGAATATAAAAGGACAACTTTGTATTCCAGAACTAATCATTTAATAAAAATAAAAAAAAAAATAAAACATTATTATTTCCGTTTTAAAAATGGCAAATTAACTTTCTATTTAAGAAAAAAGACACATTCAATTATTAACCATCTACCACCTACGTCTTATATGTTCAAACAATTTTGACAACAACATATTTTTGTCAAATTTAAAAAAATTCTCAATTAAATATTCATGTCCATATATTAAAATTTGAAAAAATCAAAATAAGAAAAAATTTATAGATATTTTATGTGGCGCTTAATTCGTGAGAAAAATTTAATTTTGATCAAGGTTAATTTTAAGGGATGACCTCTACAACATGTAAAGAAATTTTTAGAAAGACATAATTTAAATATAAAATATGAATTATATTAAAAATGGAAAATTTCCATATTGTGTATTCTAATAATTTTATGTAAATATAAATTATATTTATAAAAACAACAAAAAATAAAAAAGATTTATATGCCACCAAAGATGAAAAATATCTTAAGTAACATTTATACCACGAAAAAATCTATTTTTTTCGAGGAAAGTCAGGACCACCAACGCATAACATTCAATTAATCAAAATATGAATTTTCTCACCATATATACATAAATGAAACAGGAGACATGTGTACATGTAGTTTAATGTTTAAACCCCTAATTGAATTATTAAAATTAAATTTCTGATAACACCTACTTTTTTACTGTTACATAATATACCTTTTCTACTTTAACTAAAGTATGTTTATTTTAGGTGAAGCTATTTTTTCTTAAGAGCATTTAGTTGAAGACATTTTTTGTTAAAAAATAATTGCTATTATAGTAAATTGTATATGTATATATATATATATATATATATACTGTATAAATATATATCTTACTGTATATAAATTAAATTAACAGGGTGTGTTCTTAATAACTACTCTAAAACTGCTCTGATCAGCTCTGGTTTGTACAATTTGGTAATTTTTTTCAGGGGACTAAACTTATGTTCTTCTATTAAAATCACTCCTACATAACGCATCCATCTAGGCATAATAGATATAGACTTAGGTGAATGGATCAAATCAGCAACGAAAAGTAAATCAATTTATCTATATGTTTCTGATCAACTTTTAGATTCCCTATTGATTATGATAAACGTGCACAGTGCCTTGGATTAGCTGCAATATAAATTTAAATAACCAAGTTCCATATATTAACAACTATAATGACTTGGCGATTTCTCAAAAAAAAAGAAATGTATAGTTTTCTAAAGATTCCTTCAGTTTTTTTTTTCTTTCTATTCTTTCTTTCCAGAATCAGGGGAAATTTCTTTCATAACTGACTTTCGCCATGTATTTTTTGATCATACCACCCTCCGTTTTCAAATCAACTACTTGCTGGATATGGCACAGCTTGATTTTCTTAATGTCAGCCTATCAACCTCGATTTTCTTTCTTTAATGGTCGTGGTTATTGAGTGTTAACTTGTTATATTAAATTTTCCTGTGTTTATGGTTGTTTCCAGTCAGAAGATTTTGCAATTTATTCTAAGCCACTTACATAAATTTACATATACATTCATGTTTCGCTACCGTACATACGAGTATTGAATTCTGGAGTACATATCGTCAATTAATATTAAAAGCAATATGCAAGGTTTTAATATATCTACTACATTATTTTGGGTACCTGTCATATAAAATTCTAAACCAGATATTTTTTAAATGAATAAGACTACTATAGCTTGAAGTCAGTAATAGATAACTAAAGTAACAGAGCAAGTGCGTTGGCAAAGCTTTATATTACGGATGAATTCGTTTAGATATTAGAGAACAGACAATAGCAACTATATAGTTTTCCTCCTTTCCCCTAAAATTGATGTATCTAATTATGAAATATTCAGTCAAACCAAATATGGTTCCAGTTATATTTCACTTTCAACAAACTTTAAACATATAAAGACGTTTGGTAAAAGGCAATTTATCTTGTCAAGTTCTAAATTTTAAATACATTATCTAAATTACCTGTCCAATGTCATTACCTGTTCTAAATTGTTAATCAAAAAATTTAATGCATTATCAAAACTAATTCAAATTAATTGAATTACTTTGAATAAAAAAAAATTATTCATTGAATTATTAAATTTAAAAGTATTTAAAATAATTTGAATTGTTTTTGATAATTCACTATAAGTAATGCATTATTTTTGAATATAAAGCATTATTTTAACGAATTACTGTGAAAAAATAATTCAAAATAATTATTTTAATGCATTTTTAAAGGAAGTAATGCATTGTATCTAATTAGTAATTACTAAAAATAATGCATTATAATTATAATTCAAAATTCCCATTTCTGAAATCGTTAGAGTAAAAATTATATATATTCTACAATATATCTTATACTTTTTCGTTTCTTATAAGACATCCTAAATTATATAAAATCCAGTTACTTTTTCAAGACAAAAATATTAATTTTTCGCCTTAATTAATTTGTTATTTATTTATTTTTTTTTTATTTTGTAAATCAATTGGAATTTCTTTTTTGCCATAATTGGAACAATTCTAATTAAATAATCAAGTCAAGGTTTTTTTTATTGATTCACAATTTAAAAAAACAAAAAAAGACAAACTAAAAATGATCATAAGTGATTATCTATCACATTCGCAAATTACTAATTTACACAATCCATTCTTGATATATTAATTAATTATATAATATATATATATATTTATATATATAATAAATTTATGAATGAAATTGTGATTGAAGGTTGACCGACTGCAATAATGATAATTATAATTTTTTTTTTTATTATTTTTGCAATATGTAATTTAATGTCCATATATTACAATTATTTATATATGGAAATGCAATATGTTACAATGTATGTGGGTGATTGTTTATTTAATTTTAGGTTGCATTAATTGTTTTGTGTTTTAAAAAAGGTTTTCAGATTTTTAAGATTTAGATTATATATTAGGTGATAGATAAAATTAATTTTTAAGTTCAGCGATTATACAAAGAGATAATAACTTGAGGGACATAATAGTTAAATGCACATTTTTGGAGATTACACCTAATGTTTGATCATATAATTACAAATTGTGATTACGTATTACGCAATTCGCTTCCAAAATGTTTTTTGACCAATGGGTGAAAAAATTCTGAATCAGGTAATAAGGTCAAGTCCATTGTCAATGAACAACACGTTTACAAAATTTAAAATCAATCAGTCAAACCGTTTCTATTTAAAAAAAAAAATAATGGAAAAACAAAACTTGGTGGTTCGTTCGAGCAAAATTATTTGTCCAGAAAAACTTCTCGTACCCAAAAACCTGAATATAGAAGTTTTCATGAGTTATAGACACAAACAAACAAATATTTGTTTTATATGTAAGATTGTAATCAGGTCTGCATTGCTTGAAAACAATAGAAAAGCCTCAGCTTAGCCTACATTCACTTTTAAAGTATCAAAAATAGAACAGCCTCAGTTTACCCAACATTCAGCAAATTTTATTCGAAATTTAAGTGAATTTTTAAAGCAAGACTAGGCTTTTAAATTAATTTATAAAGTATATAAACTTTTAGTTTTAAAAAAAAATTGTTATTTATTTAGCAAAATTTATAATTTCTGACATGGTAAAATTTTTTGGTTTTTTTATTTAGCGTCTGTGTACGCTGTGATTTCAACGCACTAAAACCATACCTTTTTAAAACCAAACTTTAAGATACGAATTACCAACTTTAGGGAACAGATAGCACAGAATACAGTTCCATAATCTCGACATATGCATAGCAAACGAATTTTAATAAGTTGTTTTATAAAATTGAAAGACATTAATCCGAATAAAATTTAATAGCGCCTATTAAAATTCGTCCCATGATTCTTTTTTTGTTTGAAAATACGGTTTAAAGTTTTATTGTAGATTGATTAGTTCCAATTTTAATAGCTAAAACTTAATTATATATGTATTTTGAATATAAGATAACTTCCAGGTCCAATATCCCGGAAACAGTTGAAATTAAACTTACATCTTTAAAAAGATATTTTTCTTTTGATTAAACTTCCTAAATCATCTCCTAAATATATATATCGAATATTCATGGATAACGTTTATTACCGGGATACCCTGATTGAATCCTCTTCTTTTCTACGATCATTAGAAACGGAATTGTCATGGAAATCGATTCAGTTTTTTAAAAAATCCTTATAGTAATATAAATATCCTCATAATTAATGCAGATGAGACCATTTACTTAAAGCAAATGGCTTATCATAGTAAAATATCGAAAATCTATATATATACCCATACTAAAATTTTAAATGCGACGCAATCGACAGCGATGTTGTGACATACATCAAGCTACAACGCTTTAGGTTGGCCGGTCACATACAACGTATGCCAGATTCCAAAGAAAGTATTGAATTGGAAAATAGATAGAAAAAGACCAGGAGGAGAGCTGAGAAATCGATGGATTGATGCCGTCAAGTTAGACGCTGTATCAATGATCCAACGAAAATTGTATAACTGCTGCCCAAGGTCGAGTGAACTGGAAGAGGATGATTAAGAAGGCCAATATTGGACAACGGACTGTAGCGCCATAGAAGAAGAAGAATACTAAAAAAAAACCATATAAAATATGAAAGTCCCTTCCATCAAAAATTTTGGAAACAACTCCCAATTTTTTTAATCGATTTTTTAATCACACATATGAATTCGAGAACTTCTTATAAATAGGCAACTCAACTATTAATATTAATTTGAATTTTATTAAAATAAAAAACATAACAATACTTACCAGCAGCAAACATTTTGAGTATTGTATATTTCAATTTGAAATTCAATTCAATTTCCTATTATGTACAATTCTAGAGTTGTGTATAACATAAACTACTTTTTTTAGGGTTCTCTCTATCTCTATCTTTCTCTTTCAATTACTAGTTGTCGTTGTACTTGTTGTTGGTATTGTTATTGTCGTTGTCTTCCTTCTATTTTTGTGTAGAGTGTAAATTTAACAAAATATGAATAAAATAATAATTTTTGTTATTTTTTAAAGAGGTTTTGAACTGTATTCTCTTGTATTTGTTGTTGTAATTATATATTAGTTTTTTTTTTTTTTTTTTTTGTTATTTGAATTGTTGCCTAAAAAAGGGTCTATACCGTTGTTCTTTTAATTGTTACTTCCGCCGGATAAAGAACAGTTCCGTGTAAAGATTTCTTAATTTATTTCTTTTGCACTCATTTTTCTTTCCCCCTAAAAAATTGAAAAAAAAAATTTAAAATTGAATTGAAATGGAAATTCAAAAATTGAAAATAAAGAAAAATTAAAAAAAAAAAAATTAAATTATAAATTTCAATTTTTTTTATCTCTTTTCTAATAAATTCAATATGCATACACTTATAAGGTACCTACAATTTTAAAAAAGAATAAAAAATTAAGTGAATCAATAATTTGTAATAGTAGTACTTTTGTATAATTGGTAGGGTAGTAGAGTATTTTCTTGTTTTTTTTTTTTTAAGTATCTATAAGATATTATTTTTATTGTAGATCATCTTAAAGGAAATTGAAAATGAAGTTATTATCAAGTGTGAGAAAAAAAAAAGAATTAAGTGAATGAGTTTGTTTGCTTATTGCTTACTTGTAAGTTAGTTATTTAGAATTTTGTTATTATTTGAATGGTACACTATTGAAATATTTTTAGGAAATGGGTTTGTTGAATAAGAATATACCATAGAAGGTAGTCACTAATCATTTTATTTAATTTTTTTTAAGCTAACTGTTCAACTGTTACTGTGGTACATGGTCGAACAGGGGATCAAATTATATTCGTGTTATTAGAATTGATTTTTATGAATTTCACATACAATTCAAAAATGAGATAGTACTAGGCTTTATAACATGTAAAAACGTCTTAGATTTTCAATAGATACAATTCTATTATTGTTTATATTTGTAATATTTTGTATTTTAGTTATATGGTATTTTATATCTGTGAGTTATATTATTCAATTAAATTATTTGAGTCACTGAGATTGTAACCCGGGCCTTCCGCATGAAAGGTCGGCACTCTAATCACTGTGCCATCCAGTCGTTAATTCCATTTTCAATGAATAAATATTGATTAACTGAAGTTGTTTAAAATATTGGATATACAGAGTGATGCATTAAACAGTGCCTACACTCAGTTCACTACACTACATACAAAACTTTTGTATGGTTTTGAAATTATAACAGTTTTTAATTTTTAATTAAATAATTGTATTGTATTAATAAGTGTATTAATATTTATTTAAAAGAAAATGTTCCATTTTGTAGTGACTAATTATGAAATATTATTATTTTTTTTTAGACTTCAAAACTGTCAAATACCGCACCCTCTTTTTGTAAGCTTTAATTTGGTGAATCATATAAAACAACAGATTTATGCATTACCGATTACCGATTTAACCACAACTAAAATTAGCTTTACAAAAACTTTTTGCAGCTCTTCCAATATTTACATTTAATATTACTAAAAGTATTTTTTTTAATTCCTTCAACGGTTCCTTGAAGGAGTATAGGGCATTCACCAAATTTATTTAGACTATCCTTCAGTTTCTTTGATTGTTATATTCACTAACTCGTTGAAGGTCTAAACCGTTGGGGGTTCATTTTACTCGGTTGTAGCTTTATTGATTATGAATACAGATTGAATAAAGATTATGTTAATTTTTCGAGCTATTTATTATGTTACAAAAGACTTATATAAATCTAATTTTATACTACGATATACTCGTAAACTATTACGATATAATTATACAATTTTACGATATTTTTTTCATTAGATATGATCTGACCGGGGTTTGAACCCGAAACCTTCCATATGAATGGCGACGTCTTTAACACTACGTCATTGATCAAGATATAATAAAATAATTACATATTATTAGTATTTACTAACGAAAAAGAATCCCCTATGTGAACATACAATCAATTACATTTTTAGTGAGACACTTTAAATTTTTTTTAGGAACAAAATCCGTCAATTTTATATTTTAATCACGGTTTTCAAAAATTTTACATAATCATTCTTATGACAGGTGTAATACTATACTCCATATTTCTAAATTTTGGCCACTCATTGTCAATTACTAACTGATCAATGATAATAAATTTATATATAATTTATTCATTTAAATTACGATATACGAACATCAAAACTAAATTAACCATTTTAATTTATTTAACACTTTATTTTAAACTTATTAAAAAATTTAATTGTTAAAAAAAATTAATTGTCATTTTAATTTGATATTATTAAGAGGAAATTTGAACAGTGTCATCAGAATGTGAAAATGTCATCAATTAAAAATGAAAAAAATATAGTAAAAATGCATTTCCTATCACGCCATTGTTATTATTGAAACAATATAATATTACACAAAAAATTAATTAAATGACATATAATTGGTTGTTTTAATTAAGTTTTTTTACACGTTATTAAATTGAAATATATTTTTTTTAAATATATTTCGTATGTTGTTATAATTAATAAAAAAATCTATAAGTAAAACACTGTCTAATTAGAAAATAAAAGTTAAAACTATCCATTTTGATAATTGTAATTTAATTGACAAATTCCTTATTTTTAATTTCTTTAACCACCATCCAAACCCAGTTCAAAGTTAGGCTAATTTTAAAGAATAGAATAGAGAAATCTGATTTTTTTTTTGTACCAATACGTTAGTTTTGGTTTTTCTCTTCTTGTTTTGAAGACAATAGCGAGTGTCTTACAACGACATGGAAGTTATCTTCAGCTTCTTTTTGTTTGGACACGAAATGTCAATTTGATCACTCTTTATTAAACTGTAATGAATGTTAATCATTTGTCCAACTTATTAATACAACTTTAAATTCAATACTTTAAATAACATACTCTCTCCCATATTTCAACAGTGTAATCCAATAATTAATAAAAATTGAGTAGAATATGTTAATCATCAATTAGCTACCGGTTATTTTATTGTGCCATAATAACAAAGAAATTGATTTGTAAGCCTCTATATACGAGGAATGCGATTTTTTTTTATATTCTAAACAAAAAACGAATAAACAAACAAAAAAAAAAACAGAATAAAAAACAATTCAAACAAAGTAAAATACTGTAAACAAACAAATTTTAAATAAAATTTATGACTAAAATATGCTGTAAAATAAAACTATATACCTATCTTATATCTACATATATATTAAATATGTACTACTAACACTACAAAATTAGCATAGTAAATATTTAATTTGAAAATTTGACATTAATATTTTCAGTTTTTGAAAGATCTTTTTGATTTATTAACACTTAACATAATTTTAGTGTCAGACTATATAAATACTTAGGTTGGATCAATCAAAGATGGTTTTTTTAAAAATTTAGAAATTTTTTTATTTATATATGTATATATATGTATATATATAGAAAATTTAAATTATTATATGTAGTACTATTTTTAAATTTTCTAAAAATTTATTAGATAAACACCATTTTTTTTTTATTTTTTTATTAGAAAATTATTTTATTTGTTTTAAAAAGAGAGGCCTATAATTCTATTGCTGGACCTTAATATTTATGTCACATTTTTGTGTAACTATTATAACATTAAAAAAGAATGGGTGTCAATGTTGAAAAATATTTCAAAAAAAGTATTGCATAAATGTATGTTCTTATATAAGTCCCATTTCAAATGAAATGTCCTTATATAAGTCCCATTTCAAAATTTTTTTAATTACAATAAATAACCTGCTGTCAATGTTTTTTTGATAATACATTGTTTATTAATAAAATCAGATCGAATATTACAAAAAACTGATATAATTTCTGTTGTAGTGTTGCTAACGCTTAAAAATAAAAAATTTCATATCAAATGAATGCTTTCCAATGTTCTCAAAAACATGGATCAAAAACATTGATGTCAACCTTTTATAAAAAAATATTAATGCATACCAAATAATTTCCAATGTTTCCGAAAATATGGATGAAAAACATTGATAACAACCGTATGTCAAAAAAAAAAATAATGCATGCCAAATAATTTCCAATCTTTTCAAAAACATAAATGAAAAACATTGATGACCAATATTATGTCAAAAACAAATTGATGCATGTCAAATAATTTACGATGTTCTCAAAAACAAGGATAAAAAACATTGATGTCAACCTTATGTCAAAAAAAAATTGATGCATGTCAAATAATTTCCATTTTTCTCAAAAACATAAAAGAAAAACATTAATGTCAACTTTATGTGGAAAAAAAATTGATGCATGTGAAATAATTTCAAATATTTTCAAAAACATGGATGAAAAACATTGATGTCAACTTTATGTCAAAAAAAAAAAATTAAAGCATGTCAAATAATTTCCAATGTTTTAAAAAACATGGATGAAAAACATTGATGTCAATCAATCTTTGATTATACGAACACTACATATCAAATATTTTTGAGTGTTTTTAAAAGCACGGATGAAAAACTTTCATGTCAATCTTTAATTAAAAAAATACTACATGTCAAATATTATGGAATGTTTTTAAAACATTGATGAAAAACATTGATATCAAACTTAAATCAAAAAAACATTAATAAATATTTTTTAATATTCTCAAAAAACATTGATATAAATATTTACACAAAAAAAAACTTCAAGGAAAATGTAATATTAGACGTTTTCAGATCATATTATCTATTAAGAACATATCAAATCAAAAAACTTTGACCATTTTACCCATTCTTTAATTTTTTAAACTAAATTTAAATTAGAAAAGACAGCAATTACTAAGTTAAAATATTTATAATTATATATTTATTCACAATACATATTATACATTAGCATAATTAATTATTTTTTCTTTGAATCATTTACTTTGAAATTTTTCAAAATAAGAACCTTTTTAATTAACATTTATTTAAAGAGAAAACTATGTAATTATATATAAAATAATCATTTATATTAATTTAATTTTTTTGTAATTTTTTTTACATTATTTTCTCAAATCTAAAAATAAACTGAAATTCTAGGTCAAAGTTAAATAAAAAAAAAAATTAATGTATATTAAATTAATATTAATACTTTGTTGCATTAACTTACGTTGTAAGTTTTATAATATAATTGTCAGAGAAATTAATTGAGAGTATATAGAAAGTTAAAATGCATAATATCATGTACATGTATTTGTTAATCTAACAATAGAATTTAGTCATATTTCATCAAACAATAGAATTTAGTCATACTCAATACTATTTAATAATATTAAAAGGCAGCTGAATATCTGTAATTTTTTTTATATAAAGGTATTATATTACGATTTTGATAAATTGGTTGCTATTTCTATAAATATTAAATATGTTAGCTAGTACTGTTTTTAAAAGATTAAAATGGTATACTTATTCATAAGAAAGGGACAAGGAACTTGGAACCAAGAAAAAAATGTAGAAAAACTGGATCCTATTTCAAAATAATAAGCATTAGCAAGTACCGTTATGTTATGCATACAGCTTTTTTATAAGTTTTCTTTAGGTACTTTATTCTCGAATGAGACAACCTGTGGTAATGATACATATATACAAAAATTATATATATATATAAATATCTTAAAGCTCTTTTATTGATTTATCTCCTTTGGATCATAAAGTTTTAATATTTTTTTGGGATTTTTACTATTATTTAAATATAAATTGCTAACTAAAGCTTTCACGAAATCCTTAGACCCCTTCAAAGCCTAGTACATATATCGGGACTATTACAGATATTAATTTTTTAAATTGAACATCCATACTTATTTTGCTATAAGTTAAAATGTTTTAATAGGCAAGCTTATTTTTTAAGAGCAAGATGTTCTTTTTAAGTGCAAATATTGCTTAGCCACAAATATTTTTTTTAAGTGCAATTTTTGGTTTTTCAGTGTAAGTTTTAGATTATAAATGTATGATTTTTTTAGAGAAATTTGTTTTGTTTGAAGGATAAAATTAGCTCTCGCATCTTTCTAACCAAAGGTCGAACCTGTGTGATTTATTAATTTAAGAATCCTGGCTTGAAACAAAATCTGTAAAGAAACTAAAAGTGATAGCTTAGCTTTTAGAGCTTTTAAACCCATCGGTCTAACCGATGATTCTTAGAATATGAAAACTTCTTTTCGATGGTCTTTGAAGACAAACAGTTACCCTTAAAAATCTTGCACTTAACTAAAAAAACTTGTTATAAAAAAATAAATCTTAATCCACTTAAACACAAATAGGGACTTGCTTTAAAAAAAACTTGCTTTTTTCAAAAGCAAAGAAATGCATCCATGTCATGTAATTAAAAATGAACTCAAGATAAAAGTATAATTCTGTAAACTCACCCCAATATTTAACCACAAATTTTGGTAATACTTATATTTAGTTTACTTTTACATTATTAAATTTAGGATATTAAATTTTGTTTAGATTTAGGATCACAAGCAACAATATTGTAAATTAGAAGCTCACTTTCACCATGTCTTATCAGTAGGTATCACATAAAATTATTAATTACCTTTTAAATAAAATTTTTAAAGTTTCTATTATTAACTTGTAGTCAAAAAGTTTTAAAAAATAAATTTTGAATTTTAAACCGAATACGTAAACCGGAAATGCTTTAAAATAATTTTATCTTTTTTATTATTGTATTTCATGGAATTGTAAAAGCGGTTCTTGTTTATATTGTATTTACATGATAAAAAATATATGTTATTGACTTAATTTTTATACATCTGATGGAAATAGAAAAATCTAAGAGATGTACCATCTTTGTTTATTCTACCATAAAATTTGAATTCAGTTTTTATAAGAAATTTGTATTGTAGGAAGATTGAAGGAATATATAAACATGAGCCTATTTAAAAGTTTCTAGTTTTTTAAATTTCTTTGAATTTTTTGAATCTCATTTAATTCTTATTGTTTATATAAGTAAATAATTAATAGTATATAAGGAAATAATGAACTTAAAATATAATTTAAAGGCTGGGTGGCAAAGTGGTTGAGTGCCGACCTTTCATGCTGAAAGGCCCAGGTTCAAATCCCAGTGAAAGTAAAAACTTTTGTCTGGTTTTCGACTCGACTCAGCTACCTTTCGTCGTGAGTTCGAATTAATCACTTATTCAATAATTAATAATTATATATCTTTAATAAAAAATACATTAATATAACAATATAAACAAATGCAAAATATAAACAAATAATTTAATTGAATAATATAACTCGCAGATATAGAATACCATATACTCAAATACAAAATATTACAATCTAAACAAAAAATAGAATCTCATTATGTTAAAATTGTATGTGGAATTCAATAAGACCAATTCTAATAACACGAATATAATATGACCCCCTGTTCCAACATTTACCTATGGTATAGACAGGCTTATTAGCTTTATTATTAACTTTATTAAGTAATTGAAAGTAGTCAATCAATGAATTTTCAAACTATGAATATTACTACTAATATTATTTCAAAAACAGAACTTCTGTAATATCATATATCATATAATATTAATTCTAAAAATTACATCTATCTTTATATATAGATAAGATATTTTTATCTATAGATTTGTATATACCTTATAAATTTGATTTTAAATGATTTAAACTGCTACATAGTAGACAGACTAGTAGTTTAAAATAACGTAAAACTTCTTTATTTTAAAAAAAATTATATTATTAAACTCAAAATTAGAATATTTTTTTAAAATTTAATATTAAAATTAAGGAAAATGTAATTAATTTAATTTAATAAATATTTATAACTATATATATTAATAAACTAATCTATTAAAGTTAAATGTAATATTAGTCTAATAATTAATTCCACCGAACACAGTGGTTCAAACTATAAAAGTAAACTAATTTTTTAGAAAGTTTCTACACTGATTGTATCTTTTTTTAAAAAAAAAACTCAAAAATCAAAATATCGTGTAAGATAAAACGCGATTTGAATTTTAAATTTCAAAACATAATTAAATAATCGATTTTCGCCAAAAAATAAAACAAATATTCAACAAATTATATTATTAGGTGGAATAATCAATTTAATATGCAAATATTTTCACAAAACTTTGATTTCTTTATTAATTTCTAAAATAATTTTTTTTTTTTTAATTTAAAATAATTAAATTACTTGATAAAATTCAACTTTTAATAAATATTTGTTCAATGTATATGAACTTATAATATTTTAAAAAAAATTTTTAATTATATTATGTTTTTATTTTTTTTATTTTTTTTTTTTGAAAATTAATTACTTTACATTTTTACAAATTTTTTATTTAGTTAATCATTCTGTATATATATTAAAAACCAAAAAAAACAATCTGTTTAACTTTTATAATAATAAATATTCATTTTTAATTTTCTTAATTTTTTTTTTTTAATTTTTTTGATATAATTAATTAAATGTACAAATATACATTTAATAAAAAAATTTCTTTCGTGTAAAATTCCTTATGTCTATAAATTCAAATGCCAAATTTCAATTTAAGTTATTCACTAAACAATTAAAAACAAAATATAATAATAAAAAAATATCTAAAGCTATGTAAATATAATACTAAATAAAATTATGTATGTACTTATCAATCCGATAGATTCGCGAATCCAATAAGTAATGGAGGAAAAACAAAAAAAAAAAAACAGAAATAACTATACGAAAAAAAAATAAAAAACTAAAATAATGATTTGTACAATTTACAAGTTTAAATATACAATCACATTGACAAATTATTTTGGGTGGGTCACATCTTAGTTTTGAAAGTTTGAAATATAATTATGTAAGTACACAAATATTTATATAAGTTTGAAATTATTTTGTTAAATAAAATTAATATAAATAAACTTTAAATTTTTCAAATTTTACATTTTTTTTCAACATCTATTTTAGCGCCAATTTAATAAAAACACACAGAACCGGTGGACGGTATATAGAAAAAGTTACACAATTTTTATTTTAAATCAAAATTTCTAAGCCTATTTTTCAGAAAACAATTCTCAGAGATAATGAAAATTACTTTCTATTACTTTAAATTCTAAACTTATATATGATCTAATTACCTCACTTATTTAAGATAAAGATAGATATAGAAGATAGTTAGAAGATAGATATATAGGAGAAATATTCGGAAACAAAATTTGAATCATTTTTATAACATTTTCTAAAATTAATAAAAAATTTAAAAATTGAAAGAAAATACTGATTGTAATATTTAAAGGGTTATTATGGATTACTTTTTTCAGTTCAAATGGTTAAAATGCCTCTGTTCTCAAATACTCGAATACCAATAGAAAAGTATTGTCTAACAGTAGCTAAGCAGTTAAAAAATATATGCAGTTTCCAAAATAATTCAATTTGTAGTTATAAGTAAACATAGTTAAACTAATTTGAATCAAACCATTTTTTAAAAAAATATAAATACACTAGATTAACATGTACGCGTAATCGCATAATCAACTGTTTTATCATTCCTAGAGTTATATATTAATATATCTCCAAAACTTTTGGCTCTAAAGCCACGGTTTAATTTTTCCACACCTTAAATATCGCGATATCTTAAAATAAAATTGCGGACTTTATTTATAGATATAACGAAATCCTACAGATCATAATTACATATAGATAGATAGAGTATAAAAATAAAAATGTATTGAAAATGTTTTTTGAAAAAATAAGGTTATTTATTTTTTGTAATTTAACAAAGGTTAAATTTTTTAAAATAATTTGTAAAATTGTAAATATATCGAACTAAAATTGAGTTAACTAAAATTAGTTTATTTTAACTTCGTTATATGTTATATTTCGTTAAACATTAACATATTTTATTTTTGAACTTCTGTTCTAGGACTTATTGAAATTGGTAAGTAGACTTTATTAAGAATAAACCTTGAACCTTCCTCTACAAAGTAGCATGGCACTAAATGTCATAATAAAACTATCACTTCGAAAGATCTTGTTCTAATAAAGCAATTATTTAAAGTCCATCTATATCTTTGATACTAACGAACTTCTAATCTTACCGTTGAGCAATTAAACATGTTGTAATGTAATTCATTCTATATTAAAACGGTTGTCAATGTCAAAATTTAAAAAAAAACAACAACAAAAAAAACAAATCTTAAAATACGTAAATTGGAAATGAACATTTAACTTTGTTTGATTTATATATTAATATTATTGTTTTCTTTTTTTTTCCGTTTCAATTTTTTTTCTTTTTCTTTTTTTATTTTTTTTTTTTTTATATATATTAAAATGTTTTAAGAATTAAAAGAATCTTTAAATGGAATATTAAAATGAAATGATTTTTTTTAAAAAACTACGAACAAGTAAAAATATACACAACACTTTTTCCAATATAAAAAGTACAAATTTCTGAGAAAGAGAGACAGAAATAGAGAGGAAAGCATAAAAAAATCACACACAATGAAATTAAATTTGCGAAAATTATTTAAAAAATTAATAAAAAAAAATTTGTTTACTTTTTTCATTTCGCGAAATTTAAAAAAAAAAAAACAAAATGTAATCGACCTTTTTTTTTGGCATGGCATTTGTATGATCGTAATAATTCCAAATAGTTAAAACACAAGATTGTATATACAAAATATACTTTATTATAACAGTTATTAGTTATTATTGTACCTATATACAGTTATTTTAATTTATCTTATAGCTGTATATGCAATTTGTCAATTAAAATGTCACTTTTATAAAATAATTTCTTATATTATTATAAATATCGGAACACTTTAATTTATTTGTACATTATTCCAGTTATGTTATGAATTTTTTTTAATATTTAACCGTTTTTTATCTGTAGATACTTTTAGTAATTTTTTGGAATATTAGATTAGTTAAACAAAATCATACTACCTGTCACTACTGATCACTATGAAGGTATACTTCGTGTCTGAACAATAATACCTAGTTAATCTTTATCAGTTTGTTTTTAAATATAACGTAAATTAATTCCAATCGAACACTTACTTATGTATAACAGAATTTTAAAACTTTTTTATAGCTATCGGAATTTGTATAACATCGTGTTTAGCGTACTAATTATAATACAATAATATTATATGGTAATATGGTACATAATTGACAAACATACCTTTATAGCATACGGTATACTATACGCTAAGGTACAATTTTAGCCACTATATAAATTATGTATATATATATATTATATATATATATATTAAAATTAAAAAATCTTATAAATATCACTAATATATCTCTTTATTATATTACTTTCAAAATATTCACAACAAAATATTATTTAGTTCGTGAACTTCAAAAATAAATAAATTCAATGTAATATTTATGTATGTAGTACCTTTGTACATAAGTATGTTTTTAAATTAAAGTTTTTTACATTCTATTTTGTATTATTAATATATTTAAGTAAATCTATTTTATAATAAATGTCACCGAAAATTATTTAATTTTAATATTTATTATAGAAAACTTAAATATATTACATTTTAGTTTTTCTTTCAAAATTCTTATTTTTCTGGCAGTTGTAAATTTCTTTTTTTTATTTATTAGGTAATTTTTTTATTTTTCTTCTATTTAGTACGAAAGATTTTTAAATACTAAAAAATAAAAAATCAAAAATAAAATAATTTAAAAATATAAAAAAAGAAAAACAAAATAAATTAAAAAAATAAAATTAAAAAGTAATATTGTTCTTCGCTCTTAATTCTATTCCCCATTTAAGTACAGTACTAATTAAAAATAATTGTCCAGTATTTGTTCTGTTATATTAAAAATTAAAATTATATTATAATAATTATATATATAAAATATTAATAAATATTATTTGGATTTTAATTAATATTTTATATATAAGAATTTTCGATTTAAACGCAAGTTATTTAAAAAATTATTTAAAAAATTTACTGTACAAAATTATATAAAAAGTCTCAAATGTCACTCTACTATTTGAGAACCTCTTTTTATAGAACGGGCTTAAGCAAATTTATTTAACGTACTAAAAAACATATTACTTTCAAGTCCAAAGTCCCATCAAATTATAAATATTAAACTATGTATATTAATGTCGATATTAAGATTTCTGTTTATATTATATTGCAAGAATAAGGGGTTTCAGTTTCCCTCACATCGTTAATGTAAACTTCAAAAATTTTACATTGTCTCATGATCATAATTTATTCGCGATCCATTTTCCCGACGCGTGTTTTTAAATTGAGTATCAAAAATTTTTTTGATACACCAATAAAAAAAATTAAAAGTTATTTGATTTTGAAGTTTTAATTTGAATTTTGTTCAGTTGAATTTTATTTTTGTGGTGGTGTGGTGAAGTCCCTAATTTAAAAAAAAAAAACCATGGATGAAAACTAAGCAAATATACTTTTCAAAGATTGTTTCTGTAGAAAAAATTTAATTTTTTGATACATATTTCATTTTCACGCAACCGGAATTGTAAAAAAACACATTGTATTTTCGACACAATGTATTCAGAAATTTTACATTGTGTTATTTTCTAATGGTATCAGTTCATATCGCTAACACATTGCATCAAAAATTGGTCCCTGAGATTTTTGAATATACGTATTACTCCGGTGCACAGAAACCTATAAAAAGTGTTTTTTTAATGATATCCGACATTATATATGTATGTCGTATACATGTACAGAATTCATAAACTTTTGGAGAAAATCAAGTAACTAAAGGAGGCACTTTTCTAGAGTAATTTTTAGAATTTTGTGAATATTCCAAAAATCCTACAAAAAAATTTATTAAATAAAAGTTGTTACACAAACAAAAAGCTAAAATTTTATAAAAGAAAGTCTTTTGATCCGACAAACTGTAGATCCCATTTAATTAAAGTTCAAACTTCATATGTTTCTATACATTTTTATTTCATTTTCATCCCAAAAAAAATTTCAAATATGCTATTGTTGATAACGCATTGAAAAATTAAACTGAAGAAAAATTATCGGAAAATCTAGTTTTTTTTTTTTTTTTTTTTTTTTAAGCGCTAACTGTTCAACTGTTAGGCTAATAAGCCTGTCTATACCATAGGTACATGTTGGAACAGGGGGTCATATTATATTCGTGTTATTAGAATTGGTCTTATTGAATTCCACATACAATTTAAGCATGAGATAGTACTAGGCCTTATAACATGTAGAAACGTCTTAGATTTTCAATATTTACAATTCTATTTTTTGTTTATATTGTAATATTTTATATTTTACTAATATGGTATTCTATATCTACGAGTTATATGATTTAATTAAATTATTTGTTTATATTTTGCATTTGTTTATATTTTTATATTAAAGTATTTTTTATTAAAGATTTATAATTATTAATTATTGATTATGCCATTAATTTGAACCCAATGGCGAATGGTAGCTGAGTCGAGTCGAAAACCAGAAAAGTTTTTTCACTTTCACTAGAATTTGAACCCGGGCCCTTTCGCATGAAAGGTCGGCACTCAACCACTGTGCCACCCAGCTGTTATTTTAATAAAACTTTTACACATGAAATGGGCAAAAAATCTATTAAAGAAATTTTACATTCATTTTAATAGCGGTTGATTCTGTTGTGGACACAGCTTATTTATTTTTTTGGGTCGGGGATATTATGTCGATTTTCGACAGCCAAAGTGTCGAAATGAAAAAATGTTGTATAATCCATTAAGCCATATATTTAAATTTTTAATTTCAATACTGGTAAAAAGTTAAAAAAATTGATGTAATTTTATTATTTTATAATTCTGTTTCATTACATTCGAATTTTTGTAAAATACTAAACAATAAAATTGCATTTAAATATAAATGTGTAGGTTCTATGTTTTGAGATCGTCCCCATTTTAGATCAGCTTAAAACATGTAACTGAAAACCCAAAGTTTAAACAAAATTTAATTAAAAATAATAGAAAGCTAATAAATTAAATAACTTCAACTAGGTAGTTATAATACAAATGCATGTCAAAATATCGAAAAATTTCGAAATTTTAAATATTACCAGCATTTAGGTTTTTAACGGCTGGGTGGCAGAGTGGTTCGAGTGCCGACCTTTCATGCAAAAGGCCAGAGTTCGAATCCCAGTAAAAGTAAAAACTTTTAACTGGTTTTCGCCTCGGCTCAGCTACCATCCCCCATTTGGTTGAAATTAATGACTTAATCAATAATTAATAATTTTATATATTTAATAAAAAAATTACATTAATATAACAATATAAACAAGTACAAAATGTAAACAAATAATTTAATTTAATAATATAACTCACAGATATAGAATACATATAAAACACATATTTCTACATGTTACAAGGCGTAGTACTGTTTCATGTAAATTGTATGTGAAATTCATTTGATCAGTTCTAATAATAATATAATATTTCCCCTATGTTCGAAGATGCACATATATAGTAAGGCTGTTGATCCTACAACAGTGAACAGTTAAACACGTTGAGGTGCCAGTAAAAAAAAAACTTAAAATAAATAAAAGTACTATCAGTATTTAAATTTAAAAAATTCAACTAAAAAGTGTACTACAACTTTCAAAATAGACTGTATTATACGTCTTATATTTACGTTTTTATATTTTGGTACAAATGATCTAAAAAAAAAAAAGATTTTTTTTTTTTTTTTTTATTTTTGTTTTTTTTTTTCTTAAAAAAAAGATCATTTTTAAGTACTTCAACCAACCACCCTCATTTTATATGAAAAAAAAAGTTCCATTTGATTTTAATTTTTTTTTTTTAATTTCGTCAATAAAAACATTCCTAAAGCAAAATATTGTATATAGAACAAAACATAAATACATAATAATGTAAAATATTATGTATAAATGATAGAATTTCCTACAAATACATAAACTTATCTAAACACACTTACATAACAAAAAAAAAAAACAATTTATTAAAATTAATATTATGCATCTCCATTCATTAAATATATACATATATATATATATATATATATATATATTCTGCTCATCCAGATACTATACTTATAAAATTCATATAAGTTCATTTAAGAGGAAAAGTTCTTCAGTTTTCCACAAAAATACAAAAAAAAAACAATAAACTCTCGCATTTTATGTGCATATGATATATAATATAATAGTTATATAGATCAATACATAATACATATTATATATAAAATGTAATGTGTGTACTGTGTAGTGTAGTAGGAACTCTCCCTTTTACAAAAGACTGTATTTATAATAAACAAATTTTAAATTTTCGAAAATATCAAAATAAATGCAATAGGGTAAACGCACACGAATATAAAAAGATTTTAAGCTTCTTATTATATAAAATAAAATATAAAATGTCAAATTAATAGTAGCTTTATTTCATATGAACATTTATTATATAGACATAATGTATATACATATTACAAATAAAATGTATTGTTTGTTGAATATTAAATGTAGACGTTTGTAATTAAAAAAAATATTAGATATGTACATATTGTTAACTACAGTATTGTGCAAAATATTTTAAAATCTTTTTTTTTAGTTATACAATTTACAAAACTTTAAAGTTTAATCTACTAAAGTCTGTTATACAATTTACTTAAATTTAATAAACTACTGAATACATTATTTAAATTAATATTAAGGACAGTAGAGTAGACTCTACTAAGATACCATCATATCCGGTTAACTAGTTTTACCAAAATTTCAAATACTGCTGCTTTATTAAATATAGATTTATTTTCATATACAAAAAAAAAAGAAGTTAAATTGCAGATACTCAACCCCTGGAGCAAACTAGCTGGACTTCAATAGTATTTTCTAATTCTGATCCAATCCATACACTTGAATCTACCTCTACGCTTTTCCTTTACACCTTACAAACTTCTAAATTAATATAACCTTTGAGCTACGTTTATATGAGTATAAAGAAACTTGTCTGTATGCAGTTGTTGCGAACTATGGACGGCTATGCGTACTTCGTGCATCTGTTTAACACCAAGCTCCGCAGGATTAATTATTTATGAGATGGATTATAAATTACTATCAACTTCAAATTATATTAATAAATAATATAATTTAAATATTAATATTTGTATTTCTTTATGTAGAGATGTATTCCTCTTAAAACCAAAAATTGTATTAATTGTTTATACTGTAATCTGTGTCTGTGAGTGACAAATGACAAAGTGCAAAACAAAATATAATTAAAAATGAATTGCAAAAATTGTAATTATTCTCTTATAAATTAAATATTGCACAATAAACCAAATATTGTAAATAGCTTAATACCAGCTTCAGTTGTATGTTCATTCAATAAACTATCACTAACTGATTGAGTTGTTATTTACAGGTGTTAGTAAATTAGTAAATGATAAAAAATTGAAAGTTAATTTATATTTATTTATTTTATTTTATTAATTTAAATATTTTTAAAAAATAACCAGTTATTAAATAGTGTATAAAAATTGCTATAAAATTAAATGAAAATCAAATTCTTATAGACAAATTTTAAAACTTCTATCTATGTATGTAGCATTACTAATTGGTTAACTTTAATTTAATTTTGGATAGTTTCAAACGTATCACATCTTACCTGACATGACTCCCTTTAACGATACTCATATTCAAAAACTTGCTAAACTGTAGGAATTTAGTATAAAAATTTTATTTGTTATACTTTAGTAATAATTTAATTAATTTTCTTTTCGATCATATATTCAGATCAAAGATAATTCTTTACAATTCTATATATACAATTATAATTTCAATAACACATGTTATACAAAAGCCACATATTACAGGTTCCCATTAGGAAAATCCTATCTTCTGGATTGTATTGAAACTATGATCTTATGACCAAATCTTAAAATCTTTAAGAAATCATGTAATTATCAAACTAATGTTTGTCATAATGAGTATGAAAATTTAATTTTTCTTATAATTTAATTGATAAAAGTTTTGGAGTTTTTAATTAAACAATAATTAAGACAATTTTTAATAATTATAGTAAATTGACCCGCTCAGTAATTAATTTTAAAATTCAATACAATTCTAACAAAATGACTGTTGCTAATGTTTAGGTGAAATTTAACTATATCAAAAGCACATTTTTTTTTATAAAAAACAAATATACAAATATTAAGATTATTCTTTTGGCATACACTGTTTAGTAAATTTCTTAATCTCTGCCAATACGAGATTATCTACTCAGCTTAAAATAAATTAGAAAAAAAAGTTTTTTTTCAAATTTGTGTGTTTGTACGTTTTCGAAATATGTATATTTAAATTTAAAGTTAATATCATACATTCAAAACATTAATAATTAATATTATAATAGAAATAATATAAAACAAATTATTTGAAATTTCAAACAATTTAAATATACATACTACTTTCTATCCAAAAAAGTTCGAACTGATTACCCAATAAGCCCATTATGATTTTTTATATCTTATTGTTAAAATATCCTTCAATATTTTCCCTATCCCATTAAAATTTTAATAACTAATCCCTATACTCGGATCTAACCTATTTATTTATACTAGAAATATAACGTTTTAGTATGATTTTAAGAGGAAACGCCTGGTTGTTAACTTTCTGCACATCCCATCCTTTTTTTGAAAATCTTTTTATATAAAATCTTAAAAAAATAATATGAATGTTGAATTAAATACAGGATTTAATTTTTTTTATGAATATTTTAGTTTTATTTTTATCATAAAAAACAGAATTAAATATAAGATGTGTATAAATGTATTTTTATTTTATAAATTCGTTTCATGCTTCCACTGAATTTTTCTTTCTTTTAATTTTTTATACGTAATTTAAACTTAACATAATGTTATTATTATAATTATAAATGAATCTCTTAAAAAAATAAACAAATACAAATATCACAAGACACTAAACATTTTGAAGATTTTTAACACTTTCTGCAAGATTATCTGGCGCGAAAACTCCATGTTCTGTGATAATACCTTTAATTAATGCTGCAGGCGTTACATCAAAAACTGGATTACAACACCTAATGCCTGTTTTGAAAAATACAAAAATATAATTTAAATAATTATTTTACACAATATTTTCTAATATTTTAGATACAAGTAGACATTTTTTTAACAATTATTAATTTTATTTTCAGATTAAAATTTTATTCAAAGATTTTGTCTCATTTAATTTTTTATAATTACCTGGCGCAGCTATTAGGTTATCTCCTATGTGAGTCATTTCTCTATCAGGCCTTTCTTCGATTATAATACAATCTCCATTAGCTATGTTGATATCAATAGATGTCAATGGTGCAGCAACATAAAACGGAATATTATGATGTTTAGCAACAACAGCTATCTGATAAGTGCCTATTTTATTAGCAGTATCTCCATTGGCTGCGACCTAAAAATTAACATTAATATTCATTAAAAATACAACATAAAATTTATAATATTTTTAATTTACTCGATCCGCTCCAACAACAACAGCTGCAATATTTTTTATCCGCATTAAGGCTGCAACCATACTATCAACAATTAAAGTTGCTGGTAACTTATCATGGACAAGTTCAAAGGCAGTTAATCTAGCACCTTGATTATATGGACGCGTTTCTGTGCAATAAACATGCTCTACAATAACAAAAATACTTGATATTAAAATAAAATAATTTTTTTTTAAATTTAAATAAAATTAAGTATTACCTAGTTTACCCATTTCTTTTAATTTACGAACTACACCTAGAGCAGTCCCGTAACTATTGAATAAGAAAAAGAAGTTGAGGCTTTAACTAAGAATTTACCGAAATTTTCAAATAAAGAAAAATCTAAAGATTTTCAAGAAAGAAAATTTCAATTAATATTAATGCAAAAAACTTTAAATATGATATTTTAAATTCAAAATTCAGCTGAAAACTTTTTAAATTTAAATCAATTACATACATATATTAATTTATGATGAAATGAACTTTATAATCAAAAATTAAAATTTTTATTATAACAAAACATTATAAAAATATAATAAATTGCATATTCACCCAGCTGTTGCTAATGATCCAGTATTGCAATGAGTTAGAATTTTAACAGGGCTATCTTTCCCAGTTCTTTCTAAAATTGCTTCAGCACCATATTTTCCAATAGCTTTGTTATCCGAAATGTCTTTTTCTAACATTGCTTCAGTAACTTCTAAAAACCTCAAAAAAAAAATATAAAAATTATTTGTGAATATAATTTTAAAATACAACTTACTTTGATTTCATCTCTTTAGCACTGCAATTCTCATCTTTTGCCATTTCGTTTGCTAAATTTATTAATTCATCGGCAGCAATTTTCATATTAACTGCAGTTGGACGTGCTGATACCAAATAATTTAATTTACCTTCAATTTCTTGACGCATGGTCTTTTTACTATCAAAATTTTCGTTATACAGTTCAACAGCTAAAGACAAACAACCAACAATTGCAATTGCTGGTGCACCTCTCACCTTAAAAAAAATAAATGTTTAAAATATTTTAATATAAAATAATTAGTAAAATAATTTTATAATAAGATGAATATAGAATTTTCTTCCGTATTTTCAAGAAAATCGTAACTTTCATTACAGCTTATAAAATTTTTTAAAATTTTATTTGATTTGCAAGCAAATTAGATTAAAATCTCTTAATAATATAATTAATATATTTATAAATCATTTTCTTCACTTCATCGACCAACGAAAAATCAATAAATTAAACATTTTAAGATATATTAATTTAAAATATTATTATGTTTATTAAAAAATTTATTAGTATTAGGAATAGCTCCCTCTTATAGTTTTTTGAGATTAATGAAAGCAACTCATAAAAAATATCACCTCTTTAGACGAATCATTAAAATCAATCGATTGATATCAATAATTCAAAAATAAATTTTATATTATTATTATGGGATTCTAAAAATAACAAGATTTTATGGATTAAGTATTTTTTTATTTTTCAACTAATTCGATATTAATTAAGTGGTTGGTTGGTTTATGGCAAAATTATGACAGTAAAAAAATATTCTTCACCATAAAATTAATATTTATCGATTGTAATTAAAAAAATTTTATTCAAAATTATTATAAGGAATAAAATAAACCTAACATATATTTTTTTAATTAGCTCTGATTCATATTCAAATAAATAATTTCGCTTATTAATACAAAACGGGGGAAGAAGCAAATGTTGTTTGTTTTTAAAAAAAATGTAAATAAGTTTTAATTTCATAATTTAAAATTTAAACATGATTTAAAAGATCGAAAATATTTAAATATTGTTTGTCATGACCTATATAAGCATCATCCTTTATTAATACGATAACCGGGGAAATCTACAAAAAAAATATAAATGATTCATAACTGGGCATCTCAATGTACATTAATGTATTAATGGTTTTGCCACCGTAAGTATAAAGGAAAATGTTACAATAAAAACAGCTATAACAGGCGACTAAAGGAAATTTATAAAGACATAAATGGAAAATTGTTTTATTCTTGAAACCCTTATTGTGTAAATCTACGGAAAATCATATTTGTGCATATGTCACATACTAGTTATCCCTTAAAAATCATAATCATTTTCCCCTTTTCCCATAATTCCTATTCTCTATCTCCAAAATTAAACTGTTCATTAATCCTAGAGACTTAAGTTTAGTTTTAAAAAAGTTGTCCTAGACTTTGAAGATATATCTCGTGCAACAACTCTATGTGACCTTTCCATCATACTTTTGTAGGAAAAAGAAAATAAACTGTCAAACTTGTATCTACAATGTTCATTAAATATTTCCTTAATATTTTGTAAAAAGACTCCTACTATATTGTTTTATTTAAAGATTTGCACCTAAATTTCATTAGACATCGGCATAGGCGTAACTAAAACTTAAATGCACAATTTCTGTTAATGTTAAAATGATAAATTAAAGTGTTTAAAAATAAAACCTTTCCGTCACGTTTTTTTTTTTTACTTAAATTTATTTTATTTTATTTTTTTGTTTTTAAAGATTTGTAAATCAATTGCCCCACCTGTCAAAATTTCAAAAAAAAAAAGTGTCATTTAATGAACATTTCATATATCAAAAATTGTGCAATAAACTGATCAAACGCCCTTGAATTTTTGTTAAAATTAATGATTTGAAATGTTAAAATAAATCTTTAATAAATATAAATTTAATATACTATTTTTAGTTTATAACAAATTATAAATGATCAATTTCATCAAAAAAATTTTTTTAATATATAAAATAAGAAAATATGTATGTACCTAACAATAAAACAAAACTTTGTACATTTTTATTTTAATTAAGAGATAACCCCCATTACATTAGGAGAGATAGGCAACAAAACTTTAAATAATAATAATTAATCACTTCCATATAAGTTGCGTACAGCATAAGATAACTTACTTTAATATGTAATTTTTTGAAAATGAATTTCAATTGTATTTATTAAACTAAAAACTTAGTAGAATACTTTATTAAAGAAATAAAAAACTAGATCGAGTACTAGCAATGAAGAATTCTGAATGTCGTAGACGAAATACTGGTATTTGTAAGAATAAATAATTTTAGTGAAAGTAACAAACGCTAAATATAGTAAATATTCAATTCTTTTTTATTTCAAGCTACAAAATAATACATTTGAAAATTCTCGTGGATATTTTTAAGCGAAAATACTCTTTATTTAAAAAAATCATCTCACAATAACGTATAGTTGAAAATTTTTAAACAATTGAATCATCTATCTCATTATGTATATAACTTAAGTATTATATAAAATTAATTAAAACAATATAAACGATTTTATAAGTATGTCTAGACTCTATCCAAGTAATCAATGCATATGATAAGCAATTTAAAAATATAAAACTACTACTTCTGTTGAAATAACCATTCTAATGCCATTTTAGAATATTATTTTTTATTTAGAAAAGCCCGTGATTACAGACGCCATAAGAAGTTCCGGAAAAAAGAACTTTATTTTAATAATTATTAATAGAAGTTTTTTGGGCCTTTCCCTGAAAAGTTGTTTAATAAATACAATCATGAATATAAAAGCAAAAATGATAGTTTGCCATGTGTGAAATCAAAAAGACAAAATAATAACAAAATAATAAATAAAATTACTTGTAAGCCCTTATTATAAGTTAATACTTTTATAAGAAAAGTACCAAAAATAATGTGTATCAAAAAATATTTCCTATACTGTAACGCGAGAACAAGCAAATTAATGTAATATTTACAGAGAATAATTTATAGAAAAAAATAAAATGAATTATAGAATACTAAAAATAAGTAAAATATTAATGTTGTGTTATTCTTATAAACAATCAAACAATCGCATGAATAGTTCACCTTTTATTAATTAATTAAAACAATTTACTTAAATTTTAAATAATAAATTGCATAATTAAATTTTCACTAATTGAAGAAAATTTGTTCATAAATGAAAATTCTTCAGATTAGAATTTTAAAACTTTTTACAAAAAAACAAATAAAAACTTAATTTTCTTTCTTTTTTTTTTGGGTTGAACTAAAACATAAAATATTTAAAAATTTAAAACATTAAAATTTGTATTTAATACGTTTGACTAATATTCAAAATTTATAATTATTATAAAAATATAAATAGCTTTATTTTACTTTGTTAAAATAAAAAGCATTTCTTTTTTTTTCGTCTAGCCTTGAACTAAAAATGACCTTTCTTCCTTCCGCGTTGCTTGTCATATTTTAATTAACTTTAATTTAAATTTTTGGTAAATTTTTGTTATGGAAAAAATTTTAACTAAATATGTAAAAATTATTTTATAAATTTCTTATTAAAAAATTAAAAAAATCATAACTTATTGTAATCATTTGATGCCAATTATTTTGTGTCGCTTAAAATTAATTATGGTAACAAATAATACATGAATTTTAATAATAGCCATTTCAACAAAATATACATTAGTATATAAGATATAGATAATATATAAATGTACAGGACATTTGACTACCTACAGAATAAGATTATTAAAACAATTTAATTGTCTGTTGAAAATCTTTAAAATTAATTGATTGAAAATTGTTGATGTTACAATTGTATAGATGTGTAATATAATTATTTAATATATTTTTATATAATTTTAAACTTAATAACAATTATTTTTTTAACTATAAATATAATTAGAAAGAAAAATATACTTGTATTATAGAATGGAAATAATTATTAAAAATAGGAAATTTTGAAAATTAATTAAAATTATACAATGTTTTATAGTATGATCTGATTTCTTTTTATTATACTTTTCTCTAGATAGATAAAATAATTTATTTAAGTTATTGAAAGGCAGATGGGCCTAAAAAGTAATTATTAAAGTATTATTATTTTTATTGTTATTTTAAAAATAATTTTTATAGTATTTTAAACAGCTATATTAAAATTCCTAAGTATTTATACTTTGAATTAAATTAGATGTAGATGCAAATCTGATTTAAACTACTAATGTGACACATGTACACAGATTTTAAAATACACTTACAAAATAAATAACTAACATACCTAATATAAACTTAATCAATTTAAATAATTGTAGCTTCTATTATTTATTATATTTGCCACGTGATTATTTGTTATCTTACCCATATTTATTATCTTTTTAAAATATGATTCTGAGCAAGATTTTATTTTTCCCATACTTTGTTGATCTATATAATCAACAATTTGTGACAGCAACACATTTCTATTATTTGTTTACTCCTTTTTAATAATTTTTCACTATTTTCAGTTAATTTTATTACTGTTTACTAAAAATGATCAAAAACAATAAGAGAAAAATTGATACCTAAATAATAAATTATTTCGCACAAAATAATAAACTTTTTTTTTAAGAAATAAAATTTTGCTAAAATTTTAAGCCATTATTTTATAAATTGTCTTGCTTATTCAATTTCATAAATTTTTATTCAAATATTATTATGCAATATTAAAGATATATTAAAAACTATTTAAACTTCGAAATAGAAAAATTCTATATTAAATACTGAATTTGATTTTACATATTTATTTAAAAAGAAGTTCAATAAACTTAACTCACCTGCATTTTATTAATAACTTTCCATCCATCTTCAACACCTTTTACATCAATGTATTTTGAATTTAATGGTAGTAAAAGTTGATCTAAAATTTCTAATTTTCCGGCACTATATTTAATAGATTGAAGGCTCATGTCTTTTAAATTGTGTTTTCTAAGTTAATTCTATTTAAGAAAAAATAAATAAAAATTATATTAACTTTATACAAATTGATTTGTTTTCACTTTTTTTACGTTTTTTTTTTTTTGCAAAATTGGTTTTTAATTTTTTTTTTTAATTATTTGTTTTAAATGGTCTGCAATCAAATAGCTGGCTTAAAAGACTAAAATTAAACAAATTTATTAAATTGAAATGTTATTTTTATAAAAAACAAAAAAGCTTTGAGAGTAATTTATTATATGTAGTAAATATGATCATTATATGAGATAACATTAATTTGCTTTTTCTTTTGCGTTTAAAGAAAGGCAAAAATAAATGAAAATAGAACTTGGGAGACATAACAACAGAATTTTGAATTTATAAAATGAGTAAAATGTACTTTTACTCCTTCAATTAAAGAGTATAACTATAAAAAAATTTAAAATTAAATCAAGTTAAGCAAGCACATAATAACTCACCTATGGTAATTCTTAGTCTAAAATTGTTTACACTTATGTATGTTTATATATTTGAATACAAAAGTAAATTTTAATTATATTATGCTTATAATATATAAAATTTTTAAATATTTCTGATTAGGTTTTGCTGATAATTTAAAAATAAATAAAAAAATTTTAAATTTCTAAAATAATATTTGAGCTTTTATATAAGACGATAAATAAATTTTAATAATTATGTTGTCCCATTCTGCCAACTATGAAATTATTTGTTGCGAATTCTAAATTTCCATATTATACTTATGTATTACGATGTATATAGATTGGCATGTACATAGATGTATTTTAATTATTACAACTGTAAAAAAAATCAATCAAAACTTATTCTACTCCTACTGGAAAACTTTAATAATTTAATCATCAATACTCTAAATTGTAATGTACATATATTTGAGTATTGAAATTTTTTTATTTTTAAACATTCATACATATATTTATTAATTCTTGCCATGGAGCACTAAATTATTTATAAAGCAAGATGAAATTTTACCAGATATTTTAATAAAAACCCAGATACGCTTATGCAATTTAATGCGAGATCTACAATTTCATTAATAAAGTAAAAAAAAAATAACAAATTAATTGAGATTGATACATCCAAAAATCAAGTTTCAATTAGAAAAATCAAATGCCGGATTCCATGTTAGTGACCTCTTCACATTTCGACCTTGATTTTTAGCACATTCCGAGCTTTCTTTTATTTTAAAATATTAAAAAATCATTTATTATATTTAATTTTAATAAAATCATTAAATTTTAAATATTTATTTCATATTATTACAGACTTATTACACTATAATCTGGGTTTGCAAATTATTTCAAACCTTGACCATACTTTTAAACAATTCAAAAATTTTTTTTTATGTTTACATTGGCGCCGGTCTTTTTCCAATTAGTTAATATTTATATAAATTTAATATCAATTTATTTAATTTTTTTACTTTATATTTGGTTGTATATATTGAAAAACTTACTTTTAAACTATGAAATAATTTCTAAATAATTTAAATTATTAAATTAATTTCCAGTACAAAAATTCTTTTATAAAAACTTGTTTTAATGGCAAAACGATTCAAAACTGTCAAATACGTCACATGTTTACAATCAACCCAGTTACCAAAAAATTTGCAATGATTCATTTTTCATACCAACAATTTGATAAAAAAATAGACCTGAACCCATTTTAAATTTTGTGATTATTTGAACAATTAATGACTTAATAAAAACCAAATATAATTCTATTTTTTTAATTGAATTTTGGTTTTTAATTCAGATTAATTTGTTTTCCAAAAATTAAAAATTTTGTAGAAAATTGTAAATTTTTTATTATTCAAAGCACCCTAAATTATGTTTATAATTTCCGACAGATGGCCATTTAAGATGCAGTTCTTTCTAAATTTTTTTTTTGTTTTTTTTTATTACCGAATTATCTGTCATAAAAAATAAACAAAAACAGAATAGAAAGGTTTGATGAAATAGATTTTTAAGTATTTTTTTACTTTTATTTGTAAACAGATAAAAACCAAAATCTTATTATGGAAGCTAATAATTATCCTGATTTAAATGAAATTTGCCGACTTTGCCTAAAGGATAATGAAAATTTATTGGATATATTTAGATCAGAACTATCAATACCTCTTCGTATAAGTATGTTTACTTCTTAAATATTCACTTAAATATATTTTACATCCAAATATAAAATATATTAAAACCAAAATTATCTTATTTAATTTAAACGAAAAATTTCAATTTTTAGTGGCATGCACAACATTAGAAGTAAAAGAATCTGATATTCTTCCATCTAATATTTGTACACAATGTAGAATACAGTTGGAAAGATTTTATTTATTTCGTAAAAAATGTCAAATATCCGATAATAAATTAAAAAAACATATTAGACAAATTAATTCTGGAAAAATCTCGAAAGTATTTTCAAAAAAAGAAGATGAAGATGAAGAATATGATGACGAAGATTTTTATAATTCACAAAAGTTTATTGATTCTTTTGAAAAAGATGAACAAGAACGGCAAAAGAATAAGGAAATTTTAAATAAGCAAATAAATCAAGAATTACAATGTAATGATAAATATACTCAAACGGAATCTGAAAATAATATTGTACTAATTAATTATCAGTCAAAAAAAATTCGGGAACCAAATTTTGTAATAAAAAAATCAAATAACATAATATCAGAAAATGTTAGTATTTCCAGTGAATCAGATAATAGAAGTCGAGCAGCAGAAGAAGAAGAAGGAGAATTATATGAAAAAAATGTAGACGATACTGATGAAATAATTTATGTAATAGAAAAAGAATGTTCTGACGATGAAAGTGAAATTAATAGGCAACCTGTTGAAGTATACATTGAAGAAGAAAATGAAACAATTTTCATGAAAAATCATATAAATGAAATTGACTCACGTGAATCTAAAGATGCAAGCGACAAAAATGAAGGTAAATTTTACAAAATAAAAATTAAATATTTTACTAATCCAATTTTATTTAGATTATACTAGTTTAATAGAAGAATCAAGTAATGTAGACGATGAACAAGATAAACAAAAATCGGTTAATTATGACTTTCATAATATTAATTTGAAAAAAAAATATTGATATTTTAATTACTCTTACAGGATGAAGAAGAAATTTATAATATAACAGCAACAAGTGAAAACGAAATTCACTTAACTGAAGCTTTTAAAAAAGATTGCAATACTATTATAGAGGATCAACAAAATGAGGTTTCTTATGAAAACAATATAATAATTGAAAATAAGGATGCTAAACTATTTAAATGCCATTTGTGTCCCCAGTCATTTTCAAGGGTGTTTTTATTAGAAAAACATATAAATTTACATAAAAAAAATAAGAATAAAAATTATGTTTGCAGTGTTTGTCAAAAACATTTTGCTGGTAAAAGCTCTTTAGACAGGTAATTAATGTTAATAAACTTATAAAATTATTTAGTTTCAGTTAACAAATTGTATTTTTGATTGAAAATTGTTTTTTAACAGACATTCTAGAATTCATAACGGTGAAAAACCATATAAATGTGATATTTGTGGAAAAGCATTCATTCAAGTAAAGAACACATATTTTAAATTTATGGTTTTTATTTAAAAATTTTATTTTTACAGAACGAAATTCTCAAAAGACATCGGTATTTACATTTCGATAAGAAACCTTTTGTATGTAACCATTGTGGTCAAGCGTTTATTCAAAAAAACTTGCTTCAGCATCACATAACAATTAAACATTCTAATACGCCAATACCAAAACTTTTTAATTGTGACATATGTCCTAAGGTAAATAGCTTTGAAAATTTTGTTTATTATATATATTAACCTGTTTTTTTTTTAATTTAGGCATTTGTTCATTCATCGGGTTTGAGTCGTCATTTAATTCTGCATTCTGGAATAACATATGCGTGTGACTTTTGTAAAAAAAATTTTACTGATAAAAGTGCGTTAAAACGTCATAAAGAAACTCATTTTAGGATCAAGTCATGACGTAAATACAATAATTATAATATATCCGTTACATTAAAGGGAACAAAGGGTTAAAATTTTTTGTAATTTTGTGTTTAAATTTGGCATTGACAAATAAATAATTTTTATATTATTATTTGGTAAAAATATTTTATTTTGAATTTAAAAAAATTTTAGAACCTTTAAAACCCAAGCTAAAATTATAAAGCAACTTGGATAATAAGAGTTTTCCAAGCACAAATATAAAGTGTTTGGATCGTAAATTATGAAATTGAAACTAGATTTTTCTGAATTAAAAATGCTCTAATATTTTTTCAAACTTAATTTTTTATTAATATAAATACAATATCTAAGAAAATTTAACTGTAAATTTTTTTAACTACATACTTCAAAAAGTTTTGTAAAGTGCATTTTAACAAGACAACAAAAATCTTTAATATATTCAACATTTAATGATATTTTATATAATTATGAGTTATATATAATGTTCATAATTAAAGAGTTTATTTTTTAAGTCAATAATAATAACTTTTAGCCTTAGTTTGTTCTTTCCAGTTTCGCAAAACCAAGACAAAAATATGTATTTGATAAAAATTAACTTTATAATTCTTAAATTAAGACAACGAAGATTATGATATTACTTAAACATACTACGACATGGATGTGACAGAATATATTTAGAAAATAACTATACTAATAACGATCAAAAATAAAAAAAATAAATGCTCATAGCTACATATATGTATTTTTATATAAAAAAAAAAAAACTAAATTGAAAACATTTTATTAAAGGATGAAAAATATTTTTTTAAGAAAACATAAAGTGCATAATTTCCAATATATAAAAAACGAAAGTTATATAAAATTAACTACAAAAAAGGTTAACGTAAAAATACTTTGAATTTTTTTTTATTGTTTAATTATAAATAATTTATTCTTTGTCATCTGTCTCATCTCTTTCAGGTGATGCATTTTCATTTCGATTTCTTAAAAGTCTTGGCTGACTCGATGCAAAATTGGAAAAGTCTTTCATTACGTCTTTATAAGTTTCATCATCACCAACTCCTTCGTCATTTACACCAATTTCTTCATTTAATCTTGTGAGCCTTAAGCTGCAAAATAAATTTTTTTTAAAAATATAAAATATTTGCATACAGTTAAAAATAAAAAATTACAGTGTCACAATATCAGCATTTCGTTTATCTACAGCTATGTCAATCGGTTTTTTACCATCTTTTGCTTCTGCATCATATTGAGCTTTATGTTTTAAAAGCAGATATGTCTGTGCAATACATCCCTTTTGTGTAGCAAGATGAAGTGGTGTGTAACCTGTTAAGAAATATTTTTAGAAATTTTGCATTATAAAATGTAATGCATTATTTATTCTTGTTTTTACCTAAATCATCAGCTGAATTGCAGCTGAATTGATTGGAACACCATTTAGTAATAAATATTCACAGGCCATAACAGAACCCTAACATTAAATAAAACTTTAATATTGTACCTTAATAAGAAAATTTTTCAAAGCAAATTACTTACTGACAAAACAGCTTGATGTAAATGAGTACGATTTAAATCTTCACTATTTTTCCATAATTTGTCAGCACCTAAGGCAAAAGCCATACTCATGACTGGTAAATTATGTACAGTTGAAGCTTTATACAATAGTAAATTCGAATTAAATGTATATAATGGTCCTTCTTCAATCGTATTGTCTTCACCTTCAGTTGATTCTTGATCAGAACCTAACATACCACGATTATCGCAATTTAAGTTTGCAATGCTTAAATTTTCCCCAACTATTAACAAATCTTCTCGTGATAAATTCAAAGACATTGATGGTATGTTTATTGAATCATCATCTGATTTTGAACTTGAGTCCTTCCTATAACGTCTGCGGAATTTTTTAACACCCCATTTTTTACTTGAATCACTCTGATTATTCTCTTGACTTTCACTCTCGTCATTCAAACTTAAATCTATGTTAATAGAATCAACTTGGCACACAAATTTCTTCTCAACATATTTTGCTTTAATATAAGCTTCGCGTACAGAATTTTCGCAATTTTCACTTGCTTGAATAATACCTGTTTCTTCTGAATAATTTGCTTCAAATATTTTGTTAATCACATCGTTTCCTAATTCCATCATCACTTTAACGTTTTCTGGTTCCCACGCATCAAGCGTTAGTGATCGAACTTTACTATAATGTACACCTAAGCTTCTGTGAACTCCAGAACAAGCAATACATAGTGTAATTCCCAAATTTATAGATGCCCAACGTGGTTCAGAACCTTTGCAATCGCAGCACTTTGAATTTCCAGGTATTTTAAGAAACTGTTCCCAATGTCTAAAACATTGTAAATTTTGAATTTTTTTTAATTACAAAATAAAATTAAAAATTATTTTATTTACATTTTCTTTTTATTACTTCCAGGATTTGATGATGGTGAAGTGGATGATGTTCTTTTTGGTTGGGGTTCTATTAAATAAAAAAGAATTTTATTTAAAACATTTTAAATTAAGTTTTTTATGTCGTTAGAGAACCTACCAAACTGAAGCGCAGCACCTATACTTTTCTGTAAAGCGTTAATCCAAGCCCCTAACATTTCTGCTGAATCAGCTTGTAAGATATGCGATCTAAAAATAACCAATATGAAATTGATGAAATTTTAAAGATTATTTTTTACTTTGTTGGTGATATAACTTCAAAACAAAATCTTCTGTCATTATCATTAAAAGGTCTAACCGTACAAATCCTTAAATCTTCTTCCATAACTGTATAAGATTCTTCATGTGAACGCTTTCTGTAAATATGTGAAATGAAACATTAAAAGTCCAAATATAATATACAAAATATTAACCTATAAACTAATTGATTATCGCATAAATAAAACCATCTTCGGCACCATGTTTTAAATCCTTTCGATTTCCTTTTAAATAAATCTAAAAAAAAAACATAAATAAATCTTTATCTTTTAATGATTATTATTTTTCACAAAATTCATACATCCTTCTATTCGATTTCCAATTTGGTTAACATTATTGTCAGCATAATCATTTACACTCGTATGACGATTTTGCATTGATTTCTCAAGTTGATAATAACTTGTCCGCAATGAGTTTACTTCTTCTGATATACTTTTAAAAAATGTATCATAATCATTACACAAATCAGAACCCTGATGGTAATAAGTTCCACAAGCTTGATAATAATCTAGTAACTAATTTAAAAACATTAAATTAATTTTAATTTGATTTGTAATCTAACTTACTGTTGATAAAATTGAAGGTATTTTACGAGATTGTAATAATGTTATATAATTAACATAATCCAAAGCAGTATGTTGAAAGCATGATTTTGTTCTAGAAATTAAAAATTTATTTAAAATATAAATAAAATACGTTTCTTTTTTTAAAATTTCTTACGCTGCTAATATATTAACCGCTTCTTGTACTTCCTGTGGTCGATTTTTACTAGCCTTCAAATTATATAAAGATAATATTTAGTTAAATTAAACTATGAACTCAAATTAACAAATATCAAGTTACCTGAGCATTTTTTATCAATGCGTTGTCTAAACTTTCTGATACTTTTGTAAAATGATTTTTATAATCTTTAACATGATTTATATCATCTTTAACAAAAACACTTAAATTTTTCAAAACAGTTCTATTAGCTTGATCTAATAATATTGTATGATATTTATTCATTTCCTAATAAAAGTTTTAATATTTTAATATTAGTTTTGATTAAATTTAAATTAAAATTTATACTTGAAAACAATGGATAATTTTTCCTAATGCATTGTGAGCGTTTTTGTCATTTGAAAAATGCTTTTGTAAGTCCCAAAGGGATGTAGCAAATGCACTATAAAAAATATAAATATACAGTTTAATTAATAATTACATTTAATTAATAATCGTTTGCCATGTAAACAAAATGATATCACATGCTCATTACCTTTGATTTTTTATATATTCTTTTCCTGAGTCAACAGCCACGGTACACATTTTAATTATTTTATCCAACCTTTGTTCTAAATGCTCAATATCACATTCTTCTTTACTCAAGAATTGCCTGAAATCAAATTAAAAAAAAAAAAACAATTATTACCGATTATATTTTTATGTTGGAAGTAAAATGGTGACTCAGTGTTAAGTTATTCTTGTAATTATATGTAAAACCGACCTAAATTTTGGTGTATCTTTTAAGCATTCTTCAAATTCGATTTTCATTTTGACTAAACTTTTTTTTGACTTATTTTCAATAAATTAGCATAACTATATTAACTTAAATATATTTAAGATTCACTTTTAGGAAAAAAATGGAAGTTTTATAACAATTTAAAAATTAATAAAAAAAAACGTATCATTCACAACAAATTAAAAGATTATGTACGGAAAATAAACAATTGCAAACTTCAAAAGTTTTCTCTTCTGCTTTTTTTGCAGAAATTTAAATGTCAACAATTTGTTGATTCTACAATCTACACTTGTATAGAAAAATATGTCATATTTATCCCTCTAGCGGGAAAATTTTAAAATTCAAATGAATCAAAATTTAATTTAATTTGGCAATTAGACTTATTGATAAGATAACGATTAATAAAGATGATTGTGTTTTCTTTTTTTTTTCTTAAAGGACTGATAGTTTAAAGTCAAATTTTTTCTTTCTTTATAGACTTGTAAATGAAAAAAGCGTAAAATTGATTAATTAATTTCAAAATATGCTCAATAATCTGTTGTTTGATCGCCTGTCTTATGTTTTTTTATATGTTTTAGACTCTTTTAGATCTTACGGATCTTTAGGTGATATATTTGATTGGGTATGGATCCATATGCACCATGAGCGCATTACAAACGAATTTCCATAAGCAGTGTTGCACCAAATAGGCAGTTCAACTGTATAGGATTGGGCATCTGCTGCTTTCCCCGAAAAAATTTTCTTGAAAATTGAGCAAGTGTTAGGTCCTGCAAGATATATATAAAAGAAGGTCAGTGACCCAACTGTACGATGATGGTAAAGTGGACTAAGCGTTGGAGTGACGTTGCAATAATTTATAAAACGAATAGCTCTATTTTGGATTTTAATATTTCTCTTTAACACCCTTAGTTCATTTTTAATCTACTTCAGTTTAGGTTAAGCATCTGATCAGCGGTCCATGTAATATTATCCAGTGATTCAGCGTATAATGACTTTATATAATGACTTTATTTATTATATTGCTTTCAAAACTGAATATTAAGATTTGAATGAATCATCATCAATCTGGATAATTCAGATACATATTGGTCTTTTATATAATCATTTATTTAGAAATTAACCCAATAGATATGCAATATGCTGCAGAAAATCCTAGATGTTATGCAATATCTTCTGCATATAAATTGATCAATAAGTGCTGCAGGTGGTAACACGTAATTGACTTATGAAGGATTGAAGGCTTAGATTTAATTTATTATTATAGTTTTAAATTAAAACATTTTTAAATATTAATATAATGTAATTGAAAGAATTAAGTTGTAAATATATTATTTATATAATTTATTTATAAATAAAATATTGTTTTTTTTAGTTTTATTATAATATTTTGATTTGTATGACAAAAGTTAATACAAAATTTTATTTATTAAAACCAAAATTAAATAAAAACAAACTAATTTTAATAAATACTTCCTTCCTTGGTACAAATATTGTTTTTAATTATTAAATCTTCAGTCATTTGTTAAATAAATATTTATATTATCATATATAATATATTAATAACTTAATACAAAAATTGTTGACACAGTCAATGTTACAAGGTTCTCTAATACTTATTAATAAATTTTTTGTTTTGTTTTCTTTTTTTTTTTTACAATCATAGTAAAAATAAAGTTAATTTTGAATTTACAGCTGTTTTCCTTTTGTAAGAATTAAAGTAGAGAATACAAAAATATACAATAATTTTGGTTTCCTTACCCACTTTTAGTTTCGGTAGCTTTAATTGATTTGTTAACAAGATAATTATTTTATTGTAAAAACGAGACCGTGTCAACTCTGGGATATCCATATGACCGTAATATAAACATTTTATCATCCGGTTAATTACTTTTGGCAAAATTTCAATAAGAAATTGTAAAAGAGTTGTACAAGATCCAGATATATGGAAAAGAATTATAACGGAAGCTCAGGTTCATCAAGGACAAGCTATATCTACACTATATATATAGAAAAAAAAATTAAATGAAATATTGTACTTTAGATTAATTTAATAATTTAATGGAACTGATTATACCTTTGAAAAATTATTTTGTAAATTCCAATAAAATAAATATGTATGTATGTTAGGTATTGTACAAACCTAGTAATTTTTTTTAAATATTTTATTAAAAAATTTTTAATAGATTTCAAGGTCTTATAGTAGATGGGTTATTTTTTTATTATATAGGATTGTTGTTAACTAATTAAAGGTATTTTCTGGTAACTCTCTATAGTAGTTTAAAATCCTTCCTATTAAGGAAGTGATCCGTTTTACTAAGTGTGAGAGAGTTTTATTTTCTCTGTGTTCACTTTATGTCTGCGGCTGAGGTCCTTTCGCCTTTCTATTAAATAATCAATCATAAAATGGATAATCCTTTGTATCTTCTTTTAAAAAACTAGAGTTGAAATATTGTTGAAATTAATTTTAAGAAGTCTCTTTTATACCATTTACATTTTTTATCAAAAGTATAAATTTTATTTTGTTTTTGTAGTTTTGTGTAGAAGGGAATTGTCGTGACTATTCCAGATTATCACAAAACAAAAAGTAATTATCAATTTAAATCATAGTTTATTTTAACTTGAATGATTTAGTCAGTAAAAATGTAGGATAAATTTGCCTTAAAAAAACCAATTTACTCACATAAAATTTGTTTAAAAGGGAATTTTAATAAAATTAAAATAAAATTAAAATAAGGTTAAGATTTGTCATGCAAAGAAATTTATTAAGTTGAATGTCATATACTTATAATACGTATATATAAAATTCATTTTAATTCAGTTTTATTTTATTTTGATTTGCTTTGTGGAAAGGTTTTCTGGGAGATGCAAGTAGCAATAAAACGATAAAGATCCTAAAAACTAAAAAAGGAAGATCTTAGACTGATAACAGGGATAAGCACGGGCCATTTGATGCTGAGAGCCCATGCAGCAAGAATAGATAGAGCAACTACTGGAGACTGCAGAGGTTGTGGAAGGGTAGACAATACACGGTTCTCCACCTTCTATGCCAATGTGAATCTAAGACTTAGGATCTTAAGAGAAAGATACTGGGATGACTTCAATTTTGTAGGGGAGTTAGGCCAGGGAAAATTAGTACGATTCATTTAGTTAATACGAGTGGAGCTCACAACATGAGCCCACAATGGGCCACGAGGCCACGAGGCCCAGTTTTTTTTTTTTTTTTTTTTTTTTTTTTTTTTTTTTTTTTATTTTTTTTTTTAAGCGCTAACTGTTCAACTGTTAGGCTAATAAGCCTGTCTATACCATAGGTACATGTTGGAACAGGGGATCATAATATTCGTGTTATTAGAATTTGTCTTATTGAATTCCACATACAATTTAAACATGAGATAGTACTAGGCCTTATAACATGTAGAAACGTCTTAGATTTTCAATATTTACAATTCTATTTTTTGTTTATATTGTAATATTTTATATTTTACTTATATAGTATTTTATATCTGCGAGTTATATTATTTAATTAAATTATTTGTTTATATTTTTTGCATTTGTTTATATTTTTATATTAAAGTATTTTTTATTAAAGATTTATAATTATTAATTATTGATTATGCCATTAATTTGAACCCAACGGCGAATGGTAGCTGAGTCGAGCCGAAAACCAGAAAAGTTTTTTCACTTTCACTAGAATTCGAACCCGGGCCCTTCCGCATGAAAGGTCGGCACTTAACCACTGTGCCACCCAGCTGTGAGGGAGACTCGCTTTCCCTTCTTCAAAACAACTACAATATAGCATGTAATTAATGAATATAATGGATCTTGTAGTAGAAGGGAATTAGAATGTTAGGTTAAGGATAAAATATAATATTTCTTATAAAATGAAGAAGTACTTTAACCTTAACGATCTCTGAGATAAGTGAATTTCTCGAGGATTTTTGTTTATAACCTTACATAATTAATGAGCTAGGGTTATGATTGATTTCTGGGATGGTTCAACTATCAGTTCCTTTTTCTTCCCAAGAGAGGAAAAAACATTCAAAAGGAGGCTAAAAAACTGTAACCTCTGATAGTATAAGATTTTATGAATGAGAAATCAAACTAAAGCCTGGTATTTTTATTTATCATTATCAAAATATTCTTAAAAAAATCCTTTGGGCTTCTCTCGTATGAATTCTTAAATATGCCAATGACTAATGTTAAATTAATGCTTCTGTCTTGGAATTCCCATTTAGGTTTTAAGATTCAAAATTTTATAGGTTTAGTATAGATTTCAACAAAAATGTATCTTAGAAAATATTTTCAAATTATTAAAGTTCAACATTTTTTTAAATATTTTCAAATTTTCATATAGATTTTAAAATTTAATATTTTAAAAATTTTTTTTTGATAATACGAAAAATTTTTTAATAAAGATACACTTCATTAATTTTTGATTATCTCATAGATTTCCGAATTAGATGATGAACTAAACTATGAGACATATATATACAAAAGGTAGAAATCAATCAAACATGAAATATTTCTTTTGTACTTACATTTAATTTTTAATTAAATACAAATTTTTTAGTTCCAAAAGGCAAACAATACAAAAATTAGTTTAATTTTAAAATTTTCATATAATAAATGGTAATAATGATGTTCGATTAACATATGTACCTAAGTCTATACGTAAAGAATGTAAGGTTGGGCTTGTTAAAACTTTTAAATATAATCGCACTTGTGGGCTCTTTATTTGTAAAATGTTTCGATATTTTGGTATATAAAGTTTTATTAATTAATTCACTATTGTATACAAATTTTATTAAACTTAATGTTGCTATGAGGTTAAGTTATTTCCGAAATTTTTAAATATTGAAATACTTGTATAACAATCGATTAAAATTTTTATATATAATATGTTAAATATTACTATTTTGTTTATATTATATATTAGATTTACTCTAACATATTTCATAAGAGATTTGAAGAACTCCTTTTAGAGTTAATATTAAGAAGTATTTGACACATTCTCTGTTAATACATCAAATGCCTCAACACACTGCCAATTAAACCAATTAGAGGATTAATTTAGAACAGTCACATTTTAATAACTTTATTTTTATTAATAGGTTTCATTCCTGGCCTTCGGAAAATGTTGTATTATGAAAAAACCAAATTGCATACTTTCAGGACCATTTTTTAAAATTTCAATTACTTTATTAAAAGAAGATTTTGTTTCAAAAATTTTTTCCAAAATAGAATATGTTTGATTAATTTAATTGCAGAGATAAGAAGCCTCCATATAATTGTATATAAAAAACTTATTTTAATGTTTAATATTCCAAATTTCAATATCATTTTAACTCTTAAAATTAAATGAACTCCAAAAAAACTCAAAAAATGAATTCTCTTATGTTATTTTTATTTTGAATATCAATAGAGAATCTTATATGTAGTTATAAAAAACCATATGTTTGTAAAAATATATTTTATTTTTTTTTTTGTATTTTCTCTAAATTGAAAATGTTTTTCATATTAATATTAAATATTGATGTATTTAATGCTTATAAATTTATACTCCAAAAAAAGCTCAAAACCACGTTAATACATAATAATAATTATAATACCTTACTTATAATACAAAATGGGAAGCATATTTTTTGTATTTAAATATTTAAAACTTGAAATTAGGTATTCAAAGAAATAATTTTATAAGTGAGAGTTTGAGCTATGGTGTTTGACATTATAGGGCAAATAAGTACATGTATTATGTATTATAAAAATTTTATATGTGATTATGTACTATGTAGTCAGTTGAAAGTAATTTTGTGATTCCTAATAAAAAAAATTAGGAAAAAAAATGAAAGAAAATTTTTATCAGAGGCCAAAAACATATTAGAACATTAAGGGATGTGTTATACTAATAAATTTTATCGTACAATGGTAAAATTTCTCATCTTTTTTTCTGGATTCGTAGGTTTGATATCAATTAAAGTTAGAAAACTTTTATCAGGCGTTTAATTTGTTTCAGCTTCCATTCGACATTAGGTTTAATTATAAATTTTAATTACATACTTATCTTTACAATATTATTACTTATTTGAATAAATTTTTTTAATATGACACTACAGAATTGTAACAATCACATTCTACACATGTGATAAGTTCTAGTATTTAGTAATTGTTTGTTAAATTTATTTATATCAATTCTAATAATGAGAATATTATTCATTCAGTATTTCCCCCCCAATTCTAACTTCCAACATATAATTATGGTACAGAAAGACTGGTTAGCACAGTGGTTAGAGTGCGACATTTCATGCGAAAGGCCCGAGTTCGAACTTCAGTGAAAGTGAAAATACTCTTATCTAGTTTTCCACTCAACTCAGCTACCATTTGCCACTGGGTTCAAATTAATGGCTAAATTAATAATTAATAATTAGATATCTATAATAAACCAACATAAACATTAATTTAATAATATAAACAAATAATTTAATTGAATAATATAACTCACAGATATAGAATACCATATAACTCAAATAGAAAAATACCACATAATACCATATAAATAAAATAGAATTGTATCTATTGAAAATCTAAGACATTTCTACATGTTATAATTTCACAAAATCCTTAAAAGCTTGTATAACCAATTTTTATTTATTTAATTCCATAAAATTAAGTTATTTGAAATAAATTTTTTTATTTAAATGCACAATATTTAATTCTTTTGCGGTTATATAAGCGAAGCTTTATTTAAACTTTTTATAAATAAAATTCGCCATTGATATTAACAGTTTATAAAATCCAATTTAAAACAAACTGTACCTTAATCTTAAAAAATATATTAAAATATCATTCAGTTCATCTTTTATCACTTAACTTTCTACTTATTTTGCCAAAAAATTCCAGTTAAACCAAAATAATTCCTCAAAATTAAAAATCTCCATAATTTCATTTAATTTTTTAATTTTTATCTAATAATTTTCATGTGTTGCGAACACTATTCAATACAAACACACATGATAGTGAGTTAGAATAGAAATGAAAAAGGGATTAAAAAGTACAATTGTAAAGCTTTCTGGATAGAAACACCATTGGTACACAATGAAAACTCAAACAAAAAATAGAAATGTTCAAAATTTTCTATGTAAATTTCTTTAAAAAAAATAAAATAAAAAAGAGAGAGAAGAATGAAATAAAAAAAGAGAGAGAGAGTGTAAAGAAAATATGATAATAAAAAATGTACAAAAATTGGTATTTTTTAAGATATAAATTTTATACTTATTTTTTTTTTTTATTCTTATATATGTACAATATTTAAACAGTATTATATATTTTCTTTTATTTGAAAGGTATTATAAATGATGTATATATGTACATACTCTAAATTATACATATAGTATAAACAAACAACAACTACATCAACAAAAAAAAAAATGTTTGCTGTGGTTTAATTTAGATTTTTAGATTTTACTTTGTTGTAAAAACAACAAAAAAAAATGTACAAAGAAATGTTATAAAAACCGAAGAACATTTCAAGTTGATTTCAGTCCATCTCCATATTTGTTGCATTGCGGACAAATTACCGGATATTTTTTTTAAGAGTTTAACTATTTTTATTTTTTTCTGAAAAAAGTTAATTAAATTTTTTTTATATTTAAATATAAAAAATATATACATACATATAATAAATACATATTATATATTATATTAGATCAAATAAAATTAGAAGAATCTAAGAAAAAATCAGTGATTTTAACACTTAACACATATTATTTTTTTTGAAATTCAAAAGTAAACGTCAACTTTAAATAATTCATCATGGTAAGTTCTGAATTTTTTTTTCATTTCTTGGGATTTATTTAACTTTAACAGTTAAGAAAAAACACAAAAAGAAAACAAAAAAATTTGCAAAAGAACAAATTAAATTAAAAGGAAATTCTTAAAAAAAAATTATTTAATTTTTTTAATTTCCTTTTAAATTTCTGCATGCATTTCTGCATAATTATGCTATTGGATTAATTTTTTTAAATTTCTGCATGAATTTGCATAATTTTGTGAAAAAAATTAATTGTAATTAATTTAGTTTAAATAATATTAAACTTCAAATTTAATTCAATAATTCCAAAATTGAAATTAACAGTTATATTTCAAAATGATTGTCAAAAAAAAATTCATACTAATGAAAAGGAAGATAAAAAAAAATGAAACAAAAAACTGATGAGCTTATGTCATATCCTTTTTTTTGTTTAATAAATAAAAAAAGTAAACCAACTCCCAAAATTATATATTGATGATGTCATCTGTGGTTGTTTGCCGGTTAGATTGGGTCGGTCGTTTTTGATTTTGACTTAATCATATATTTGAGTACAAATGGTAGGTAACATAATACCCATATATGAGGTACGAGTAATTGAAAAGGGATTGAAATTTATAATAAAAAATAAAAGAAACAATTAAAAAAAAAAATTAAATTCACACACACATACTTATAAAACGCTGTTATATGTGATATGTGATCTTATTAAAATGTACTTTAATTGTTAATTTTTTTTTTATAAACATATTAATAAAAATTATTGGACAAATGCAAATTTATTTATGAACTTTTGTATGTATATATATATATATATATATATATATATATACACTATAATTACATCACTATAATATATCCTTTTATTTAAAATAAAATTTCATTTTTAACTTCTTGTATTGGGGTGGATTTCCTTTGAATGAATCAGTCATATTTTCATTTTTTTATGAATGATTTTTGTAAAAATAAAATTTTTTTTTGCAATAAAATGTACACATATGTATATGTTTTATTATAATTATACATATTTACATATATCAGATTTTTTTTTTATTTTAAAACATGGTGATCTATGCGATTAAAACATTTTATATTTAGCATTTTTCTATTTTATAATTTAAAAATTGCGTGTGATTTCGCATTGTTTTAAAATTTCATGTTTTTTTTTTTTGAAGGACCTCTTTGTATAACTGTTATTTTTTTTTTTTTTTTTTTTGATTTTTTTTGTTTGTTTTTCTGTTTTTTTTTTTTATTACACATTATATTTTTGAATATAATTATATGCAAATATACATTAAATTATGTTTATATATTTGCATGTTAGTTATTTTGCATAATTAAAATTAAACATTGAATGAATTAAGAAAATAAAAAAAAAAAACAGAAACAAATGAAAAAAAAAATTAACGACTTAAATTACAGAAAAAAAACGTAGGTAAAAAGGAATTAAAAAAAAAGATTTAAACAATAACAAAGAAGTAAAACAAAGGTTAATTAATTTTATAAAAAAAAAAAAATAACTGTCATTTTGATAACAGTAAAACATATAAAAAAAGAATAGTACGAGCATATGAAAGAAAAATCGTTAGTTAAGTTGCCAGTTAATAGTTTACTGACACACCTTTTACCTATAGAATTATTATTTTTTCGTGTATCTTTTCGCTTTTCGTATTTTTTTTTTTTTGTGATTTTCTATGATTCATTGGGTGTTTCTTTAAAAATAATGATTTTTTTTTTGTTTCTTATGATATAGGGTTTCGGGTTAGGTTCGTCTCGAATTCGATTTAAATATTTTTGAGGAAATTTGCAAGTACCTATATGGATTTGAAACTCTAATATAAAGAAATACATATTATTGATTTTGTGAGATATTCTGAAAAAAAATTTAGGATAACCTGAAAATGCAATCAAATATATGTTTACAAATTATATAATCAGATCAGGTTATATATACATGGTACGTGATCTCTCCTTCTTGAAAGTCCAATAAAAAAGGATGCCTTTATTCAAAATTTACAAAAAACTTATATTTTAAAATTTTATTAAATCCTTATATCGATTGGTGGTGTAGTGGTAAAAGGGCCAAAGGTCTCGGATTCAAATCTTGGCTGGATCATATCTAATAAAAAAATATAATTTAAATAAAATAACTGCCGCACCTGAAAAGAAAAGGCTGAATCACTCGCGTAGTTGGGGACTGTTCATAAATAAATAAATAAATTTAATCCCTAAGTTCAACTTCAATATTTCAAAACTTGGTTAGATATCAAACCTTTAGTTAAGAAATTTTGCAAAATTTTAAATTTACATAAAGTTAACTTTGCATCTCAATGTTGAGAAAATATAAAAAATTAAAGACTTTTTCAATTTCATATTCAAGTGTTCTAATTATTTCCAATTAGTCATTTATTATAGAAATTTACTATTTCTGAAGCTTCTTTAATACACTTATATTCATTTAACAATTTTCTCAATAAATTATTAATTAAATTTTACAATCGGTATTTAAATAAACTAATATTTGAACTATTCACAACAAAAAGTTAATTGCAATAAAAAATCAATTAATTAAATATACAATATAAAATTCTTTGAAAGAATTTTAACAATTTTTTTAGCACAAATTAATATGAATTATAAATAATTTTTTAACTATAGTAAAAATTTACAATATCAGTCTTCCAATATAAACGTTTATATTATAATTTAAAGAATTTAAATCATATAGGAAGTACAAAAATTAAATAATATTTTTATATAATTAACTTTCATAAATATTATACATATTTCCATGTGTATTATCTAAAAAAAAAATGAGAAAAAGTTCCTACGGAAATCATTAAGATTTTTTATAAAACAGCAATCCAGATATATTAAATCTTACAGATACGTCTATAGCTACTTAATTAATTTTATATTGCCCTTAATACATTTTATAGCAATGTAATGCATTTTATTACCTATACATATTTGAAAATCCAAGATAATAAGAGACTGTATGTATTAAAAGAGTACTCCGCTTTTATTCAAGTGAAAAGAAGTCATTTATAAATGCAATTCTAGAGGAAATATACATATATCTTTAATATATAATTTTCTTGAATTTTTTAATACTTTAATACTTTTTTCTATAATTCTATATTTTATATCATCAATAAATTAAAATACAATCAATTTTAATTAAATTTATTTCATAAATTATAATATAAATAAGTAATTTCATATGCAATGTGCATTCTATAAATCAAAAATTGAATCACATCAGGTAAAAAAAAATCAATAAAAAAATCAGAATAATTTCTGAATGTATATAATGCAATTTTATTGTATACATATTTAAAATAATTTATTATTAAAAACTAATTATAAAATAAAATATTCTCTTAATTATTTTAATTATTCGATTTTCTTTTTAATAATTAAAAATTATTAATTTCTTATTTTTGTGCCTTTCTAATTTAAATTGATTTAATCGGTATTGTACTAAACGTTTTTATTTTACGTTTTGTATAATAGGTTCATTTAACTGATATGACCTTAATTTTTTTTATAATTCCCCTTTATACTTCAGTTTTTTTTATATACGTTTTTTTTTGTATATTTGACTCTTTACAGACTCTTTGAATAGTTATATACATTCGAGTACCTTATATACTTATAAAATACACAATTGTTAATTATATTTCACATTTGAAGTTCACAACTAAAATGTTCAATCAATGAAATTACAAAAAAAAAGCGTAACAGTAAATTAACGAATGGAAATAAAACGTATAATAAAATAAAATTAAAAAAAATTAAAAAAAAAGAATGTATATTAAGATTATGTATTATAATTCAACCTGACAATATCAACTTCATAATATCAGTTCAAGTAGATAATTTCTTTCTTTCTCCTCTGATTTCCTCCTCCTCTGATTTGATTTTTCTTTTTTAAAAATGTTTTTCAATTCATTTTCTTCATCGCGTTCGCGTTATACGCGAATATTTATATTTAAACCTTACATTAAACTTTACCCCACCAAATGTATGGATATGTATATTGTTTTGGTATATTAAGAAAAGTCAAGTCTTTCTTTAGTTTTTTTAATAGTTTTGACCAATATTTTGCTTTGTACTTTCTTTCATTGTTTTTTTATATTTTTGGTTTTATTTCGTTTTGTTGTTGTAAAACTTGTTAAAAGAAACATTTTTACAATTAAATAAATTCAAATACAGTAGAGAATGTATATACAGTAGAATCACAGTTATGAAAAACTAAAATTGTAGTTCTTCTACATCAGTCAGAAAAATTCCTTTGAAAATAATGTTCTGACGCTGTATGTGTTTAGGTTATCCTTTACCCTTAGAAAATAATGTAGCTCCTGGAATAGAACTCATGATTAGTTTTAAAGGTGTGCAGTTTTTTTTTTATTCCTTTTTCACAACTACAAGGAGTATAGGGCATTTAGACTAGAAATTACCAAGTCATTTAGACTATATAAGCTTCAGTTTCATTAATCATTATTTTCACAAAGCTTGATTGTAAAAGTTACCCCAGCTGATATTTATAAGCTGATGACTGTAGTTATTAGATAAGATTATGAATACACAAATGCTTAATTTTTACACAAGAGTTATTTATATTTTTTTTAAATATCTTATTATATATTACGATATATAAAACTTACGATATACTAATACAATTCAGGATATAAATTTTTAATTAGAAATTTCCCACTTGGACACGCCATGAATCATATAAAGATGAATAGTAGAGGGTCATTATATTTCGTTACATGTCAATCAAAGTACATTATGGTAAAATCTACTAGACATGCAGATACGCTCTTCTTTTCTAATTATTAAAAATAAATGAAGAATAAAAAAGGAAAAATAAACATTATTTCTTTGGTTCTAAATTCTTTATTTGTTTTACTTTTAAAAAATAATGAAATGGTAACCATAGTTTCATTTTTATTTGAAATTTTGCAATTTTCCAGTCCTACTTAGAATTTAATGCGAATCAAGACTCGAAACTTATCTAACATAATTAAATTACACTTTGATAATCGAAATTAAATTTGTAAAAATAATTATACTGAGTAAATTCAATACATTAAAGCTCTAAATAAAAGTCATATTATCGAGACTCTACTGTATTATAACAAAAGAAGTATTTAAAAGTACATATTAAATTTATGAAGTAGAAAATATGTTTAAATAAAAACGGTCTCAGAGTACGTACATTTTTGAACTCATATATAATATAATATATAATATATATATATATATATATATATATATATATTATAAATATATGTATATGTATATATAATTAAATAAACTTGTATGTACTTTCTTTCTTTTCGTGTGTAAAAAAAATTAGAAAGATATTCTTTAAAGTTTTATTTATTGTAATAACATAATAATAAAATTTCTTTGTGAATTCCAATAAAAAAATTGTGTATTTTCTAATTTTTAAAATAAAAAATATATTGAGCACTTTTGTTATTGTTGTACTGTTGTTTTTTCAATCATTTACTTTCAACCTTTCTAATTCGATATTTTTTTATTGGTTTTGTTAAATAAAAAACTCGGAAAATTTTAATTTTTAAAGAATCTATAAATTGTTTTTCAACAGTAGGAATTTTCTTTTTACTTACAACTCTTTTTAAAGAAATGTTAATTTATGTTAGAAAAGTTTCAACGAGGAAATTTAACTTGATTTAACTAAATTTTTAATGAAGGAAAACCTATAAAAATCTGTTTAGGGTTTGGCCAATTTTAATGTTTCTATTTTTTTCCTAATACTAAATTATTATTGTGTTATGTTTAATTATAACCTTAAAAATGTTAAAATAATAATAAAATTTTAATTACTAATAAATTAAATGTGGTTGCCGCCTAAAAATTATAAGAAAAACTAAATTAAGTAAAAATTACTTGAGTTTTAATCGACTGTGGTAAATACTCGTATAAGTTTCATAATTTTGCAAAGACCAGTTTTGCTAAAATTTTTTGAACCTTTATGTTTTATTTGGCTCAAATTATTAGCTTCCGATAACTGTTCACAACTTACTCTATTTGTTTGGCCCGTTTTAGGCTTTTTTTAAGCTTTTTTTTTCGTTTTCCTATCCGTAATCATCTTTTGAAATAGTTGCACTCTTATGTGGATGACTACGTGTAAGAAGTAGTAAATCATTTCTATTCAAAGCAGCACACATATTTTCATATAGTTTTTATATTCAAGACTCGGTTCTTAGAAAACTCTTAACAATTAAAAATTGATTTAAAAATTTTCCGTGTCTTTTAAGGATGTCGGTAGTTTTTTTAACAAATAAACTGCTGTCTTAAAATTGTCTTTAATCTTCCTCTCTAGATTGTATAAAGCTACCCATATAACTATGCTTATCCATGCCTGTCGGACATTCAATTTTTATGAATTAACTTTAAATGTTTAATAATTTTTTTTATAGACAGGAAGAAAGGCATGGTTCATACTTCGAATAAATATTCTATGGAGAAGCATCGATTACCTCCCTTATATCTTAAGTTGTAAATTGTTGTTCTTCAATAATAAGTTTCTATTAAACATCTCAATAGATTAACTATTTTCTACTACCTTCCCAAATCAATCAATCAATTAAAACTTTAATTAAAAAAGTCAAAATTCAAAATAGCAAATTTAATTAATTAATCAACAAGCATAATATACGTATTTTTTTTTGACATTCCATTAGCACCTTCTTATAACAACGTTTTAACATTTTTAATCTGACTTTTATCTTTTTGTTTCAATCTTAAAAATGTTTTATTTATAAATTTCTTTTAATTTTTTTTAATTATTCACATTATATTTTCATTTTATTTTCATGTTTGTCTAAAAATCTTAATTAAAATGGCAAACTCTAGATTTATGAGTAATATATAAAGGCATTTCTCTATTTTTTTATTAAGATAACTTCAATCATAATTTTATTTTCTTAATAAAACAAAAAAATAAAGAAAAATAAATTAAGTGATAGCTGTTGTGTCTATTATGAGAAAGTAATTTAGAAAAAAACTTTAGATTTAAAAAATACGAGTCCAATGACTTAGAACATTTTCGAAAATTAAAAATAAAAATATAACATATAATTAGTATCAATCTGTCCATCGTATATCTCCAGAAATTTTTAAGGGTGAATCGAAAATGTCAAAAGTCCTCCCGAGTATCAGCAAGAGATTCTTCTGAGTAATATAGGGCTTTAAGAAATCAAAAAAAAACTTTCTTTTCAACCAAAACTTAAAATCAGATTTGAATGAAGATTTGATATTTAACACAAATGTATAGTTTTCGTTTGAGAATGGGATTAGAAATGGTATTTAGTTTTTGGGATAACGTAGAAAATTTGACAGGAATTCGTAAATTTTATGAACTAGATTCTTTAGGGAATACTAAATGGTTCCTCAATCGATATAAAGTTTCTGAGGCTCAAAACAAATAAAGTTAGAACATAAGCTGTGCTACGATTTATTAAACTTTCAATAGTGTAGGAAAAGGTTTTCTGTCGAATTTTTTGTTTTACATTGGAAAATATGAGGTATTAATTGTCTTACTTCATAGCTTCTTAAGTTAAATATAAAATAATATGAAAGTAATCCAAATTAATAAACCATGACCGAAGAAAGTGTATGTCGAAGTTACACTAAAATCTGTTATGAGTGAATAAATTTATCTTGCACTTTATCGAGATATCGAAGTTCTGTTTGGGGGACTTTACCCTTTACCTCTTTGGGACTTAAAGAGTTAGAAAACGAAAATATGCAATTTTTAGACACCTTGAAACTGTAAAAAAGATAGACTTCAAGAGGACCTAAAAATAATTCTAATATCATATTTTCAATGTGCAAATGACTTTTTTGAATTGCATAAGATTTCCAAATTCCAATTAATTTCATTCCCGATATCTTTATAGAAATATACTTGCAAAATGTGCTTGCTTAAAAACCCTTGGGTTCTTACTATCTCATTTCGTATTTTTTATTTCATTTGAACTCAATTTTTTTTTCTAAACTGCTTGCGTTTATTTTCTTTTACTAAAAGTCAAAAAAAAACTACAACTGAATTTCACCCATTTGTAGTCCCATCTGACCTATCTTAAAATTTTAAAGTTTAATGTGAAATTAAAACTTCGTAAAAAAAAAAACTCTTTTTTTATATAATTTGTTACAAACACATTAAATTAAAAAAAAAAAATCGGTCCGAAGGCAGTAGTATATGGTAAAACTTTTTTTTTATTGTACAACAATTAAAGCAAAAAAGTTCAACACTTCACTCAGTAGTCGGTATTATAGAAAAGAATAGGAGATTTTTAAATATCTTTAAACAAGATTAAATCATTTTTTATAGATATAGACACTTTTACATAAACATTGCTATATATAAGTTCATAGTATCGTATATGAACTTTAGTAAAAGATATATTACAGTACTTCCATCTGCTTAACAGAATGCGGGGTAATGTACACTCTAAGCAAAATGTGATATTGTACAAATGATTAAACAATTTGATTTGGCTTTTTTATTTAATGACTTTATTATTGATAATAATAATTTTATTTAAAAATATATGAAATAAAAACCAGTAGATATTAAGTCAGACAGTTTAAAAGAATTCTTCATAAAATTTATTGATTGAGAAAAAATAGGTTCAGGAAACAAAAAATATAATGAACTTTTTCACATAATTTATTTTATATGATCTTTTATGATTACAATTTTTGGATGATTTCCCAAACTCCCACAATCTGCTTTCCAAATTTTTTATGTGCATTAGCTACTGTACTGTAAGTCCACCTAATAAGACATACATTAGATTATAATTTTACCCATTAGTTAGTATACATATATTTATATATATATAAAATTTAATTTTTTAATCTAGATTATACATATACAAATCAAAACTTCCATTTTTTCATTTAGATCAGTGATGTTAAACCTGTAATTTTAGTGAGCCTATAGATTTTACTTAAATATTGCATTCAAAAATATTTTGATTTCAAAATTAATGTTATTATATTCTTAGTTCATAGTTTCATTTGCTGCAGGATTATTTCGTTACTCTTTAAAGTGTTCCCCTCCATTTTATTTCAAGTTCAACTAATTACAATTTAAGACCAATATTCATCAAATTTTTGAATCCTAAAAATGTCATAAAGTGAAATATCCTGAAAAGCAAAGACTTAATCACTCACTTATCATATTGTATATAGTAGGGGACTGTTCATAAATAAATAAATAAATAAATAAACAAACTATGTACTTATTTCCCGCAGTTCCCTGCCATACCCTATCTTTTTCATTGAGTCCAGCAACAACTGAACAACAACACAAGTTTTAAACATGTTTCCAAAAACAAAATCATCTAAACACATGAACAATTTTTTAATCAAAAGATAAGTCTATAAGGCGTCTGCGGGCCTTTAAAAGTTTTAAACCACTGAACCATTTTAAATCTCTACATTCAACTTTAAAACACTATCATTTCGCAATTTTTTTTTAAATTATTCTTCTTGTGTCATAAATTAGAAGTTGTTTTTTGAATGGCGATATAAAATTTTTATTATGAAATTGCTTCTAGCAATCTCTTTTCCTTCATATTCTTCCTATTTCAACTCAAAAAGAATTTAACTAAAGTTGGCAGCAAATTTAATGTTTTTTTTGTATTTTATTTAATTTTTACTATAAAATAATGCATTTCTTTAGTTTGATAGGTACTATTTTATTAGATGTAATACCTCCAGGTTATAAATTTTATTTGTTTTGTGATAAGAAATTAAAATAACTATAAAAGTTAAATTTTAAACTTTTTAATAGCTTCATTATTTTAATTCTTGAACGCCTTTTTAATCCATTGTATCAGAAACAATTTGTTTTTTAGTATTTTTTACATAATTATCCTTAAAAATAAAATGAAAATTTTATAACTGAACTTAAAATCTATTATAGCGGGTTTGTATTTTTATACAGCTTTTAGTTTTAAAAGTTGCCAAAAATTTTTGTCTAAACATTGTCTGCCTGAATTTACTCTGATTATTAAATATCTTCACTAAGTATTGATCTGAAAAAAAGTCTTAATAAGTTTCTAATACTGACATATCTAATAAATATTCTTACAATAAGATATGAAATGTTCCCCTATAAATAATATTGAATTATATAAAAACGTACAAATAAATCCAAGATGGATTGTATAAGCTTTTCTTCTTGCATAATGTGGTTTGCATTGTTCAGTCTCTTCAGTTTAATAATATTTCTCGTAAATTCTGGTTATTTTATATAAGGTCCCCTTGATCCCGTAGTCCAATTTGGCCCATCTAGGAAGCCATTCTTAATACACATTGATACACAAATTTAATTACACATTGATTAAGTTTCTGCACATTTATAATTTATATTATACACTTGTAAAGATGTGTAATTAATGAATAATGCGATGTTTCAAGAATAAAACATTAAAATACTAATTTTATTTCGGATTTGGATTTTCTTTCTGTAATAAAAATAAAGTATCTGTCAAATTATACATGTGGTAGTTTTCTTTTATATTATATTTCAAACAATAGTCAGTATTCATTATTCAGTAGTCAGTACTCAATAGTATTCAATACTTCAAATCTACTTGAAAATGGTTTAATTTTTTTTAATTTTATTTTTTATTTTTTTTTTTAAATTCTTTTTATTTTTTTTTTATTATGATTCATCAAACTCTAAATAAAAAACTCGAGTAGTGTACAGCAAAAAAACTGAAGTTTATTAACATTTCGCAGTTTTTTTTTTTAATTTTTTAAAATTTACATTTAAAACACAAGTCAAGAAAAGAACTGCTGTATTTTGAAGTTTCTATGAAAAGAAAATTAAAAAAAGAGTTTGGTAAAAAAAAAATTGTTTTTGCAAATTAACCTTTGATTATATATTGTTATGAGTACTGCTATATATAGTATATAAAAATATATAGCTTACAACTACTAACATAGTTGGTAATGTGTAAGATATGTAATCAATCAGATATAATCTTAGAAAAAATTTGTTTTGCGAATTGTTTAAATCAAATTTTGCAAAATCTAAGCGAAAAGTGAAACAAGTAATGAATAAAACCAAGGGTTTTTAAAAAGCACATTTCAAAAATTTAACAAATTTGCAGTAGCACTTTTTTTAATTTTAAGGAAATTTTTTGAAATGTAGAATAACTGTTAACAAAATACGTCGAAAGAAAATGTTTATTTTAATTTTTGAGCACTAAAAGCTCTTAAATATATGGGGAGGTTTCGAAATTGTTTTCTGAAGAATTGTATGATATGGTTCTCAAAGTTCTATATACCCTCCCCGTTTTGCTCGCTTTAAAATCAAAATTAGCTTAAATCACAATTTCGAACTTTTCTAGGTTTATTGTATTAACAAAAATTCTAAGTCACATAACGGTAAAATTAAAATACAGTATGAAAGAACTACAAATATATTAATTTTATTCATAAAAGTTAAAAAGCAGCTGTTTTTTATAGATTGAAGATACCTCTACCTAGAACTTGCGTTATAAAAATGTAAATATAAGGTTTTCAAAACTAAGGGACTAAGACTACACACGGTTTGGGCTAAACATGTTTTATTTCTAATCCCACAATTTACTTCCACAATTTACTAGTTAAAATTTCATTGCTTTAATTAAAAGGGTGTCGAAATTTGACAGACAGGCGGTCATAAAAGGCAAACTCAAAGGCATTTTTTTAAAGTTTTTTAAAAACGTGGTAAAAAACTAAAGGGTTAAGAAATAACTTAAAAAATTATAATATAAAAATCTATACTTATACTGTATTTATGTATATGTACATAACATAACATACTATATATATATAATAATATTAAGTAAGAAAAAAGAAGAATATGAAGTAATCAAATAATGAAAGTGACCATTAAAATATAATAATAAGTACTAATGGATCTTTATATACTTATATATTTTGAACTCAAGTACATACTTCTGTTGTGCACTGTATACAGTTATGTTTTTTTCCTGTACTTACTTTATTTATTTTTGCTTAAAACACTTTATATTTTAAATTGAAGTGAAGTTAAGTATAGATTTACTATTTGTTTATATTATCATTATTATAACATACATTCATACTTTCATATATAGGAGTACATTAGACTATAGACTCGGCTCCTTCTGAACCAACCAACAAGTATAAAGAAATAATGAAATTATTTATTGATTTCTATTAAAATTTCATACAAAGTGGGTGTTCTATTTTTCATTTGCTATGTAGAGGTTCTAATTATTCTCATTTTTCTAAGGAGCAGTTTTATAACAGAGTTATAGCTATTAATAATTTAGTAGCACGTTAATGCTTATTTATATTCTTATATAATTAAGTTAAAATGAAAAATAAGCGATATAAGTATGTAGATATAAGAATATAATTGATTTATGATAAAATTTAATTTTTATGGATTTTGTTGAAGTTAATTACAAATTTCACTGTAATTTCATTCATAGTACAGAGAAAATAATGGAGGAACAAGAATGAAATTATCCTGAATTTCAGGATTTAATTTTTGCATAATAATTTTGAACACCGGATACAAAACAAATTTTATTTTTATAATTATTTAATTTTTTTATACAAAAATAATGTGATTATGTAAAGAAATAAATAATTATAATTAAACAGGGTGTGTTATAAGTCTTATCTAAATGGTTATTTCGATACGAAAGAGGATCATACCATTCCATTACAAATAAGTCAAATTTTGAAAGTCAATTTATAGATACTTTACAAACTAAACAAATGTAGATCTTATACAAACAAAAGAATACAGTCTCCTACAAGCTGCGGTAGTCACGATAAACAATGTTGCCATATATTACAGGAGAATAGTGCGAAGTTTACCTGGGTATGACACTTGAAGCAAAATTAAGATGGGAAGAACACGTTTAGAAGAAGAAGGAAAAACTTGAAATTCAATACAGCCAACTGCAGGTGCTTATTGGAAAATAATCTTCCATTTCATGTAGCACGATTTTATATTAAAGCCCGTCTGGATATACGGTATTCAAATATTATATTATATAATCAAAGTAAAGTATATTATGTAGTATTATTGGCGCCCCTTGGTTTGGGCAATACTGATAGCGATCTTAAGATGCTACACATAACAGACGAAATAAAAAAAGCGACTGCACGCAACCAAGTTCCTTTTTCTGAAAACATTAAAGAGGCAAGATTAAATGTCACAAGATTAGATTAGATGTCACAAATATTTTAAAACTCACCTTTCAACTCATCTCTATTCTGAAGTTATAAGAAATTTTAAACATTTTTTGAATTGACGTACCAGTCTGTAGCAAGTTATTTACGAATTCCAAAGAATATTTATCGAAAATTCAATCAAAAATTGAGCAAAATACCCAGAAATGACACTGGATGTCAAGCTAAGGTGGAATGAACATGTTAAAAAGAAAAAACTTGAACTTGAAAATAAATATAGAGAACATTACTGTCTCCTTGAGCGTAAGTCTAAATTAACAATATATAATAAAGTGTTAATTTACAACCAAGTAAAAAAACCTACATGGTTATATGGCATTCAACTTTGGGGTTGTGCCAAGCAAACGCATATTAAAAAAATACAAACCTTTCAGAATAAAGTCCTACGTAACATATTATAAGTGCTCCCTGGTATGTACGTAATAGTGACATTCAAATAAAGAGATTTACTAATTGTCAAAGTTATAGATGAAATAAGTAGATATGCCATAAAACATAAAGCTAGTCTAGAAGGGTATATAAATATTGAAGCTGCTCAGTTTATAAATAATAAGATTATAACAGGAAGGCTTAAAAGAAAAAGACCTTTAGATAATATACTATAAAGTACAGATTTCCTAAAGGAAAGTACAAAAAACCTATACTCAAACCAAAGATAGCAAACAATTAATGGTTAGTCGGTTCGACTAGTTTTAATAAGGGAAGGGTGTGGTTTAGTCGGTAAGAATCCGGTATACACTTCTGCTGCGGGGCAGTTTGTGACTTTCGAAGATGCCCACCAATCCACGTAAAATAAAACAAAAAAACGAATATTTATAATTAACTAGGGAGTGAATACATAATAATGATATATATGATATATATATATGAATACTCAATAATGATTTATAATTATATTTTCATTCCTTGCTAGTGGTTTTCTTTTTGTGCTTCCATTTAATAATCATTTACATAAGTCGCTATATATTATAACATAAGTTCCTGCAATTATTTTCCTGTGTTTGTACGAACAATTTTCATAAGTTTAAATAAAGATAGGCCTTAAATTCCATATTTTTAACTTGATAATTCATAATTAAAATGATTTAAGAAATACTAATTAAATTTTATGATAGAAACTTTTATAAATACTGCACTCCTGCATTTTGGATCTAAAATCCTGAAGTAACCATATAGCAAAAATATTTTAATGAGGAATAAGTAAAAGACAGAATACGGATGTGAAAGGAAATGTAAAATAAAATGAACAAATTTATTACGATCATAAATAATAATAATATGTACTTAGAAAATAAATAACTCATTTTTTAAATATTATATAGTACTTACTACTTATTATATATAGTTTGTTTAAATATACATATTATAACTATATATGTAGCTAGAATTGCAAGTAAAAAATTATTCGAATGCAAAGGATTAATATCTCAGAACTAAAAAGCAGATCAAAAAATAAAATAGACATCATAAGTGATAAATTTGATGTACTTAGTTCATTTAATCCTTCTTTTATTTATATTTTTATTCTATTTACTATCAAAAATTACTTCTTTTTAACAAATTTTCAAGTAAGTTTAAAAAAAATGGGCAGAATTAAACTATGTCAGCCGCCCCTCTGTCTGAGTGTTAAATTTCTACAGTGGTATCAAATAAACAAATGAAATTTTAAATACGGAGAGGTATCGCAGAAAAAATTTGAATTTTGTGGACTGTTTTCTGTAGTTTCACTTGAAATCCTAGCTACAGCTATAATTACGGAGTTACGCAGCTACAAGTTATAGCTCTCCAAAGTTCGAAAACCTCTTTATTAAAATTGTAATATAAGACAAGTTCATAAAGGTATATCTTCAATATGGAAACTTCAATTCGGCAGTTACTTTTATAAGCTGTATTAGGATATGTAAAAGAAATGTATAAAGCTTTGCAATAATTTACCGAGCTTAACCTAAAATTTTGCAAAATGTTATACCTCTTATACGTTCCAAACGGTTTAAATTAAAAACAAAAGAGATTTTAAATCCTTCGAATAAGTATGAGTCGTTTTGGGACAAATTTTTGTATAAGGGTGCGTTTATGTTGGAGTTTTGATAAGTGATAAGAACATCGATAAGAGCATAGCGTAGAAAATTATATACATGATTTTAACAGAGGTGTTTACATTGGAGCATTACTTTGGTCAACGATTAACAATATTTCGAAACTCTTATCACTTATCTCAGCTGCAATATAAACGCAGCCCTAGGCTTTAAAATCTGAAAAATTGTTATTTCTTCAGCTTGCCCTAATTACAAAATGCTTCCTTATATTTAAAGAATGTGTAAGCCAAAACTTGTTGACCATTGTTAAATTTAGGAAATGTGCTGTTTTAAGAACACTTGATTTTTTTCATCACTGATTTTAATACGTATAGCAATACACACATTTTTATGAAATATGACAAATAATATATGAATATATTAATGTTCTTATACATTGGTTTTTTGTATTATCATAATCTTCTTTAGATGTTTTGATCCCATAATTCTTATATCATATTCAATATTCATAGACTGAAATAAACAACTTTATATACAAAATAAAAAAAACAAATATATGCATTAAAATGTCCTTATCATAAAATATCCTGACAATAATCCTTACTTAAATTATTCATAGAATTTATGTCTGTATATATACTTTTTTTAAATTATAATTGTAATTATGTTTGTTTAAGTTTTCTTCCAATAATAACAAAGAATATTATTATTTAATATTATTTATAGAAGTTGAATACAATTATTAACATAGTCGGAATTTAAATTAGAAACTAATATAGAATGATAGTATAGTGCAGGATAGTTGATATATATATTATAGGAATATTTTATATTGGGCTTATGAAATTTTCACTTGTAAGGTAGAATGGAGCAAATAATAAGTATTAGACTTTATTTGTATAATTTTTAAATTTTTAAATAATTTTTTAATCAATATTATTTTGGAATATAAAATTAAAATTAAATTGTTAATAAGTTTGTAATATTGACACTCTACCCAAAATATCGACAAATTCATCATCATCATCATAAGTTGTCGACTAAATTCTCGTCTCATGTTTTAAGTCTCAAGATATAATAGTGCCTATATAACAGTGAAGGGGACAGAAAACTGGAAGACAATATTTAAGTATATATGTATATTATATTACTTAATTTAATTTTGTTTTAAATATCTACGAATATATAAGCTTAAAATCAAGAAGTGTTTATTTTTTTTTAATATTTCATACAGTTTTAATTAGAAAAGTTCTCATGGTAAACCACATAATGATTGATAAATTTGATAATTGTTTTTTCTAAATTTAAATATATATTAATTTTCTTTATTTTTTCATTTAATTCAGTTTTAATTTTCAAAACTTATCAAAATATTATAAAAAGTTAAATTTTGTGGTTTACCAATACCCAGAATAAAGAGACGGATTATTTAATAAAACGCTAAACAGATTAATGTAACTCTGGAAAGAATCAAATTTTGTATTCAAGTCTTAAAACTTTCCTTACTTTTTTTATATACATAATCAGCAGCAAAGCGTTTAATATATATTGGGGATGTCATCCGAACCCCCGCTAAACAATTTATCGAATTTCTGATTTTGTTAACAACTCTAAAACTCTTCATAAATTGAATTATCAATACCTATTTTTTCATTTTGTTTATTTTTTAAATTAAAATTTGTACCAATTAAAATCATATCCCACAAGGGTTAGGATACTTTGAGATTAAAAAAAAATATATAGGAAAAATGGGTGCAGGGTCAGAACTCCCAGGTAGCAGTGAGCCATAACTCCCTAAGGGACTTATGACCCTAGGAGTTTTGACTCAGGGTGGTGGGTCATAACATCCTTATACACTTCTCAGCTTAAAAATTATTTGTAATATTGAAAAATATATTAATTTTAATTATATAATATGAGTGACGGGTACACATTTTGGGGTTGGATTCGAAATCAAAGTATTCCCTTTTTACCCTAAAGGGACTTATGTCCACGTAAAAATTTTAAAGTGGGAAAAATGAATTTGGTCAAGAAAATACCACAGATGCAACTGGAAATTGATCTTTTCAAGTACACAGTCCGATTTTATATCTAATTCCTCTCAAAAAAATTTATTTTAAAATTAAAACAATATTTTTTGAAAATGTTAGGCCACTTTGGTTGTGGGCCCCTCAGTAGATATTTGCTTTATAAATCCATCTAATATTGTTCTATTAGATGGATTTATTATAGTGCTTTTATCTTAGGATATGTTGCATATGTCAGATTTCAGTAGAAACTGAAGCCCTAGAATAAAACCAATGTTTTTGAACGTATTGTAGAAGAGGTACCAAGTGTTGATTAAAAAGTGTAAAATTTCAAAATGAATTATTAAATTCAACAAATTTAAATTAAAATTGAATGAAATAATATCGTTCTTGGAACTTGTTTCATAGCACTGTATTGAAATACGTATACGTGGGTTGTATGATTAATCAATAATGAATATATATGGGAACTTTAAATTTGGATAAAATATTGAAAATATCAAATTTATATAATTAATTTTCAAAAAATTAGTACATGAAATATCAATTTCTTAAAAATATCTACAATTTTTGAAAAAAAAATTATATTCTGTATTATTTTATTTAAATATTTTAGTAATTATATATGTTTGATAAAAGAAAAAGAACACTAAGAACAAAATTTTAACATTAAATTATAACTTAAAAATTGACAATTTTTGATTGCATGTTCTTATTAAAGAAAAAGTTTTACATTTTTACTAATAAATTATAATTAGATATTATAAAAAAAAAAAACAATTCATTTGCGTAGTATTTCCGTTCATTTACTTGCCTTTCTATTTTTTTTTTTTTTAATTTTTATTTAAATATAAAGAAAGATGCGATGACTTCTCTATAGTCTTCAAATATTTAATTTTTTAATGTAAAACAGGAAATTCTGCTTATTAATAATTTATATGAGACATTGCGTAAGTCGTATACGATTATTCTTTTTTTTTAATATTTTATTATCAAAAATATGATAAGACATATTATTATGTGTTACATACATAAAATTATATTATTTATCCACAAGATACTTTATTTTTAATATGTAGTATATATTATATATGCATATATTAAATAAGTAATGTTGAATAGAATATGATCCAATTTGTGTGATAACAATGAAATGATGATTAGTTTTATAATAAAATTTGAAATAAAAAAATAAAAAACTCTTCTGATAATTTAAATAAATTTAAATTTGTTTTTAATTCTTAATGAATAAATTTTTATGTTATGTGGTTAAAAATATTTATTTTTTAATTGATTTGCCAAATGGCATATGTATTTTAAAGGATTACTATCGCAAGCCTGTATTTCATTTGCCTGTTTTTCATTTGCTTGTATTTTCATTTCCCTGTATTTCATTTGCCTGTATTTTATTTGCTTGTATTTTAATTTGCCTGTATTTTGCAGAATTACTATCATTAATATTAGCTAAGGCCAAATAAATTTAATTGATAATTCAATGCATTACTGCCATAAACTAACTATAAATTTCCTCCTAGATATGTTTTTATATTAATATATATGTTCAATAATTAAAAACTTTCAATAGTGGTGGCTGCCGCCCCCAAACCGCCAGCTGTTTGAGTTGTAACTTTAAATTTTCACGTTTCTTTCTTCAGTTTAACACCATTTTGTCTAAGATCTTCCGACAGGTATTCTACTATTCTGGCTCTGTAGTAGCGCTTTTCAATCAAATGTTTTGTAGTTCAATGTTTCACTAATCAATGCTCATTTTCATTTTCGAACAATCCATCTTTCGTCAATCCATCCTTCATCATTTAAGAACATTCTTTACATTGAAATATTACTGTACATCGAACGTTACTGAAAGTTGGAAGGTGTTAAAGTATCTTTTCCCATTGAAGGGTATGGATTGTGAAGAACTTGCAAACTGCATTCAAATATTTAAAAGTATTTAAAAAGTTTTCTCCAAATAAAATGTAAAGAAAGTGCACACATGTATAAGAAAGTGCTATGAATATAATCTTTAAAATTACCCCTAAATTTATTAAAAATACCTCAAGATTTATTAAAAATAATTATTTAAATTTTTTAGCTTTCGTTAAAACTTAACTTTAGTGCGTAAATTACCATTTTTTAGCTTTAGTTAAAACTTAACTTAAGTGTGTACCTGTAAATTATCCCTAGATTTATTAAAAATAATTATAGAATTTTACAGGTACGTACTAAAGTTAAGCTTTTGTAAAAACTTGATTCTTCTGAATAAATTGACTCAATCAAAAGGCATATAAATTTCCCGCTCTAATTAAAGTAATTCAGAAGAAATTTTTACTTCCTTTCCTTTCATAAATGAGATTTTAATGTTTGTTAAATTTTAAATATTATCTGTTATACTTATTATATACAATTAAGTATATACATGAAAGTGACGTCTAAAAAGCCATTACATTAATTATTACAATTAATTTAAAAATTTTATTGATTTTTTAGTCATGAATAAAAGTGTAATTTTTTTTTTATTTTTGAAATAAATAAAATATTTAAGTAGATTTAATTTATTATTATTTCAGTCAGTCAATTTAAAAGTTGTCCCTAATGAAATGTATTAGTAATAAAAAAGGTAGTTATGATTAAAAAAAAAAATTCACAAGTGACAATTTCGATTCATTTAAATTTTTTATTCAATGTATATTTTTACATATTACATATATGTACATATAAATACATATAATATGTATATACTTCTTTTTTTATAGTGAAAAAATTCTAATTATACATTTTTATGGAACCTTTATTAAATATTTGTACCTTATAATTTTAATATTGACATGTAAGCAATTGTATTAAATTAATAAATGTATAGCTTTATAGGGTAAAAAATCAATACAGCACATACACATATTAAAAATTTCAACGTTTTAAATATTTTCTATATTTTTTATTACTAGTACATATTTTTTTAATATTTGTTCAAATTAAATGAATTATCTAGACCAAAATTTAATACATAAAAGAAAGTATGTTGACTAAGAAATAGTAATTATTAATATATATATATATATATATCAGTGTATATATATATATATATATATATATATATATATATATATATATATATATATATATATATATGTCACTACACACTGATAATCTGTACATACTGCGTTCATAGATCATAAAATTCGATTTTATAAAATTGATTAGTATTTGAAGTACGTGTGTTTTGTATACTCTGGCCCTCCAAGAGTTTATTTATTTATTTATTTTCTTATTTGTAGTACCAGACAATATTAAATATTGCCTGATAATATTAATCCTTTGCCGATTTGACATTTGGACTTATTATTAAATTATTGTAATATAGACATTTGGGCTTATTATTAAATTATTGTAATTATTGAAATGTTGTAAAGTTTTCATCACAAACTTTTTGGAATTTTTATAAGGAGTAAAAGTCATAATATAAAATCTTACGGAATCTGATACAGTAACACGGTAAGACAGAAACTTTTTTTTTCAAAAGAATATTTTATCAGAAAGTTTAGATAGACTCTCTAAAAAATGTGACATAATTTAATAATTTAAGGTGAAAGGAAATAAAATATTCGAAATTTTGGAAAATCAATTTTTACATAAGTAGAACATATAAATAAAATAAACTATAATACTGATACAAGAATGCAAAAAATTGTATAAAATCAAAAAATCATTAATAGGAATTTGAAAACTCTGGAAATTAGAAAACAAAATCTTTAATTTTTAAAAACACTCCTTAAACTAAAAATTAAATGAAGCTTGAAAGTTTTTAAATATACGAATTGTATATTTATGAGATTAATATCGCGTATATACGTATTATATATATATAAGAAAGAATTAAATAAGAATTTTCAAGAGTTTTGAAGCTTCAAAAAATAAATTTTATTTTATGAACCATGACATTTAAGTCTGTTTTAGTTCTGCTTTTTAATTTTTTGTTTTTTTTACATTCATCAACTTATTTCATCGCTTGTCTAAAATACCTACATACATACCTACCTACATATTATAATACACATTACTTTCATTATATTATTATAAAAGTTATGCGCGCTTTTCTATTATTATTTTATTATTATTTGCTATTATTATATTAATTTTTTTAAAAATAATTGCGAATAGAAATTTAATTTAAAATAAGTTGTGAAAATAACCATTGGTTTTAAACAAAAACACATTTTGCGGATTAAACTAAGTTCCATTATTATAAGTTTTGGATAAAAGATCTTCCATTTTAAGAAAAACCTCTGTAATTGAGAAAAACTGTTAACACCATGTTAAAACTTAAATTTGAAGCTTTAATTTTTGCAAATTACTTCAGAAAATTTTCAACATCAAGTATTCAAGTAACAGATGTTTAGAAATACGGAAATTTTTAAACTTTAGGCCTCTTAAACTGCCGTGCTAAGGAAAAATGTCGTGAGCGCCAAAAGCGAATTTTCGGGATAATGGAATAATTGACATCAGATAAATGTCTCAAAAATTTGTACTAAGAAAAATGTCGCATATATTTTTAATTTGGTTCCTTTTAATTAAGCTTTAATAACTTAATAAATCTAGTATTGCTTAGCAAAAAAGTCGTATGTCCAAATTAACTATGAACGCCTAATACTATCTTATCTCTAGTAATTTAAAAAAAAAGTTTTTCTTTATTTAACATATTTGTTTTTCAAAAATTCAAAAATAATTCAACATAGCAATGCGCGAATGTAAAACACTAAAAGTTGAATTACCTAAAACCAAGAAAATGTAGAAACTACTTCCTTTCTTAGGACGGCAGTATAACTCTTATACTAAAAAGTTATTTTGTATGACTCATACCTATTTTTTAAAATCTAGCCTGTCTCAAAACTTCAAGTTCCTAACTTAAATCGTTTGGATAATATAAAGTGTCAAGAATTTTGCAAAATTTTAATAACGGGTAATTCAAGTACCGTTTGGCAACACTGTAAATTTATGTTACATATATTTACATGGCTCATAAGAAATTGTTTAACATTTCTAGATTGAAAATACTTTATATAGAACTTTTGTTATAACTATTTTAAGGTAGGACTTTTGCGGACTTTTGTGAATTTTGGGGGACTGTAGTTCCGTAATGGTTGGGGTTTCAAAAAAAAGTTCTCGCTTAATTAATCTTTTGGAATACCTATCTTTACTTAAAATTTGTTTTCTTTATTTCAAACATTGTTAAATTTTTGTAAACCCACGGACGGACAGGCAATCCAAGTGAAACTATATAGGCACATTTTTATCAATAACTTTTTAAAATTGTAATAAGAAAAATATTAATAAAAACAAAAAAAAAAAATAAAAGAAAATTTATTAAAAACAAAATTAGAAAGAATATGACAAAAAGTTGTTAAAATAAATGCTTTGAAAGGAAATTGATTTTCCTTTTGCAGTAATAAACAGATAATATCATCAACACACACTGTACATATACATACATACAATCTTATATATTCTTTTAAATGAGTTTTACAATGAATGATGTATGCGATTATTTATAGACAGCGCGATGATGATAATGACGTTATTATAGATTGTTATGTTACGATCATTTTGTTTTTAATTTTTTTTTTCAAAGCAATTTTAAACTAGTTTTTAATTTTGTTTTTTTTTTCACAAACAAAGAAATGACAAAAGAATAGAAAATAAAGAAAATGATTGTGGGCTTGTCGCGGTTTTTAATATTTTATAAGAAGTCAATCAGTATTTTCGTTTGGCAAATATAATTTTAAGGAAAGATGATTTTGGAATTTAATTTTTCTTTTGTATTTTAATGAAATGAGGCAAACCGTTACTATTTTTGGTTTGATTTTATAGTTAATTATTTTTATAGTTTATTAATAAATTTTATTTTTAATATTATTATGGAATGTAAAAGATATACCATCATAATTAAATAAGTTAAGAAAGAAACTACTTAAATCTTTGTTTTATTAAAATTGTATTTATTAAAATGCATTTTTATAATCAATTAATCTCTTTTGTCGAATAATTATGTCTTATTGTACGCGACGCGGTTCGGAAACTAAAATATTAGAATTGTTCAAATAGTTTATAGGAAATTAAGATAGTATAGCATCCGTTTGCGAAAATTCAAATTAGACATATTGAAAATGTGGCGGCTTTTCAATCAAAAAGTATCAGGTTCAAACCCTTGTCGGATCATATCTAATATAAGTATATACATAGTATATAATAAAATAATTTAAGAAGAAGTTCAAATGTCAAATAGTCAAAGGATTATTATTATCAGGCAATATTTACTATTGTCTGGTAGTACAAATAAATAAATAAACAAATAAACAATACAAATACAATACTCAGACAATTAAAGTTACCAACAAAGTTTCAAACGAGGCAAAAGTTGCTTAAGTTTTTAACTTTAAATTTTAAGCTACGTTTTTTTGACATTTTGCAATTTTGATGGATTCGCAGTACGCGCTCATTGTGCTCCAAGACATAAAGTTCAACCCTATTCAGCGTAAATCCTTTAATTTGAAATTGTAATATTAAAATTTACAGTTCATAGAACTCAAATTATGTATCTAAAGTCCGTTAGATTAATATTTCTTAAATTATTTAACTGAAAAAATTACGGTTTAATTTTCATTACTTATAACCGCACACAGCAATAATAATAAATTATTAAATAAAATATTTTTTATTAGTGGTATATATATTAATCCATTAAATACTTGTATATATAATGCAAGAACATATATTCTTAAAAAGAATCTTTGAATATATATATATACTTTTATATTCTCAATTATTACTTCTTTAAAGTGTAATAAAATTGCAATTTAAAACTTATATTATTTCTTAATGTTTTATTCAAGTGCATTTTTTATATTTTTTTAAATATGTATATATATATATATATATATATATATATATATATATATACATAAGAGTTTTATTGCAATATTGAATACAAAAAAAACAAAAACAACAACAACAAGACGCAATATTAAAAACTTATCAAAATAAAAGTAAAAACAATTCACAATTCACTTGTAATTACAAATATGTAATCAATTTTTACATTATAACAATGCGTAACATTCAATTATTTATTTCTTTACATATTATATATATATATATACATATATTGAAACAATTGAATCTGAATAATTTATAAAAAAATTTATTACATATGCAAGTGTATAATTGCATAGTGCACATATTTTTAGAATTTATTTCATGATACAATGTTATATTTACATTGAAACAAATATTTCAATATCAAAAAATTTGCTTTTAATTTCTTTAAAATCAAAAAACGCTACAGCGCTATAAAAAAAAAAAAACGAACCAATAAGTCTAGACCAATGCAAATCCACTTAAAAAATTGCAAATTTTTTATACTTTAAAAAAATAAAATCAAAAAAAATAACAAAATAAATTTCTTAAATTATAACTATAATTATATACTAGTACTATATATATATGCATATATACTAGTACTACTCTAAATGCATATTACATATATATTATATATTTAAAAGAATTTTTATAAAGTACGAAAGAGCATGCTGCCTATCCATCATGTATGCAGAAATTACAAAAACAACAAACAAAATTATAAAGAAAGTAAATAAAGTATAATGTATAAGAAAGATTATGGACTGTTCTTTTTTATTTCTTCTGTTCTCTATTAATAAATTTTATCATATTTTAAAAGTCATCGACCACAAACTATTTTAATATGCATATACAGGGTGTTTAAGTATTAGAGTTCAAATAATTTCAGGAGATGATTTCTAATACCTATACTAATGTTGCTGTTGCTGTTGTTTTTGTTTTTTTTATTATATGTTTGTTATGGGGAATTGCATAGGCCTTCCTAACACGTATGCATTGCGATCCTTTGTGCATCCCACTTCTAATACTACTCTATATTAAATTACCAAAATTATAAGTAATATTATTCATTTTGTTTATGTTTATATTTGTATGTATATTAAAATTAAATTTGGTCACCAAGGAGATTTGTAAAGAAATATTATTATGTTTTTATTCAATATTAAATATTTTTTGACCTGTAGGAAATCCAATCCGCAAATCTTCTGTTAATAAGACAAATGCTTTTACACTACATCCCTACAGCCCTCCTTATCTAGAAAAAAAATTGTTAAAGAAGGAATGAGTACAGTCTTTTATAAGTTGTTTTCAAGAAATTGGAACTTTTATATTAAATTATTTATAACGGCCAAATACTTTATTCATCCCTCACCTTCACATACTATGCAAAAGGCAATTCAATCTTATTTGAAAGCTTATATTTCAAGCTTTGCATTACTTTACCCTTTACAAAGCTTTAACATTGCTTTACCCGAAATCAATAAATGGGTAATTGATTTTAATTCAAAGGACATCAGAAAATTCATATATACATATATAAATGTTTTTTTTTAAATAACGGAATTTGTTTCAAAAAAATCCTATTAACATACCGTTATTATGTAAAATTCAAAATCTTTAGTTAGTTTTTATATCACTAGAGGGTTCTAAGAAATTTTTCTAAAAATTTTACAGTTTTCCAGATATAAGTCAAAGTCAAAGAACATTTTTCATAGAGAAGTGCTTATTTCCCTAAAAAAAAACATATCCGAAGCACCCTGTATAATAATTTATAATATACTAGCTATAATTATATATATTACACTTTTAATCAATATGAACTTAGAACATTCATCAACCAATTTAAAACATTAAAAAAATAAGAAATTTTAATTGCTAAAAAAACAACAACAACATTTTTCATAAACGTTTTTAAGCAGCGCGTTCAATTGTATACGTCCGTTCTCAAAAGAAATTTCTCGCTATTTGCTGTTGTTTTTTTAGGATCTAAAATCGCATAGAAATACAATATTTTAAAAACAAAGAAATCGCTTAAATATTTTTAATTTCTTTATCGTTTTAATTTAGAACAGAGTAGAACATTTGTAGTTTTTACTAAAGAAAGTTCAAGAGAATTTCATCTTAAGATTGGAGTCAGAGCCCTTACGAGTGATGATAAATTTGAAATTAAAAAAAAAAAAAAAACAAAATAAACTTCTAAAAATATATAAAATGTATCTTAAGTTTTTTTTTGTTTTAATATTAAAATTTTTTGAAAAAATCTTTTACTTTTACCTACATGAAGAATTTTTCTTCTATATTTGGAAAATTTATACAATTTTCTTTTCTATTTTCATGTTGTAATTTAAAATATGCATCATTTAACTTTTCTTTCTGAAGTGTGACATTTTCCATTTTCTATTTTTTTGAATTTTTATTAGTTTTTGATGAGATTTTTTTTAAAAAATAATTTAAAATATCCATAAATTAATGCAACATAAATTATATAGTTTTCTTTTTTTTTTTAATATTTTTAAATCTTTTTTAAACATATTAAGATATATATATGTATATGTATATAATATATAATAATAATTTGTATATTTAATTTATTTTTCAGAGGGAATGTATTTCAGTTCATATTGGCCAAGCTGGCGTCCAAATTGGTAATGCTTGTTGGGAATTATATTGTTTGGAACATGGTATTCAACCTGATGGTCAAATGCCATCTGATAAAACAATTGGTGGTGGTGATGATTCATTTAATACATTCTTTAGTGAAACTGGTGCTGGTAAACATGTACCAAGAGCTGTATTTGTTGATTTAGAACCAACAGTAGTCGGTAAGTTTTTTTTTTTTTTATATAATATTATATATTCCAAAAAAAAAGTATTCAAACCGAGAGAGGACTTAAGGTAAAATGTTTGAATAAAAAATATGCCTTAAAGGACTAGGGGAAATTTGAACAAATATGGAGACATTTGGAAGTTTAAAAACTAATTTCCGATTAAGAAAATTTACATTTAAAATGTTCGAATCTAACATTTATAGTATTTTTCTTATAAATCGCATTTAAAATTTTCGAATCTAACTTTAATAGCATACCTTAAAAACAATCCCAAGTTCGCTAAACTATTGATTTGCAAAAAGAGCTGCCTCCAGCTTTTTTTTTTTCTTAGCTCCTCTTGGGAGCATACAATATCTACTAGGCATTTTCAAATTTCACTTTATTGGGAGCAGTTATTTTTTTTTATGTTTTTCCAGTTGAGGTCAGTTCTCCTAATATATTTCGCCTCAAGATGTTATTGGTGCAGTCTCGTTTTTGGGTTCTTTGTGGGTTACATTCCAATGCTTCTTTTACTATGCATTCTTGCAGCTTTCTAAGTGTAAGCCGTAGCCATCTACACTTTATATAATAATACTTATTTTTTAAAATTTATATCATAATTGCACCCCACATTTGGAATAAGGGTTACAGCTGCCTAGTCTATTCATGTAAAATATAGTACCACATAAATAAATTAATAAATAATTAGTGCAGATATGATTTTTAATTCAGTTGACTAACCATACGCATATCTTGGTTAATAACGCATTTATTATAATTATTTAATTAAAATTATTTAGTCAATTGACTCGAAAACATAATATTTTAAATATATATTTTTATAAATAATTATAACTCTTTCATTTTTTAAATTTTCATTCATAAAAAATTTATATAGATGAAGTACGTACTGGTACATATCGTCAACTTTTCCATCCAGAACAATTAATCACCGGAAAAGAAGATGCAGCAAATAATTATGCACGTGGTCATTATACAATTGGCAAAGAAATTGTTGATCTTGTATTAGATCGTATCCGTAAATTAGCTGATCAATGTACTGGTTTACAAGGATTTTTGGTATTTCATTCATTTGGTGGTGGTACCGGAAGTGGTTTTACATCATTATTAATGGAACGTTTATCTGTTGATTATGGCAAAAAATCTAAATTAGAATTTTCAATCTATCCAGCCCCACAGGTATATATATATAATTTTTAAATGCTCCATTTATTTAATTACATACTATATACTTATAAAAAAAAAATAAATTCTTTTGGATAGAAAATTGATTAGAATAGTAGTTAAAAAGAGGAATAGATAAAATTAAAGCGTATATACTGTGATTAATGTAAAGCACATAAAGTTAATTTTCTTTTAGTAAATGTTAAAAATGAAACGGAAAATTTCTTTATAAGTTTAATAACTAAATTCTATTTTATTATACTAAATCGTATGTAGCTACTTAATTACTATTATTATATTTACAAATATTTTGTATTTAATTTCTATACATAACTCACGCAATACAACTTAATTGTGGTGTATATTCGTATAATGTATACTTACATACCAAAAAATTATACAGGGTGTACTGAGAATATATTTTGTAACTTCATGCGCTTCCGAAATTTTAAATAATTAAGTTTTAGGATCTATTGAAATATATTGATAAAACAAAATATAGTCTTACGAGATCTAGAGGTTTGGCTTACCTACAACAAAAGAGGGTCAAATTAATTTTATTTCCATAACGCGTATGGATATCGTCAGGTATCACCGACTACTGGTCAATAGGCATCTATGAAGGCAAGCTTGGAATCCCTTACAAAACGGATTGAAAAAGAAAATATTGAGCACTTTCTTTACAGATGTCCGGCCCTGTCTAGAGCCAGACTTATCTCCCTCGAGGAACCGTTCTTCCACAACCTTTACGCTTTTAAAACACAAAATAAAAAAAAAATTTATTTCATATCTGAAATTTTCAAAATGAATATAAAATCTTAAGCAAAAATACAGGTCACGTGAGTACAGTGGGATCAAAGTGACGCGATTCCCATCTTTCCTTAAAACTTTACTTAAAACTGTAAATCCTTTACATGAATTTTAAAGTACAGAATATAATTTTAAAATTTGATCACAAATACTTTAATTAAATAAGAACTTAAAGTTGTAATATCTTGAAAATAGATAAAAATAGACCCTCTATTATTACGGTATTTTTTTAACCTCCTAATTAATATCCTGACTAGAAGTTACAAAATATTTCCCCAGAACCCCCTACACAATATGTAAAAAATACAGATTACCATCATAAAGTAGGATTACTGACTTTTTTATATAAAAATTAATTAATTATTATTACAAATTTATGAGGATTTATTTTAAATGCACGAAATAATTTTTAAAATTACAAAACACTGCAAAAAATTATTATAATAATAATAATTAATCATAGGAAATGGTTCAGAATTAAAATAGCATAAAAAATAAATCATAGTAAAAAATAAAACAGAAGATTTGTATTTAATTTGACTTTTATATTACACTTAAAATAATATTTATATAAATATTTACATTTCCAACATTCATATTCCAAATCCTTTAACATACATATATTATTATTTCAATTAAATTAATTAAAAATTTTTTTGTTAGTATAAACAAATTTTTTTATGAGTGTAGCCACATCCACATACAACATGAATAGGATTCTTGGCTTTATTCTAATAAATACACCCATATATACACCTTAATTATAGTCCCATTTTAATAAAACAGAAATACAATACTAATAATAATAATAATAATACAATTTTACTGTAGTAGGTACATATGTATGTAAATATGTAAACTTTTAAATATTGCACTAAAATCGTTTTTTATTTTAGAACTTTTCAGATTCTTTTTTAAAGATATAAATTTTCTAAATAAATAAAGTTTTTCCATTAAACCTACTACAACTAAAACTACATTTAATACAACTATAAAATAGTTAATTTAATATAATTTTTTATAACTACCTACAAACATAACACAGTAATAGCTCGTTATATAGGAGTTTAGTCAGGAATTACAATAGTTTTAAAAAATTAGTTGGAAAAACAAAAAAAAAACGAAACTGAAAATCAAGATGGTCAATCACCCTTTATAATAAAGTACAAAATAAAAATTACAAAAATAAAAAAAAACTGAAATGAAATTAAGGTTAAAAACGAAACAATGAATCACAGACTTTAGACTAAGGTATGAAACAAAAACAACAATAACCTAAAAAAAATTAGTTACATTTTAAACCATAACAAATTGAATAAAATAAGTAAAAAAAAGTAAAAAAAATAAAAAAAAAAAAAAACTAAATGATAAGTAATTGTAATTATTTTCAAATGAAAGAGATTAATGAAGTTTAGTGTTAAAAAAAAAGAATTAAGAAGGAAAGTTTAGCTGAAATAATTTAATCTGAAACTCTTGTTTTGTCACCACACTCGTATAAGCCAATGATATGCTCTTTTGAATTTTTTAAAATTAAATATTAAATAAAGTACTTAAAATTTAAGTTAATAGTAATTTAATATTTACAAATTGTTTTGCTTTTTACAATTGAATTATTATGGTTTTATACATATAGGTTTTTTTAAACCAGTGTTTTCAAAACTTTTTTATTCAGAGTATATTTTAAATTAAAAATATGAAATAGTGTAAAGATTGTAGTTGTTTCCTTATCTGACCATCCAACATTTATGTTAAGAAAAGTCGAAATTATAATAATTCCGGTAATAATTAAAATAATAAGGTTTGGTATACCCCATTTTTCAATATTATAAACCCCAATTTTATGTTAAACACTTAGTTGTTACAAACCTTTAAACACATAAGTAGCACAATATTATATTATATATTGTATTCGTAGAACCTTAATTAATAGCTACATAAGAAACAATTTTAGTTAAAATCAGAAATGTATTTTATAAAATAAGATAACGCAAACTTATGCCAGACATAGAAATCTATCGTAGAGAAACTGGGGTCCAAATTTTTAGTCGAAGTTAATTTTAACTAAATTATGTATTTTATAATGTTATACTTAACTTTATACTTACAATAAAAATTAAAAAGTCATTTTACAGTTATACTTCTCAAAAAAAATTTAATTAATATTAGTTGTGTTTCTTTCTTCCGGATCAGTATCAAGTTTTAAGAAAAAAGGGTTGGATCACTCAAAAAAAAAAAGGAATTTTAATTTGAAAATTTGGCTAACTTAGTTTTAAATATTCGAATATCAAATGTCAAATGTGAAATGTCAAAAACAGCATTTTATATTTATTTATATCAAAAACTATGTGTGCGCCATTTTTTTCAATTAATGGGAATTATTTTATATACAGGTCACAGACTCTGAAATCATAGCTATTCTAGAATAAGGATTTACACTTTAAGTGCAATATTTTCTTTCAAGTGAAATATAACTTTTCAAACAAAAATTTTCTTTTTAAAGTTCCAAGAAGTTATTTGTCAAGTTCAAGTTATGCAAGAAAATCCTATTCAAATGCAATTTTCCCTTTTAATGCAATTATTTACTTTTCAAGTGCAGTTTCTCGTTTTTCAGTGTCAATATTTATTTTTATTTAATTAATTTACTTCAAAAACCATTTAAACTGGATTTTTAATACAAACTAAAAAAACCTTCTGTAAAAGAACTTTTACCAAAGAAATAGCAAAGAATTTTTATCAAGTTTTAATTATAAACGCAGAACTCTCAAATTTCTTTGAGAAACACTGATTATATTTAAAAAAAAATGTTATTTAAAAAAATGTATTAACCGAAATATTAAATCTTATTATATACAATTAACTATGACATGCCATTAATATTATATATATATAATTTAGTTCCCAGATTAATTAAAAGTTGTATATTAATTAAGGCCAAATAAGTTAAAAAAAAGCTTCAAACTCTTTAACATACTTTCAATTTTCTATCAAAAAACCTTCATAATTTAATTTATTTCAAAACTATGCTATAATTACATAATTTATTATAAATTTAACTTTATTTTTTTAGGTATCAACAGCTGTTGTAGAACCATACAATTCTATTTTAACCACCCACACCACATTAGAACATTCTGATTGTGCTTTTATGGTTGATAATGAAGCTATTTATGATATTTGTCGTCGTAATTTGGACATTGAACGACCAACATACACAAATTTGAATCGTTTAATTGGACAAATTGTTTCATCAATAACAGCATCATTACGTTTCGATGGTGCCTTAAATGTTGATTTAACTGAATTTCAAACAAATTTAGTACCATATCCACGTATTCATTTCCCATTGGCAACATACGCCCCAGTTATTTCAGCTGAAAAAGCTTATCATGAACAATTGACTGTTGCTGAAATAACAAATGCTTGTTTCGAACCGGCCAATCAAATGGTTAAATGCGATCCAAGACATGGTAAATATATGGCCTGTTGTATGTTATATCGTGGTGATGTTGTACCAAAAGATGTTAATGCTGCAATTGCAACAATTAAAACAAAACGTTCAATTCAATTTGTTGACTGGTGTCCAACTGGTTTTAAAGTTGGTATAAATTATCAACCACCAACTGTTGTACCAGGTGGTGATTTGGCTAAAGTACAACGTGCTGTTTGTATGTTATCAAATACAACAGCAATTGCTGAAGCCTGGGCTCGTTTAGATCATAAATTTGATTTAATGTATGCAAAACGTGCTTTCGTACATTGGTATGTTGGTGAAGGTATGGAAGAAGGTGAATTCTCTGAAGCACGTGAAGATTTAGCTGCTTTAGAAAAAGATTATGAAGAAGTTGGTGTTGATTCAAATGAAGAAGTTGGTGAAGGTGATGAATATTAAAAAAAAAAAGAAAAACAACAAAGTGACGAAAGTTAAAATGAAACAACTGAAGAACAAAAACAAACAACAAAAAAAAAATTAAAATAGAGTTACCCATCCATCTACAAACCTTTTCTTGAAATTTTGGTTTGAAAAATAATTTTTTTTTTTGTGAATTTGTTCTTTTATTATTGCAACAATTATTATTTTTAATATTAAAGTTAAATAAAAAAAAGATATTTAAAAAATTTCATATAATAGTAGGTATTTATTATTTCTTTTTTTTTTAATATATGTACACTCACATTTGCAATTTTTAATTTTAAAATGAAGCTTTTTTTCTAAGCAGTTTTTTGTATTTTTAATATTTTGAAAAATACTAATAAAACACAAAAAAAAATAAAATATGGCGTTTAATTTTGTAAATTATTATTTTTAGTATACTTGATTGATTTTAATGGCTTTCGACATTAAATGAAAGTGGATTTAGAATTGAACATAGCGAATATTGGGCAATCCTTTAATCAAAATTTATGTTTGATGGTTATGAAATTTTAAAAAAAAGTGCCTTCATTAAAATCCAAATTTTTAAAATAAAAAGCCTGAAGCAGATCACAATAAATTGTATTTTGAAGTTTATCATTTGTTTCACAACAAAAGAAGAGAAAATGAAATCCAATGCTGATGCTCATTAATAATTTAATAATACAAAAAATGACAAATTGGGTAGCCAAATTGTCGCTCAGTTCTGTTCCAAAGGTGGTTACCTCTAGTTAAATCTATAGTTTTATTTCAAACAAAGGGAACTCTAGTTCTTATTTAAATTCCAATTATTTAAAAAATATTTTTAAGATTGAAAAGTTATTATACTATCAGCTTTGCCCCTCCTTGTCCTGATCAAGATCTTGATCAGTATTTTAACATTAGAAATTACTCAAATTTATTTCCAAGGATCCCGAATCCACTAAATATTTCGCAAACTAAAATAATAAAAAGCAATTAAAACAATAAAATATAGAGTTTTCCCTAACTTTGGCAGTCTACAACTCGATGACAGAGAAAAGCTTAGCTATACAGAAAAAAATTTATTCCTGTAATTTTACAAAATTATTTAAATTTTTAAAATTCGAAAAAAAAATCTTCCAAATTTCGTTAAAGCCATAAGTTAACGGCTGCACAAAAATATTTATTGAATTTTTACTTCCAAAGGGTATTCAAGCTTTTGTTGCTATTGAGGAAAGCGCAAGAAGGTTTGGGTTGGAAGCGAATGAGAAAAAAACTTTATATATGGCGGCAACAAACAACGAGGCCCTCGTGAGGTGGTGAAAGATTTTGTATATCTCGGTTGTCAAATGAACACAGAAAGCAGTAACATCCAGGCTGGAAATTGAGCGTGGAATAGTGCTAGCCAACCGTTGTTACTTTGAGTTAAGCAAGCATATGAGGTCAAAAACTCTTGAGTAGAAAGACAAAAACATATGGTGCAGAATCCATATGTTGGACCATATCCAACTACGATGAAAATCTGATCTTTCAGTCTTTTGAGAGGAAGATTCTACGTAAAATTTTTAGTCCGATTACCATCAATGGAGTTTGGAGACAGTGACAAAATGCGAGCTATACGGGCTGTATGACGATACTGATCTCGTAACTTGAATTAAAACCCAGCGTAGGTCACGTAGTAAGGATGAACGATGATGGTTCAGCAAGAGCGAGGAGGTAGACGAACAAGAGCTCGACCACATCTTCGTTGGAAAGACGGTGTTCAGTCAGACGTAAGGATACTGAATATTGTTGGAAGTTGGAGAGAAGCTGCACAATACAGAAGCCAATGGATAAAGGCTTTAGACTCGGCTCAAAAATAATAATTTGTTATGCCGATAAAGTAAAGTTAGTGTGTTCAAAATTAAGTTTTTGAATGACGGTTCGATTACTTATGTCACTTACTGTATATATTTATATACTAAAGTGAAACGAATAAATGTATACCAGTGCTGCCAACCAAAAAAAAAAATTTAATTTCAAAAGATGCAATTAAAAAAAATGTTATATACAGCAGCTCGAATTTTTAGCTTTATTTGTTTAAAAAATTTTTTACATAAAATTTTAGACAAATTTTTTTTGTTGTTTTTTTTTAAATTCAATATAGGATTTTATTTTTTAATAATTTATACAAAACTAATAACTGTGTTCCACCTAAATTTTAAATTATATTTTAATACAATAATATTATATTATTTAAATTAATGTTTACGAGTTAATTAAAAATTCTTTGCTCTTTTATATATAAAAGAGTATACCTTGATTTTTCTTTTATAATCTTAATAAATAACAATTAATTTGTTAAATTAATATGTATGTACGTGTATTTGTATATAATAATAGATTTACAAAATGAAATAAAACAATTTTTTTTTTTTATTTATTAAATTATACGCAAATGAATGTTATTTAAAAAAAAAAAAAATTATTTATTCATATAAAATGTTATCCCATAAATTTATTTTCATCTTTATTCATTGTTTTTAGGAAATGATCTAACCATTTTTCAATTATTGGTAAATTTTCATCACTCCATTTTGTTTCTTCTTTAATGTTACGTAATGATTTTTCAATAATATGTTCAGCGCTACCAAATTCACCTTGTTTCTGTACATATAAATTAGAGACCATATCATAACCTTCTTGGGTTGTAAATACACCAGTTGCAGCACTTATTAAATTATCCCATAGATTTGTTTTATTTTCGAATCTAAAATTTTGTAATTTAATAAAATAAAAAATTTATTTAAGAATAAAAAAAACAATAAAAAGTTTGAAAGCACTGATGCTTAAAATAAAATGAGTTTAGAAAATAAATAATAACGGAAAAAAATTTATCATCAAACTTGGGTAAGAGAAACGAACACAGTAAGGACGTACTCTTAATCAGGTACCAGGTTATTACAAATTAGCTTCGGTTTGAGTACGTGAGAAAGTTAGAGCAAGGACTAGAGTTCGAAGTAGAACATATACCTAAAACGATTTTAGCAAAATTAAAATAAACGCGGAAAATAAAAATCTAATACTCTTCGGGAATAATATTATAAGTTCGTCCCACATAAAGTGCTTGAATCTGTACTCATATAGAAAAATCTGGCGATTTTATATTAAGAAAAAATCTTTAGGAGTGAATGTAGCCTTTTTTACCATCTTAAATTTTCAGAAACGGGGCAAATCTAAATACCTTGTGCTCCTAATTAGTTTTTAAAGGGTCAATTAAAAACAGATAAACCAAAGCCATACAGCAAGCGAAAAAAAATTTAAATTGATCAATATTATTCTCTCAAATTAGTACATTACCTTTCACGGATACCATCCCAATTATTTTGTAAGAAATTGAATAATGTTGTATAACCACTTGAACCACCTGTTAACATACTAAAGATTAATACAATATCATTTTCTGTGAAATTTCCATTCTCTTCTAAAATTGTTATATTTAAAAGTCTTTCAATTTTTTCAGATTGTACTGGGCATCCAGCTAATGTTTTTAATAAATATGTTCTTTCACTTTGAATCCTTACGGCTGGGAAATTAATAACTCTTTGCAATCCGAATTCCCATTCCTTTTGAGTTCCCCATTTAAATACGGGACAAATGTACTGATTTGGAACGCTAAAATTCACAAAAAAAATATGCAAACATTAGAACTTAGTAAAACTTTTCAAGTATATATTTCTTTTACGGATTTCCTTCATCTGGATTTTCACTTTCCATCCATTTTTTGAATGCACTTTGAGCTTCTTCAATACATGGACGATAACCAGCTCTGCATAAGAATGTTTTTGCCAAAGCTCTCAAATCAGTTTTCCAATTCTCTTCATCTTCTTCTTGGACACCAAGCTCTTCATACAATGGTGTTAACAATATTCTAACATAAGTCTAAAATTAGGTTCAAATGAATTAAGAATTAGTTTAAAAAATTGGAAGGTTTAATTTTTAAATTACCTCGAACTTTTTGTGAACTGCTGACATATCAATATGACGTCCAATATGATCAATAAATGTAAAGACTGGATTCCATGCTAAATGATCTCTTTCCGAGAGCATAAACAAAGTCATATTGAAGGCTGTTGCAAAACTTAAATCACCAGCATATGCTAAATTCCATGCATCATGAAGTAATTTTGCTCTACAAAATTTAAAAATTTTTAAAATTACATCACCCATAGCAACCATCTTCTTACCTTGTATTAATTGGTATTTTGGTCCTTCCCTCTTTTGTTTGCAAATATTCTGCCAATAAATTCCAATTTTGTTCATCATAATTAACTGGGAATGGTCCAATTTCTTCTGGATTTACAATTATAAAATGTTTTGCATCTGGTAAATTATCAATTGTTATTTCACGTGATTTTTCCATCCATAATCTAGGTGTTGAATTTGTAAAATTAAGTTTATCTTGTTCCAAAATAACTAATGGAATCCACCATAACATTTTATCTTGTTCCGGAACATCATGTGGTCTTTCTCTTAAATAAACTTTTTGTGTAATTACTGCTGTTTGTTCAGCATAATTCCTTTGTACATTTACAACTGGTAAACGATCTTTTGTTATCCATGAACCGGCAATTTCATTAATTGTAAATTTCTGTGGTAATGTACCATCTTCATGTGCCTGTTTTGTAAGAGCATCCCACAGATCATCACCAAAGAATGTACTGAAATGACGATTAGCAATGAATTTTCGAAGACCAGCTTTAAATGTTTCACTGCCCAAGGTATAATTTAACATTCTCATAACTAATTCAGTTTTAAATGAAGTTGTTTCTTGTTTCATTGCTGTAATTCTTGAATGTGGATATCTTTTACTGAATTCATAATACAGAGAATAAAGAACGGTCATAGGGTATTTTCCATTAAATTCAACACCATTATCGATCTATATATTATAACAATATCAAATAATTTGTGTTAAAGTTAAAGTTCCGAAGATTTTTAATTACAACTTACTTCAATAACATTATATGATGCCAAGAAACTGGCTAAAGCCTTGTTAACATGTGCATCACTCCACCAATATGGAGTAACCCATGAACCTAACCATTGGTATATTAATTCTTGTGACAAACCATAATAGCCCTTCTTTAATAATTCACTTTCCCTTTAGGAAATCAAAAAATTAAGTAATTTTCAAGTCTTTATATTATAAGCACTTACTTAAACAAAATGAGACCCCAATTATCAGCCGGGCGAACTGAAGCCATACCAGGAACAGCAACAATATCAATTTTGGTAAGAGGAACTTGAATATCAAAATATTTCTCCAATGAATTATAGACTTGTTCAACTTTTTCAAATATTTCCTTAAGTTAAAAAAAAAAAATTATTAAATAACGTGATGTTGGACTCATAATTACTTACAGTCACTTCCTCGTGAATATCTGGCCTAGCCCACAATTTAATTATTGGTTTTTTAGTTTCGGCAGATGATTTTGAAACTGCGACTTCTTGCAATTGTGATATAATAAAACCAAATGTAAATGTTGACATTGGTGGAGTTGGCACAAAGTAATCAACAACATAGTTTTTAAGTTTTTCATCATTTCTGAAATTAATGCGATCTTTGAAAAAATTTCAAGTATTACTTTTTTTAAAAAAATACTTACAATTCAACGGAGCGTTCTACAGGTGTATTGAAAAGTGTGACATAACTTTTTGGTCTTGAAATACTTACATTAAATGGTACCTGTAAAAGATTATTAGATTAAATTGAGAATAAGTATAACTATAAAATTTTAAACAAACTTTAAATCCAGGCTCGTCAAAGCATGGGAATAAACGTCTAGCATTATGTGGTCTCATATATGTTGCAAAATATTGATTTTTTTCACCCTTCAAATCTTGATATGAACCTTTGAATAAACCTTCAGTTGTGTCCCAAATACGGCCAGTAAACTTTAATTCTAATTCACATTCAGTACCTTGTGCCACCGGCTCTGTTAAATGAATTACATAAACTGTTTTTTTAAATACTCTATCAGCTCGTTGAATTCCAATGTATTCAGATTTATCTTCAGATTCACTTTCACTATATTTTAAATAGAATTTTTTTATAGTAAATTATTACAATATAATTTTAAAATACAAAATCTGAAGTACCTCTCAGATTTCCGTTTTAATTTTCTAATTTTGATATCTTTTTCATTAATTTCTAAATCAAAATGAGCATGTAATGAAATCTTTTTTGTTTCATCATTCCAGCTAAGATTCATTTTAATATCACCGGAGAAGGTACCTTCATCTAAATTTGGTCGAATATTTACAACATAACTAGTTGGTATGACATCTTTTGATAGTCGAGCATCCGGAATAAGAGTATGAGATGCTGATAAATCTATACTTCTTTTTTGTCTTGTCTTGTAATTTTAATTTTCAAAGGAAATACCGTTATTATTTCAAATTAAAATTTATATAAAATCTTAACTTACATCTATTATGAAACCATTGGTTAGCATTTGTATTGTTCCTATTGCTAGGAAAAATATCAAGAACTTCATGATGTTCAATGACAGCCTTAAAAATAAATTAAATTGAAAAGTTATAAAAATTTTTTAAAACCGAAAGTTTTTAAAGATCGTATATTTCTTGAGTGCAACAAATTTATAAGGGCAAATAAAAGTATAGTTCTACTCTAATCAATCTCTAAATTAAAATTTTTATTCACTTCATATTTTTAGACTCTATTCTTTTAACTTAAAACTAAGTACATAACATTAATTAATTAATCTTATATGCATTGGTATAGAGTGCTCAGGTACTCAGACTACTCTCATTTACAATAGAATTAAAATAACACTTGATAAAGAATAATTTAAGGACTTACAAAATCTTGTTCTAAGTGAGCTTTCAGAATACATCCGTTTTTAGAAGGGAAATTTATTGAAATAAAAGAATTATTAATTCTATTTCTGGGGTAACTTATAATTAAATTATGGATACAGTGTTAGGCAGAACATTTTTTTAAAACTCTTATCCTCTCAAACGTTTGAGAATGTATTTAATCTCAGAGGAACTTTTTTTTTGAATTGAACTTCAGAATAAACTGAGGTTCTATGGAAGGTTAATTTATTTGGAATCTACATATTCTACACAGTAAATCAATTAGTAGTTATCAAATCGGGTAAATCTCGTTTTAGAAAATCTCGTTTAGAAAATCTCGTTTTTAGAAAATCTCGTTTAGAAAATCTTGTTTTTAGAAAATCCCTTTTTTTATATTCTGGAAAAAGCTGATAATTCTGATTTTGTATCCTACTCAAAAATCCTTAATTTGATATTTTGATATATACTATTAAATTTAAAAAAAACTTAAAGCTAAAAATATTATTATATTAGTTATATATTTATGTAATTATTATTTAATATCATGTATTACATGCATAAATTTTAATATGGTTTTTAATAAAGTAAATCAAATATTCGTATTTAATATAAAATAATAAAAACGTTATTAGATAATTTTAAAAAATTAACTAATCTACGAGTAATTTTAAAAATTATTTAATTCAACGCCATCTTTTGATATTTTTTCTTCTTAAAAGCTTGCAATAACTGTAAATATCGTAAATATTACAAATTTAACAAAATAGTACATATATGTACAAATATTTATTTTTTTTTCTTTAAAAGACCAAAAAGCTTTTATATTATAAGATAAATGGTTTTAGATACCAAATACCAAGTCAGATACATACTTTCAGATACTTACAATAAATTGCATACTTTTAGGCAGAACCATTTTTTTGAATCTTATCTTTTGATCTGAAGGTTTTTTATTCTATCTGATTCTTTAAATAATAAAAATTTATGTCTCTAAATTACATTTAAATAAAAATTCAAACTTTTATTTTAATTTTGTATAAATATAATTATAATTTATTATAATAAAAGTTTTGTATTACAGATAAAATTATTCAATTAATTTTAATAGTTTCTTTATTGAATCGTTTTATTAATTCCGTTTTTTTTAAATTAACTTTAAAAACCAAACAAATATTAATTCATGTGGTTTGTTTAGATTTTCGAACATGTCCAATTTCATTAATATAACTTATCCATAATTTTCTTGTCACCGGATCTAATATTACAAAATATACAAATAAAACGAAACCCTGTGATGTGGCTGTTAAACAAAACAAATATGAAAATACTAATCCAAATCTCATTGTTGATAAAAATCCAAATATCCATGTTAAACCCAATAAAAAAAATAATAATATTAATAGTCGCAATTGTGATATTGCTAATTTTTTTTCAGTTGAACGTAAATTTTCACTTTTACCACGTAACAAATTAATAAATATTATAAAAAATATTATAAAATTAGCTGATACAACAATTGCAATTGGTAATAATGTTCCATAATATAATGCCAAACCAGTTGGATAACATATTTTTGAACCATCAACTGGTATATATGCATCACGATCAATTAATATTATTAATAAAACTGGTATAATTGGTACAATCCAACCAAATATAAATGATTTTAAAAAGAAACGTTGTGGTCTTGTATTACCTAATACTTGAACATAACGTTTGTATTGTAAATATGCGATTATAAACATCCATGAAAATTGAACTAATATTGAAAAATGCATTAGTGCTCCTAAAAGTATGCAACTAGAAAATATACGCATTTCAATTAAATGCGTTGCCAGTACTTCAGTATTTATAAAACAAAATAATACCATTTGGAGCATAATGGCTATTGATAATTGTAAAAGAACTTTTGATGATGCTTTTTCACGCCATGATTTAAATACCAATGCTGTTATAAAAATACCAATTACACCGATTATTGACAATGAACAACCTAATATTGTTATAATATCTAATGCTTCTTCATGAACCGGAGTAATGGTAACATCATCAGTTGAAACTGATAAATTATAGGTGCCACCAACTAAAAATGCAAATGGTGTCAAATGTAATGAACCACATTTAACAATTAGTGTATCATTCGTTTCATTGGAAGATGTTTTTTCAATAAATTGCATTCCATCATTTTCCCAACTTCCATAATTCCAATAATGGCAATTTTTCTTATTTTTATCAGTACTATTGGTCTGATTTTCAGATTCAAATTGTTCACTTCTCATAAAAATCGGAAGTAATCCTGGCAAATTATTTGAATATCCAGGTATTGTAATACTCATAATTTTACTATTAACTTTTAAATGTGTTATTTCACGATCTTCTACAAACAACACATCACTACGATATATTTTTATAACAATTTTTGGTTTAATAGTGTTTCCATCATCTGCCACAGTTTGATTATTTGTTAAAAAATCAATTTCACCAATACGATTCCATAGTTTTTCTGGGAAAAATGATCCAATTTCAAGACGTTCATTATTTAAAAGTTCCATTTCAGATTGATTCATATGCAAAAATTCAAATTCATAATTTAAAAATGTTTGATCTTTAATAAATTTATCCGAATAAATTACAATCCCCGAGATATTAGCAATACTTGGATCAATTGTAAATATCATTAAATTTGAATAAATTTGTAAAAATACACCCAATGATGTGTAATTTTTTTCAGATAAATCTGATATTACAGTTGGTGTTGCTATTTCTATTGGCAGAATTGTTGTAGCATTTTCAATATTTGAATTTTCCTGAAATTTTAACATTGATATTTCATCTACAATACTTTCAAATGAATCTAAAATTGTATTTGTTGAATTTAATTTCCCCGATAGAATCATTGTAGTTTTATTTAAATCCATTAAATAATCAAAAATTTCATTAAATTCAATTGTATTATTAATGAAATTTTGTAAAAATTTAATTCCAGTAATCTTTTCTGTTTTATTACTTGTAATAGTTTCGTTGGCATTAATTAGTGTCTCATTTTTAAGAGTTTGGATCCAAAGTGTTTCTCTAGCTTTTATTATTTCATTTTTTAATTTTTGAAATATTTGCCCTAAATAATAAATATCTGCTGCAATTATAATTTTATCTTTTTTCATAATATTTTTTTTTATTGTATCATGAATACTTTTTAATATCTGAGATGGTGAATCTCTGGTTGGATTTAATTTTTCAATTTGAAATAATTGATCAGTTATTAAATAATTTGGCTGTTTTGTTATACAACTGTTGGTATCATCATCCATTTGTGAATTTGAAATTGAATTTTCCCATATTGCACCATAAATAAAATTACCAATACATTTTCGTATTTTTAATAAACCATTTCGTAAAATACATAACTGTTGTTTGGTTGAAATTTTACCACGTTCAACAGTTTTCCATTGATTTTTTGAAATACTTGAAAAACAATAATCAGTACTATTCACTTCTAAACTATGATTATATTTTGAAACATAATTCAGTACTTCATTTAAGTAATCGCGCATTTGTATTCGAGTATAAGTTGAATGATCAATACCCGGATAATTACTACTTATTTCTTCACTACTTTCTTCTGAACTATCACCAAATAAATGACTGGAATATTTTTCAGAAATAATAACATGACATACAAATGTAATCATTTCATTTGGTAGAATTTTTTCAATACCCATTATTTTAACATTTTCAATTTCGAATGGTTTTATTAATTGTTTCAAAAAATGTTTAAAATTTTTTATTTTTTTTAAAGTTTTTTCAATTTTTTTCGAATTTACTTTCATATTTTCGAAAATATCATTACATTCAATTACAGTACATGGCATTTCAATAAAAAATGCATAATTATTACCTTTAAATTTCTTTGAGGCAATGATTCTTGATGATTTAATCAATTCAAAATTATGTATGGTATGTGCTTCACACCAATAAACACCCGGTCCTTTACCATATAATTTTAATTCAAAAATTGATTCAGTTTTTCTATCATTTTCCCATATCAAATCTTTTAATTTGACAGGACGTATAACATCATAATCGGAATTTGTAAAACAATTTATGCCAAAATCATCTGTATCTGGACTTGAATCTTCATCATTTTCAATGGAATTCGAACGGAACAGTTTCCTTCGATTATAAATTGTTAAAATAAGTTTTTCATTTTTTTCCATAAATTCCAATTTCATTGATACTTTTTCCAAATGGTCCAAATTTAAATCAAATAATTTCAGCTGATAATAATCGATTTTTTTTGTCCCGATAATCGATTCAATTTGTATTTTATTATTTTGTAACATTATTAAGTTTAATTCATTTTTATTATATTGGAATCGTTTTAATAATAAACGATTATTTTTTAATTTATATTTTTTAAATAAATAATTAACAATTGGTTTATTTTTAAGATAAAACTGATAAGTATTAATTTGTTGTTCTCTTGTTGATTGTGTATGGGTGGGTTGGTGGTAGGGGGTATCATCATTGCTATCAGCAGTATTTAATTTTTCAATTCCAAAACAAATATTTGGTTTATCAAAACGTATATATGGTATAGATTGTGGACACCAAGATACTTTTGTTATTATTTTATCAAATATACATAAATTATATTTCATCTTATTCTTATCTAGGATTGTATTACTTGTATTACTACGATTACAATTAGTCATCATAACTGATATTATATTTGTATAATTAAAATTCACGGCCAAACATTCATTTTGTGTTATTGGCATTGGATTTGGTTGGAAATGTTGAGATTTTTTAAATAATTTATTCCAATTTTCACCTGGTAATCTTAATATTAATGGTAAATATTTACTTAAATTTTCATTATATTCATAATGTTTAATTGGTAACCAAAATTCATTTGTATTTAATTTATCCAAAAAATATTTAAATATAATTTGTTGATCATCAGATTTTAAATCAAATATTAATTGATCTGAACCATAACATAATTTATCATTCCAATTTTCTTTATATTTTGATATTTTTAAACAAAGTAAACCATTTCTAGTGGAAAATTCATGAAATTCTTCTGGACAATATTTATTTATATATTTTATATAACATGCATTTGTATTAAATGTTGGATACCATCCCTTTGCAGTACATTCTCTTATAATTAATGAATTATTATTTTGATGAAAACTGGGTGGCTGTGATATTGAAAATTCTTTATTAGTTTCTGGCCATACAATTTCAATTGTATCATTTATTTTATATACTTCTAATGGACATACAGATTTTGTTAAAGTTTCTTCATACTACAAATCAATTTTAATTTTTTAATATTTGTTTATATTAAATTTTTTGTAAATTATAATATTTGGAATTTTTCACACTTACCACAGTTATAATTCTAAAATCATTTTGTAAATTTTCATTAGATCCACAAAATACTTGTTTTATAATTAAAATTATAATTAAAATTATTAATAATGATTTTTGTAACGCCATTAAATTGTATCTATATTGTATTTAAACTATCTTTTGTATATTAAATCGTGCACTAGTATAAAGTATAAAATAAAATTAAATTTTTCTCCGATATTTTAGAGAATAAAAGATAATCTACGAATACTTCTTCGAATAAACTAAATCATTAAATTAACCTTAAGCTTAGTAATTTTAATAAAAAAATAAAAAAAAACTTAATTATAAAATTATTAAAAAGCAATCTTTACTCTTATCGTTATTTATACAAAAAAAAAAAAATGAAACATAGTAAAGATTCTCTCGAAATTTTCCCGAAGAAAAAGTATATATTAAAATTATTATGTGATTATAGTCTGAGATGTTTGATGGTATGATGTAAAATCTAATTGCTTTAAATCCAGAATTTTGAAATATTTATGACTTAGTATGATTATATGAATTTTAATAGTTTAAACTTACTGCAATAATAACTTGGAATCGAAATATATTGGGCGCTGTAATGCGGCATTGCATTCATTCCAAACCATTATGTTCCGAACATTCTTTTAGCTCAAAACTGTTTTTATACCCGTATGACTATAAGAGTATTATAGTCATTATCATTATACCCGTATGTTAAGGGTATATATACTAAATATGCAATTACGTTTGTGACGCAATGAAGGAAGGGGGGAAGATATAGACTCAAAGCTATGGATCGGATCAGAATCAAAAAGTAAATCGACTTAGCCATGTATGTCCTTCCGTCCCCACAATAACTCAAAAATAAAGAAGCTAGGATTTTGAAAATTTCACAAATTCATTTTTATACAATAGCCGTCATATCTATTGAAATCCAGCCGCGGGTTCGAATACCTGCTATACAACTCTTCTTTTATATGAGCATTACCCTACATCTTATAAAGCTGGGCATTTGAAATTTTGCCAAAAGAAACTAACCGTTATATTGTTTATATTACGGTCATACGGGAATCCAAGTGTTGACACAGTCTACTTTACCACACTCTTTCTCGTTTTTAAGATAATTCTTTAATACCGAATAATTTTTGTTTGAATTTTTAATTAGTTCGTTTAATTTTACATTAACGAATTTATAATTAGTCCGGAACAAACATTGCAGTAGTGAAAAGCAGTAAATCGAGCATAACTGATTCTATTAATACTATATCCTGCACATTGCTAAAATAAAGTTTACTTTAAAAGGCATTATATTAGAGCGTTATCTATCTTAGCACAATTGAGCTATAAATGCGCCTTTCCATATTTGACCCTTTTCATAAAAAAATCTATGACTTTTGAAGTTATTGTAGAGATGCAGAAAAGGTATTTTATATAAAATTTATAAACCATATTTATTAGAACAACAGTTCGAATGTTATAAATTTTTAAACCAATTTAAGAAATATAAAATTATTTTCAAGTCCTGGTCTATATTATTCAATTTTGTTGATGGGTTTTTCCTTCACTTCAGTACCAGCCCTATAATAGATACGATTCTAATGCGGTATACACTGTCTAATCTGTTTTCTACTTTTAATTAACTTATATCTAAAGTGTAAAGAATAATTGAAAATGGAAGTTCAAGTATAATGTAATAATGACTGATGAGAGTATAGTATATAATAATGACTTTAATTCTAATTATTTATATGAGTATTAAAAAATATTAAGAGAATTTCCACATTTTTTTTTTTTTTTGGGGTTTAAAGTTTTTGCTTCTAAATCTAATGAGTCGATTAATTTATAATGAATGAAAAATTTTAATTTTATTATTTATATAAAATATTTATTTACGAGTATATATATATGAATAGAAGAACAATTTCCACTGATTTAAGTAAACTTAATTATCTATTTTAAAAAAAAAGCTTTAAATAGATACCCATTTTTATTAGAAGAATCTTTTAAAAAAAAAGTAAAGGTAGTTATAATCTATATATATAAAAGGGAAAGTTTGTTTATTTGTTTGTTTGTTTGTTTGTATGTAACGAGTTGGCTCCTAAACTGCCCAGCCGATTTTCATGAAAATTTGTATATAGCGGTTTTTGGGTACGGAAAGAAATCGTGGCCCAAAAATTTTGCTCTAACGGACCGCCAAGTTGGGGCTGTGGTGCAAGTAATTAAACTTCTTTGCTCTAAAATGAAAACAGTTTGACCGATTGACTTCAAATTTTGTATACGTGATGCTCTTTGAGAATTGAGTTGACACTATTAACAGTTTTGGAATTTGTTAACCCATGTCGGGCCGACGGGTGGTCAAAAAAAATTTTGGGTCCAAATTTTGTCCGATTTTACGAAATTCTGCTTTAGCTAAAAAGAAAGCCCCAAAAAAAATTTTGTTGAGTTCCATTAACCCATTGCAGCTCAACAGCTTTTTATAGGTTTTTTCAATACATTACTCTAAATTCGAAACGGTTTGACCAATTGACTTCAAATTTTGTATACGTGCTCCCCTGTGAGAATTGAGTTGACACTATTAACAGATTTGGAATTTGTTAACCCATGTCGGGCCGATGGTCAAAAAATTTTTTGACCAACCATCAAAAAATTTCAATTTTTGGTCCAAATTTTGTCCGATTTTATGAAATTCTGCTTTGGCTAAAAAGAAAGCCCACAAAGTGTAAACCGTGTGTAATTTTTGTGTTAACTTTTTGCAGTAACATCAACTTCAATTAAACCTCCATTGACAGGCGCAGCAACGCGCACCGGGTATTAGCTAGTTAGATATAAATATTTAAACATATTATGCGCGTTTAAATAAATTAAAATGTATGAAAGTAACTTATTAAAATGCTGCTTTTATTTATCGTTAATTTAAAAACAAAAGTACTTTATTATATATGTACAACTATGATTAATAAGTAATTGATGATGACACTTCAAATCAAAGTAAATTTGAATTTTATTAGTATATTTATTAGCTGGCTAATGGAAGAAATTCCCGATGACATTGCGTTGATAAAATTTTTAATAAATTGATTAGGAGGTTTTTACAGAATTGAATCGTATTTCGAAAGCAAAATAATTCTCACTGAGATTATTACACTTTAAACCGCTTCCAAACTCTTATATAATGTTCCTTATCTAGTTAATCTCAGTTCTCTGGTAAAACTTTTTAATACTAAGCAAATATTTTATTATGACAATGTGAACAAGTAAACCTTAAGACTCAATACTGATTCTAAAGTCAGTAATCTGAGTTGTTTTATGATCAACAGTATCATGGTCAGTGGTCTTATGTTCATTCATTGATTAATGTAGAATATTAGGAAATATTAGCAGGGTTTATTAATTTTAATTTAAGATAAATGATTTATCTGCGGTCTAAAATAAGGCTAATAATAAAATTAAATCCCGCAAATAGTTTAATGAATAGAATTTTAACAAATTAGATTTAAACTTATAGATTTAAAGATAATGAGGAGTAAACTACTCTTTTCAAAAAATAAATAAAAAACGAGTAGTTTCCTTTTAATTTCACTAAAATTATTTATTTTTGCAAATACAAGTATTTCGTCTACGACACGCAGGCTTCTTCAGTGATAGTACTCGTTTTTAACTTTCAACTAATCCCCGCTACACCAACTTTTCTAAAAGAGTAGATGAGAGCAGTAGATGATTAAAAATTTCCGACAGATAGCTTTAACTTAAATTTTTCATAATAGATGGATTTTCATTTGAATAGCCTTATGTTAAATCATATTTTTTATTAGATCCATTACCATAATTTTTATTAGATAACCAATAAGCACTTACATATACTTCTTCCATTTTAAAAAATATTTTTTATATATATAAGCAATAAACCTAATTTTTCCACTTTATTTTCAATATCTAAATATATTTAATATAATAAACTTCTCAAATGACAGATAGTTTAATAATGTCAAATATATGCATGACAATCAATCTGACAATTATCTACACCTAAAACAAAAATTAGCGTACCATTTACAAACTACTCCCATTTACTCTTCATCTACTCGTTTTGCTAAAAGGAACGAATGGAATATTAAAGAATTATTGAAAACGTTTCATAATCTTGACTTTATTTTATTTCATTTGGAATAATTTAAAAAAGTTAAAAAATAAATAAAATTTGAATGCATTTAATATGAATATAAATTTATGCACAACGTTATATTATTTAAATTAATTTAATTATATGCACTCAAATACTGTACTTAAAATAAATGATATTAAATATTGGCTTCCTGCCAGATGATGTTTTTTTTTATATTTTTTTATATAATGTTTTTAATTAATTTATTTATATATAATCTCATCTTTATAAAAAACAACCAGCATATTAAAATATTTTGTATACTTGGCTTAAGTATTAAAACTTAATGATTAAATTATGGAATTTTTTAACATATTTATTCAAGATATATAAATCAGTACTGAGTTAGTACTGCTGGTGCTGAGTGAGTAGAGTACCTGATTATGCGTTGTAAAAATAAAATAAAAGTAAATATTTTTAAATATTGCGAAATGTTTTATGAATTATAATAATATGTATTGAAAGAATTTAATTGAAAATTTAAATATTCTTGGATCACCTTTGAATAGAACCTTTTTGGGTAAAAATTTTTTATATATTCATCTATTAAATTAGGATACAGTAAGATCAAATAATAAAAGAACTAAAAATAACTAATATTAATTTGATTTATTTTATTTATATTTATTTGTTGTAAGATTTGCATATTCATTATCATAATTATAACGAACAAATAATTAGTAATATGTTATATTGTAATCAAAAAAATGATACATTAAAATTTGGAAATTTAGAATAACTGGAGATTAGACTTGGATAACAGAACCGTCCCAGAAAGATTATAACTTAAATGAGTTAGCCAAAAAACCCTCCGATAATTATTACTTTATAAACTGAAATATTTTAAATATAGGATCAGAACAATTGTGTTTGAACTTTCAAAATTTATAAAAATATAACTATTTAAAAAAAATAATAAATTTTAGATTACATTAAGAGTTCATATTAAAAATTACATAAAAATAATGCGAAGTAAAAATCGAGATTTTACCCTTTTTCCAAAATTCAAAATTTTGTGACCCACCAATTTAAAACTCCCTTTTAATATTACACGTATATACGAATTCATAAATAATCTGGAAAAGGGGAAATTTTTATTTATTGTGTCTCATTTTTCGAAGACTATCATCTACAATCTTCCAGAGCCTTTTTCAAAACTTTTAGCCTTTGTTATATAAGTACTTTAAAACTTAATTTATATTTTTTATTAATTTATTTAAAGGTTATTAAAACTTTTTAAAAAATTTTTAAAAAAAATGTGCCTATATAATTTCTCGTTGTCCGTCTATCTGTCTGTCTGTCCGGGTATTTACAAAATTTCTGCACCGTTTACAATAAAACAACAAAATTTGAACTATACGGTAAAGTACATTGCCAAAATACTAATTTCATGAAAAAACTTTTTTTTATAATCCCAACGGTTACGGAGTTACAGTCCCCCAAAATTCAGAGAAGACCTATATTTAATTTGTTATAACAAAAGTTCTATAATATTTTCAAAGCTAACCGACAGTTTTTTAAAATTTGTATATATTTAAAAGAAATATACAGAGTTACCATACGGTACTTTAATTTACCGTTATTTGAAACTTAATTTTTGAAAAATTCTTAACCAATTATTTTTTCAAATAGTGTAATTTTGAAAGGAGTAAGATCCTTGAAAATTAAATATTTTTGTGTGGCCCCCTCCGTTTAGATGCTGTGAGGTTTCAAACATTTTTTTTTAAATTTTTAAATCAGGTGCAACTTAAATAAATAAAATAAAATGTCTGTCCCTACAATAATCTTCCAACTTTCTAAATAATCCTACAATAATCCTAATAACATGTATTTTACCCCTGGGTCTAGTAAATGACTTTAAGATAAAAAAATTCTATTAAAATTAGAAAAGAATTAAAGATGTTGATGAAATCCCAAGTCATAATCTTCTTTAATATTAGGGAATATTCTCTCGAAAGCTATTCGAGATAGTCTTTGTGAATTTAGAATTAAAATTAAATTCTAATATTCTAAACTTAATATTATAAATTTAAAAATTTACAAAAAAATTATATAAGGCCATAGTTTTTTTAAAATACAAAATTTGTTGAACTATACTTTTTTTTTGAACACTTGAACACTTTTTTCAAAATTTAAACACTCAAGAACAAAAATATTTAAATAAAAAAAATTTAAATAATAATTTATTAATTTTAAATATAATAAATTAATATTAAATAAATAATAATTTTCACAAAACTAAAATTCACAGTAAAATTTTTTTATTTTTTTGTTCAATAAAATTTAAGTTTAATTTTAAACAAATTAATTAACACATATTTTTTGTAAATGTTTTATAAAATTGATTTTTTAATTTATTTTTTTTTTTAATTTAATTTTTTTAATTATTTTAAATTAATTTAATTTTAATTTTTTCAATAAGTTAATAAAGAACTTCCGGCGTATTGCAACGTAATTATATAATTTTAGTAATAAATTAATTTAATTTTTTTTTAATTAATTACAAATTATTTAAAAATAATTAAAAAACGAAATAATTTATATTAACTACCTTTAAAGTTTCTTAATATTTTTTGAAAAAAAAATATTTAATTTGAAAAAAAAATTTTCCGACGATCTAATTCGATTTTTCGTTTTAATTTAGTTTTTTTTAGTACTTGATAAAACGATCGTCCCCACAAAACTGAATTTAAATTTAAATTTTAAATAACAAAAACTATTATCATCAAAATATTTGTTACTAAATCATCATTTAAAATATATTTTAATTTAATCTGTGCCTGTTCGTACTTAGTATATAGGCTTAATCAGAAATGATTTAGTTCAAATCACACAAAAAAGATACTTACATTACTATGTATTATTATAATTTCAAATAAAATACAATGGATATAAATGTATTTGTTAATATAAAAGTACTTACGTTACGTATACACTGTATTATAAATTAGTCCCTATATTAAGTAAAATTTAATCAAATAAAATTGGCTTACAAATTATTTAATAAAATATGAAAAGAAAAAAAAAAGAAACAAACAGCAAAATAAATCAAGAACTAATAAGAAAAGAATGGTTATTCTGAGGTGATTTGCCTTATTATAAAATTCAAAATAATTTCAGTTAATCATATTGCAAGCGAGTATGAGTAAGGTTCTTCATTTCGGTTGTTCGAACACAGAGTTGTTTTTTTCTTTTTAAGTGCTAGACTGAAAGCCTGTCCATACTCAATACCATCATAGGTACATGTTGGAACAGGAAGATCTTATTATATTATTGTTATTGGAATTGATCTTAATGAATTCACATAAAATATAAATATGAGATAATATACCAAGCTTATACAACATGTATAAAAAGGTCTTAGATTTTCAATAGATACAATTCTTATTTGTTTATATTGTAATAATTTTTGTATTTGAGTTAAATGATATTCTATATCTGTGAGTTATATTATTCAATTAAATAATTTGTTTATATTTTGCATTTGATTATTTTTTTACATACTTATTTACTTATTTCCTTAGATTTTCTTATTTTCATTAGGGTATCCTCAATTTGCGCAACTCCAGGTCTTATTAAGTTGTGTATCTGAAAATTTGTCAATAAGTGTTAGTTTAACGTCAATTGAGTTCTGGCAAATTTGGTTTATCTAGCGTGAAAAGTTTTTCCATCTATCTCTCATATCTATGTTCTCCTATCTATCTACACAACTACGAATTTAATATTATAATAATCAACCTAGAACTATAAAATTTTGTAAAAGATGCGATGTAGTTTTATTACTAAAATTTCTCTAAAAACTTATTTTGTCCAGTAAAACAGGTTCGACAGCGACATTGCTAAATATTTTTACAATTATTTTGAATGATATAGTACAGAATGAAATAGAATGTAATATTAAAAATTTCTATATTAGATGGGCCAACTATCAAAAGAATCCTAGATCCTAAAAAAAGAAAAACTATTAAGTTTATGTTATAAATAACAGTCTGTCAGACAGACTGTAGTATATTTAATATAATATAAAATTTCAAATTGCAATATAAAAAAATTCAACAAAATCTGTGAACGCTAATTTAAATAAAATCAGTGCCCAATCGTCTAATATTTGTGCATTTTTATGTATATGTATATGAAACTACCCATCATTTATTATTTGTATAATAAAAATAAAATTCGCATATATAATTTAAGTATAATAATGGTAATACTGCCTTGTTATTTTTTATTCTTTAACAAAAATTTATTTTATTATAGATAGAAAAAAAAAAAAAAAATGAACAAAAAGCAGCCCCCGTAACAATAAACATATTCATCATTTAAATTTCTTTTCTTTTTTTCTATACTTTTTAAACAAAAGTGTCGTCACTAAAGTTATTTGACGTACTTACAATTTAAATTTAAAAAAATAAAAAATTAATTTTTTTAAGTTTTTTATTAAACTCAAGAATATGATGATATTTTGTAAATCTTTATTATTATTTAAATTTTTTTTTCATGTAAATAATATTAGATAATATTACCAATAAAAGAAAATTTATTTAATTTTATTATTTATAGTTAGTAAAAGATTAGATGTATATACATATATAATAATCAAAATAGTTTAATAGACCACATACGAAAATACTTAAGTCAAGTGTATTTATTATATTTAATATTAAATATATTTGTTTTATTTTTTTCTTACATGCAATTCTTTAAAATTTAACGTAAGATATAGAAACTTAAGATATATTTAAGTTTAGTTTTATTAGTTCTATACAATTTAAAAAAACAAAGTTTTCGGTAATATAGTGTATTTTTGACAGTTGGAATATTTTGGATATGGATTTTTGACAGTGGAATATATGGATAAGACTATTTTTGACAATTTGGTTAATTCAATAAAATGTTTAATGAAATGTAGTTTCTTTCGGAAACGAATGCAGGGAATTTTCAACCTCATAAACACAATAGTCATAGGGAGCAAAGTAGAAATACTACTTTAAAAGTTTAAAAATTTGGAAACATTAAGCTATAACTTACAAGAAGCTCGGACATATTGAGAATCATAAGTCGAGCCAACATTAATTTACAAAGATACCCACTGACTGTGTTATCACAAAATACGTTCTGTCCTGCCTCTAAAAATTAAGAATAAAATTTTTCACAATTTTCCAAATATTATATTAATACAGGGTGGCGCAAAACGATCTTTACGGTTTGAATGTTTAATAACTTTTTTATTTAATGGTTAATTATTATTATTATTTTTTTGTTATACAGTATATTGATGGGGAATATTTTTATCTTAAGTAGAAAAATTATATCCCACAAGTGGTGACCATTTTCGGCTTCGCACATTCGTGATCTTTCCAGTACATTTACCATAACTTTTCGTAATTTTTGATCACTATTCTGTTGTGTACTGTTCCATTTCCAATTCCCCAAGTTTTCTTCACAAAATTCTGAAATAAAAATAAAAAATATAAATAAACTTAAAAAGTTATTAAACATTCAAACCATATCGGTTGTTTTGCGCCACTCTGTAGTTAGTATATTACAGCTCCAACAAATACACTTTTAAAGTTTAAGGATTAATTTAAGAAAAAATTAAACTTCTACATACTTAATTATTAATGTTTAACATTTAAAGTGAACAACTTTAGGTATAAGGATATAAGTTTTTGCTTTTGACTCAATGAACTAAGTTAGAAAATATTTATTTTTTTAATTTTAACAACTTATTTAATTTATTTGATTTTTCAAAATTTTAAAAAGAAACGAAATACTTAATAATAGGTTTTTATTTTAAATTAATTACCCCTTCATTAACTCCTTCAGATTTTACCCATCTGGATACTAACTATTTTGCGGCCGTATACTAAATTTTTTAATCTTTTCTAAATTTGCCTATACGAAAATGAAGTAATTTCCAAATTAAACAAAAATGAAAAAAAACTAGAATTTAATTTAAATGCAGTAGCATTTCTTTTGTTAAAAAGATGAAATGTATATTTTTAACGTGCATGTTTTTATATACATACAAACATTTTAGTTAAGGTACCTTAAAGTTTTCATAAGTTTTTAAAAAAAATTGTACATATAGAAACATTTTAGTTTCAATTTCAAGTGCCTGAAAATTTTCATATTTTAGAAAAGATGAATTTCTTAAATTTTATTTTCAGTTACTTGTAAAGTTGGTTAAAAATAAAATTATGTTGATTAAAATTTAAACTTATAAATTTTTTCTGAAAAATAAAGAAAAAACTATAAAATATGAAAAATATGTTGTTTAAACTTAATCTGAAAATTAAAAGGTAACTATCGACATTTTTAAAATCGCTCTGAAAATCTTAATCAATTAATATAATAAATAATAAACCGTATAAATAATAGCAGAAATGATTCTCAAAATTCTGTTTTGATCAAATAATTGTTTATTTGTTTTTTTACTTTAAATTAAAACTGTTTCATTTTATTTAACTGTTTATCAAATCATCATTCAATTTAAAATCTTCATTAAAGTGTATATTTTAAAGTTTTCAGTTTTTTTAATTGAAAAAATTTTAGTAAGCAATACCAAAAATTATACATATATAGATAAAGCAAGTAGAACAAAAAATCTCTCACTATATTTTGTGAAATCCAATGCCCCACGAAAGAGAAAAAACGATATTATACATTTGTAAAAACATATACCTTTCTCATCCTACACATTGTTTTATATTATTATTATTTTCTTAAAAAAAAAAGAAAAAAATAGTAAAAAAAAGTTTAGAGTTGGTAAATTCATTTTATTTTTTAATGAGTTTGTGTGTTTCAATGTAATACTGATAAAACCAAATGCCAATGTATGTATATACATATATTTAACTACTGGCTTAACTAACCAAATATAAATAATACACTATATTATGTATGTATGTATAAATATTTATTTTTCTAATTTTCAATCAAATTTATATTTTTAAAATATTCATTTTACCTCTTTTACGTATTGAAATAATATAGAAATAATAAGAGCAGACAAACGAATTTGTTTTTTGCTTTCAAATGAATTTTTTAGAATAGACTAAATTTAGGAACTTTAACAGAATGAAAATTGGATATTTACTGTGCACAATTAAAATTCCGTACATCGTATATAAAATTGAATACTTGTTGAGAAATAAAATTAAATAGATGAGATGGGAAAAGTAAAATAATATCTGGAAAATTTGGTTTAATTAAAAAATAAAAACACAATCAATTTAAAAATTCAATTTTAATTTTATATTTTTAGAAAAAGGAAAAGGCCGAATTGAAGTAATATAATAAATAAAATGAATAACGTTCAATTTGGCATAAAAAACCCTTTAAAAAAATGAAATTAAAAAAATTATAAATTTGTAGCTACTATGTTGCATAAAACTATAAGAATAAAACAAAAGTAAAACTATAATTCTAGTAAAACATAACCAAATTAATATGTAACAAAAATAAATTATTTAATATTTTTCATTGAACAAAAGCTGATCCACCTGTTCCACTTCAAGATTCAATGCTCTGGTGACAAATTGAAGAGTGTGAAAAAAAAGATAAATTAGAAATTTTTAAACATTTTAAATGAATAAAAAGATAAATTAGAGTAAAATTTTAATTTTATGGCTCTGTATAAACTATTGAAAACCTAACCTACTAAAAATTTGTTGAGAAATTAATAATTTATTAGTTAAAATATATGAAAATAAAACGACAACTTACCGCTCAAATTTGAATTTTTCTTTAATAACTTTTTGGCTTTAACTTTTTAACCCCTTTGAAACTAGCCACCGCAATGTAATAGGTAATTTCACAATGAAACGGCAAGCCACCAAGGGTTAAAATATAAAACCCCAGCCATTGAAAATAATACTATGAAAAAATTCCCTACACCATCTTTCTGTGCTTTTTTATCCCGTATGACTGTAGGTCAAAGGGTATAATAAATTTGCCATTACGTTTGTGACACAAAGACGCAAAGAAGAAGAGGGGGTAGATATAGATTCAAGTGTATGGATCGGATCAGAATCGGAAAATAAATTGATTTAGCTATGTATGTCCGTCCGTCCGTCTGTCCGCACGATAACTCAAAAACTAAAGAAGCTAGGATCTTGATATTTTCGGAAATTCGGTTTTTTGCAATAGCCGTCATCGATATTTAAGTCCAGCCATATTGGTCCATGGGTTCGGGTAGCTGCCATACAACTTCTTTTTTCAAATGAGCATTTCTCTGTACCTATTACAGCTGCGTGTCTGAAATTTTGCCAAAAGTAATTAGTGTTTATAATAATGATATAATGTTTATATAACGGTCATATGGGTATCCCAGAGTTGACAGAGTCAGTCTACACTACTACACTCTTCCTCGTTTTAACATAAAATCATATTAAAATGTAAACACATTTAAATGAATACAAACATAAATTAAACGTTTTAACATAAAATCATATTAAAATATAAACACATGTAAATGAATACAAACATAAATTTCAATACACTTGACTTGATCAACACGTCTATTGATCATATTGTATATTAAAAAGTTTATATAATTTTTGGTGTTGCCATATTGAAAGACTAATGTAATTTCCTAATTTATCAACATATAAGATTTTAAAAACTTACATATAAAAACTTTAAAGAATTACTTTTTCTAAAAGTTATGTAAGATTTGGAAATTATTTTTTGAATATATAAAATATTTAAAGTATAACTTATATTATAATTTAATTATAATTCATATTATAATATAACTTATATTATATAAATATTATAATTTAAAATATAAAATACCTATTAATACAACAACGAAAATTATTTGTTAAAATTCTTAAAACTACTAATCAGTTATAAATTTATACAGTGTACAGTGTTTTTACTCGAATGACTAATCAGTTGTACTAATCAGTTTTAAATTTCTAAAAAATTAAAATTGATGTTTTTTTTAAATATTCAAGTTTTAAAAACTTAAATTAAAAAAAAATTTATTTTTTAATCATACAAATGATATGGCAATATTGCATTCATTTACATACACATCTTCATAAAAAAAAAAAAAATTAACTCAAATATTGTACGACGATATTAATAGTTTGATACTTGGTTAAATGGTTTGATACAAAAAAAAAATTCTATATTGGGTATAAAAAATTATAACATAACTAGTAAATAAGTTTTATTTGAAAAAAGTAATAAAAAATAAAAGAAAACAGAGGTTATTTTTAAAATTTTTCTATATAAGCTTGTATTTTATCATTAAAATTTAATAATCTTATTATTTTTATATTCCACATATTTTTTGATACCTAGAAAAACTATAAAGTCAAACTCTATGAATAGTGCAAAAAAGCATTAGTGAGAAAGAGATAGCATATGGGGCAATGGTTTTAAGAAAAAATTTAGAGAATTCTTATTGACATTTTTTGTTCTACTTGCTTTATCTATATATGTATAATTTTTGGCAATACATTTTTTTTATACCAAAAATTTTACAGAAAAATATTTTTTAAAATGGTTCGTATCTTGGGTAAATTTAGACCAAAAGTGTGATGAAAATGTTTGTGTTTTGGATAGTATAGTAAAAAATAAAAAAATATTTTATACACATTAATTCACATTCAACGGTTTAATATAAAATCAAATAACTAATTAACTATTTTAGGGATTCGAGAGTTTTGAAAATTACTGGTTACGTATTCAAGAAGTTCTGGCAGTATTTAATTTTGTATATTTTAAATGCAACTTTTTAAATAATTTTTATGTTTTCATTCATGAGATACATATGTTTTACAACTAGGTATTTAAAATAATTAGTATAAAAAGTTTTTAATAACTTACCTTAATTCTTGTTGATTGTAGATGAGATCTGAGAATTTGAAATACCTTTACTTCTAAGGGTGCGTTTATATTAGAGCTGCAATAAGTGATAAGAGTTTTTATGCGATAAATGATAAGTGTTTATATCGATGCTTCGATTATAGCATAAACTGAATTAAATTTTACGCTTTAATATTATTTTTTGTACCACTTATTTTAAATGAAAAATAGATTGAAAAAAATCCAGTTAATATACTTTTAATACACTAAAATTAATTCACTATTTTGAATGTTAACTTGAATAATAATATAAATTATTTTTCGATTATTACAATGAATACAATCTTTTCATTCTATAACCTGTTCAAAATTAATATTTATGATGGTTTCTATCCACCTGGTCCCAAAAGAGTTGTCTTATATTTCACTGATCAGTCCATTATTATTTGATTAAAATTTTAAATGGAATTTTATTTATTGAAAATTATAAAAAAAAAAACTATTTATCAATCAAAAAAAATATTTATAATTATATTAATTATTTGTTACAGCAGCAGCTTGAGATTTTGTATAAAAATGCATGCATTTTTGCTAATTTTCTTTTTCCATTCTGTTGCTAATTTCTGTCGCTTTATATCCCGTTTAGGAATTCGGTTTAATTGAAATCTTGAAATTTGGAATTCGGTTTAATTCAAATTTGAAAAGAAATAAATATTAATTTCTGAATTTTTTACTTTAAAGGTCAAATAGAATCTCTAACTTTTAAAATGCATAAATGAGAAGGTATTTTATTTAGTAGATTTAAGTTGATATGTTTTGAATTACAAACTTTTTAACTATAATATATTAACCCAAATGTTAATGTTATATATCTCTACTTTTTATTAGAACTGTTAATTAAAAAAAAAGGAACTTCTACAATTTTTCAATAAGAAACTAAAAAATTAATGAAATTATGAAAAAATAAATTAAAAAAACACAAAATTTGATTTTTTATCTTAATTTTATATATATATATGTACTTTTTTCTGTGATGTAGATAATTTACGAGTAAACATAAACTTATTACATTTTTATTGTATAAAATATTTTTTTTTTTTTTTATTTTAGTTTTTATTTAATGTTGGAAAATATGAAAATATTGAAAATATTAAGATATTCTTTTTGTTTGATTTGAAAATAATATTTTCTCTACTGACAAAATTAATAAATAAGTTTATTAAGATCTGAACATTATCGTTTAATTTCCTTTTTTTTTTTTTTCTAAATTTTTAATTTATATTTTTATTTCTTAATTAATTTTTTTTACGCCTTTTCATCGTTTTAATTCTTTATTTTTTTTTTTTGTGTGTTTCTTTTTATAATTAGGTTTCATTCATTATACATGCATGCAAAATAAAATAAATTTAATCTGAACCAGATTCATTTTCATCATCATTGCCTTCGGTATCGTCATTCTCTTCATTTTCTTCTTCAGTTGATTCTTCTTTCTTTTTCGCTGGACGTCCACGACCTTTAACAGCTGCAGTTGGTGCTTTTTTATTAGCTGCTGCTTTTTTAACACTACCATTTTTTTTAGTTGTACCTTTTGGTCTGCCTCGCCCTCTTTTTGCTACAGATTCACCATCAGCTACAGCTTGTTTTTCATCTTTTTTTACAGCAACACGCTAAAATTGAAAAGTGTAAATATAAAAATTAAAAATAAACTTATAAAAGTTTAAACTTACTTTATCAGCAGCCGCAACTCGCCCTCTCTTTTTTGTTTCGGTATTTTCAGAATCCGACATTGTTGTTTAAGAGTTTTAATAAAATATTATGCTCTGAAATAAATAAAAATAAAATGTTAGAATAAGAAATAAGGCATAAATTTTAAATGCTTTAATTAATGTATTTTTTTTTTTAAGTTTATTTCAATTTATGTTTAATTTTTATTTAATACTATAAGTGTTAGGAAGGTTTTAAATGTTAACAAGGTAGATAAAAATTTTAGTGTGCCTTAATACTAGTAGACTGCATTATATGGGTTGAGCTAACTTGTACTGACAGAATTGTAATGATTAATTTTTTTATTTTAATTTTACCCTTTACTTGTAGAATGCTTCGAAACGATGTTTTAGAGATGCTCAATTGAGAGGCACATTAACGATTAGACACATATGAAACACGTAACAAATAGGCCATTAAGCTTCATATCATGTTCACAGTAGGAGTCATGTGATATGTATATATCTGCCATTCGTTGTAAATCTGTTTCTCTTTCTTATTGTCTTTACATTAAATTCGGTAAAAAACAATATAAGTATGTACTTTTTATTATTTCAATCTTGTAGGATTTCATATTCTAGACTCTAGAGACACATAAACAAATAATAAATAACCAAATTGGTTTACTTAAATTATTTTTTGTACTATGTAGTAGGCCTTTTAAAATGAGTACACAAATAAATAACTAAAAGATTCAATCAAATTTGAAATAAAAAAATTAGTTTATTTTTAAATTTAAACAATCGCAGAATCCCTATTTGCTCGGTTATCACAATACATAATAATATATATAGTTTTTATCCTACGGCGCTACACACTTCGGTAAAGGATTCTACATATAAAAATAAGTTAATTATAAAATAAAATATAGTAGAGCCCGCGTAAAACTCTACAATATTCTTACAAAGTGATTTGTTAATTTAAAATAAAGTCAACCTTATTCTATTACAAGTAAAATTAGTGCCGACAGCTAGTGGTAAAATATTTTACATTATAGATACCTATAATATAATTTCCAAATATATTTTTTTATCATGTAATTATTAACACCCAATTTATTACGCACGTGATCAATTGCTTTCTTAACAATTTACGAAAATATTTATTCTAATAAAAATGTATGTATAACCCTATTTAAAAGTTTTCATTTGTATATTTAACGGATTTTTTGTGTTTTAATTTGAATGTTGATTCAAATGATTCCAATTAGCATACAAATGTTTTTTTTTTTTTTTTTTGAATTGTTATGAAAAAATTTTATTTAAGCATGGATAAGCAATTTAGATATCGCTATTTCATGGCTATTTCCCTAAAAAAAAAAAAAACGTTTAAATTATAATAAAAATAAAATATTATTTTTGAAACGTTCAAAAAACAAGCGTCCTTACAGAATTTTACAAGTTATTTTTTTATATATTTTTTTTTTTGTTTTAAGAAGCCAAATATAAACTTTATCACACCTTCTTTGAGTTTTTTACTTCTTTCGACAATAAATGTTCGTTTTTTTTTTGTTTTTCTTGTCTCAAAAATTTGTACAGATTTTGCGCGGGTATCCTATAAAAAAAAATATATATATATATATATTTTACTTTGGGTTTTTTTATTCTTCTTTCATCTCTTTCTTTTCGTTCAGATTATATATTTTACAGATACGTTAGGAAGAAGGAAGAAAGAATTATATTTTTTTTTTTACATAATTTTTCACTACTGTTATATATGTACGTATTTACATATAGTAAATATGTAACTATATAACAATAGAAGGAAAGGGTACGATGGCCGTTGAATATTATATACATATGAACATATATTTATATTAACATATGAAATTAGTATATAACCAATGTATGTATGAATGTGTTCATTGGTATATACAGAGGACAGAGATTCAACGATTCAACATTGTATATTTCAAAATTTAATATGTAATTTAAAGTAGATATACCGAAATTTTATTACAAGGAACTTGAGGGTTAATTTATTTTTTTTTCTTACAATGAAAATTTAAATTTTATTTACATAATTTTTAAGGGGTTGTTTAAATTTAAAAAAAAAAAGAAAATATGATGTAAAGTAATTTTTTAAATGAATTCTTAAATTAAAAAAATTTAATTAAAGAATTTTTTTTTTTTGTAGATTATATTATATTTTATTGACTTATTGCACATATTCTGACTAAATTTTTTTTTTTTTTTTGTAATTAATTCTTGAAAGAAAAAAATTTTAAGACTAAATGACAAAATAAAATTTAAAAAAATTTTAACACTAACTTGACTTGATTTAAAATTACACAAAATATACCAATTTTTCTTGATTTTATTTATTTATTTATTTATTAGGTATTTTAAATATTCACTTATTTTAATTTCGTTGCGAATTCAATGTTCGAATTGCGAAATGTTTTTGCACTGAAGAAATTACTTTTTTTTTGTTTATTTATACATGTATGTATGTATATACAATAAAGCTAGGTATTAATATATTGTTTTTCTTATTAAAGATGTTCATTCAAAAAAAAAAAATTAATATAAAAATATTTACTCAAAAAAAAAATATCTTAATTTTTCTTTTCGTTGGTTGAAATTTGAAAATAATGCTGAGCTTATGTACGAATGTACATATATGTATGTATATATATAATATGAAATAATAATAACAAAAACAAATCAACAAACTACCACTATTTTTTTTTGACATACATATATTTATTCTTTAATAATTGTATTGTATGTATATTGTACCCATAAGTAAAATACCTATATTTGTAGTTATAAATATGGGAAATTTTATAATATATCTATTTAAACACACATTTGTTATATGTGTATTAATATATGAAAGATAAATTAATGTTTTCAATTTGAAATTTTACGTAAACAACACCATGTATTTTTTATGATTATTCTATTAAAAAATTCTTTAATTCAAATTTGTATTAAAAAAAATTATATTTTAATTTTTAAATCAAAAAATATCTTTTCAAACTCTACATGAAATAAATTTTTTTCCAACTTTTTAATTAAAAATTTAAAATCCAGCTTTATTTACTTATGTAAATTATTTCCACACTACATATACATATATGTGATATCTATAGAGATATTGAAATAAATAAAAAATAAAAAAAAATATCCCTATAAGTTACAAACACAAATGTAAAAATAAAAAAAATATCCCTTCATTCAAAAAAACAGTAAAAAAAAAATTCCCATACAAAATTCAATTTTAAAAATCAAAAACAAACTTTTGGTACATTTTTAATTGATAACGGAAAAGAATGAAACAAAAAAAAAAAACAAATTAAAAATTGGCAACAATAACAAACACGTTTAAAATTACCCATTTTTTTTTGTTTTATTATTATTATTGTTTTTGTTGTGCCGTTTTAAAAAAAATTTCCCTTTTAAAAAAAAAAATATCCTTTTTTTTACTTGTCGTTTATTTACACCCTCTCTTCTCTTTAATTTAATTATGAAGAGAAAAAAAAAATATATATATTTGAGTATTGTATTGACCGCATTTTGTTTTTTTTTTTTTTGTTTTTAATTAATAAATTTATTTATTATTAAATTATTTTTTTTTTTTATTATTCATTGAAAAACGACTTTTTAACTATTTTTTGTATTAAGCATATATTTATATATGTATGTATATATATATTATAATTAGTTTATAGTAGTTTACAATGAATATGCATAGGTAGTAGTTTTATAGACTATAGTATACATACATATATTTTATAAATTTATTTTTTTAAACTGACAGTTTGAAAATTAATGAAAAGGCTTCTCTTGAATCTCTTCCTCTTCTCTTATTGTTTTTTTCGTTTTTTTTTTTGAAAACACATTTTTAACAATATTCGCCGCCATTGCACATTAAGTTTTAATCAATTAACTTGCATTTTATTTACATATATACTGATTTGAAAAATTAGGATGTAAATTTTTTTTATTAATTATTTTAATTATATATGTACATTTTAAATATGTACGTACATACATATATTAATAAGATATATTAGACTACATGCATACATACATGTATATACTACATATATTTAACACATTTAAAATATAATTAAGTACATCTTGTGTAAATTTTCAAGTAATTAACGAATCTTATCTTACCGGCATTAAATTTAAAAAAATAATATCTTATTGCTAAATTTAAAATTTTTTTTTTGTTTTTTTTTTATTTAAATTAAAAAATTTTTTAATTTTAATTTTAAAATTAATTTAATAGTATTTTATAAAAATTAATAAATTTAAACACTACACAAATAACAATAAGGTTTTATTTGAAGATATAACATCATAAAAAAAAAAATTAAAATACATTAGCGCCATTTTCAAAGGTTATTTCAGATTTTTTTTTTTTTCTTTTCTGTAAAATTTGCAGTCACTTTTTTTTTTGTCTTAAATTTACTTATTAAAAAAAAAATAAAAAAAAAAAACAATTTTAAAATATTTGTAAAATGAAAAATAATTTAATTAAAAAAATTAAAAAAAAAATTTTTTAAATAAAAAAATTAATATTAGAAAATATATAATTTTTTTTTAATTTTAAAATAAAATCAAAAAAAAAAAAAAACCACTTACAAAAAATATTCGCTATTTTTTGTTTCCTCAGAATCGCGAGGATGAGTTGATTCAAGAACAAGATACTACAAACTGTATACTAAAAAGGATTTTAACGCGTACGGTAACGGCGTCGTATCAGAATATTCAGAAAATATTATAAAATATTTTTTTTTTTTATTTTTTTTCGAGAATACCTCCGTAGAAATATATATATATATATATATGTACATAATAATCATACATAATTTTTTTTTTCTTTATTTTCTTCATATATGCATATAAAAAAAAATATGAAAAAAAAAAGTTATATACGTGTGTTTACAAAATTACATATAAATTTACATATATACAATAAACATATATATATTTATTTTTTTTATCTTTTTCTATGCCATGCCATACACAGTCAACAGAACAGAAAATTTAAAAATTTCGAGTTGTCCTTTTTCTCCAAATATTCTTTGTATTTATTTTTCTTTTTTCCTTTTTTAACATCATCATTATTTCTTTTATTCGTATTATACATTTTTTCTTTTGTACCGTCTGCGTCTACTACGGTCTAACCGTGGTCGTTCGTTCGTATACTTTCTACCACTGTGAAAAAAAAAACAATAAATAAAAATATAAAACAACTAAAAATTTATATACAAAACAACAGAGAACAGAATAAAATAAAAAAATAAATATAAATTGGTATATTTTTCACAGTAAACGAAATGTGCGAAGCGAAAATAAATTTATATATATGTAGTATGTACCTATATGTTTATATATTTATATACCTACTTACTTTAAAATATAATATAATTTCGTTATTTACATTTGTACATATTTTGTTTATAACAAAGAAATATTGTCCTCTCTTAACAATTGCAGTGGTGAAATATTTGTTTTTATATTTTTAATAGTACTTTTAGTACGATTGTTATTTGAAATTGTGTAAATGAAAATAAGCTGCGTTTGGACTGGTGGGGATATAACGTAAATCGAATTGATTATAAGAAATCATTTGCCAAAAGAAAATTGGTACAATATGAAAATACCACCAGAAGTGATTAATAAAATTGTTAAAAAAGATATATATGAAAACGATAGTGAAGAAGATTTAAATATTTCCTTTATAAATGAAATTTTTTAATTAGTTTATTTTTAGAATATATATTTTTTTGGTTTGGACCGTCCAGTTACATAGATTTCTTTTGTTTAATTTATGAAATAATTTTTGTTTTTGTTTAATTTATGAAATAATGTTTTTGATTAATGTTAGTACATTTTTTTTTGTTTGTGATAATCTTTATTTGATATTTTGAAATAAATATTTTACTACTTTATCTGAAATAATAAATAAATTAATCTTTGACATGGTCACATTATATTATCATTAGTTAAATTAGGTATTGCGAATTTATAAAAAGCAACGCTCCATAAATCAATCTAAACAAAGAAATTATGTACATATTTCATTATACATACTTAATTTTAAGTCTTCCTTAATTAAATTTTTATTTTGACCGATTTTTTGACAGTATTTTACTCTAAAAACTTTTGACTGGATTTTTTGACTGAATTTTTTAAAAAGTTTTCCAGTCAAACTGTCAAATTTGACCGGATTGAAAACTGTGTGGCAACACTGTGTGGTGTGATAAAGAATAGAAATAAAATATCGGGAGATGTTCTCTGAATAATTCTTGCTATCTATAATATTGGTCAATATTTATACTACATACAATCAAAAAGTGTACATATTCTACACAAAAAACTTTCGTACACTAATACTTACGCATATATTTTTTTTATAAAAGAATTTCTAAAAATTTAACTTTGAACTGAAAAATCTCGAAATATAAATTAAGTAAACATTTATAAATAAGGTTATGTAATTTTGTTTTGTGTCTTTTCAATTGACAATATATTATATTCCTCTCCTTCTAAAGTTTAGAATATCGATTGAAATTTTCTCATGAAAACAAGCCTCCTATTTGAATATAAAGTGATAAACTTCCTCATGAATATTTATATATTTTATAGCTGTTTATAGCAGAGTTACAAAATATCCGGAAATTTTAGAATTTAATATTGGGCGTTTTTCTTTTTCTGGTCAGATCAGTGTTCAAAGCAGATGTTGAGCGCTCAGCGCAAATTATGCTCAGATTAAAATTTTATTCGAACTCTGACTCTCTGAGTAAAAAAAAAAAAAACGCTCAGAGCACAGATTGTCAAGTTTTATCCGAATTATTTTTTAATGTCATTATTGTTTACTTGCGTTAAAATTTATTTTATAAAATTGAAATTTAAAAGATTTAAATTATTATAATTTGTTTTAACGGCATTTTTAAAACGCCCATTATTTCATAAATATTTTGACTTTCTCGTGTTTAGAAAACATTAGTTTTATTTATGTAAGTAAACTAAATATTTAACTTCATACATACCTACTTGTTGACAGTTGATTGACTAAAGTTTAAAAAATTTTTATGTAACTGTGAGTTTATTGAAATAAAATTTCATTCCGGAAATTCAATTATCTTGAATGAAATAAACAAACTATTAACTAAAACGCTTTATTTTATAAAATAACCATATTTTTAAGTAATAATTGTGAAAAAAATGTTTTATTTTGTTTATTACAAACATCTGTCACAAATTATACTGAAATAAAAATTACATTGTTTCTTTTCAATAACTGCAGTTTTATTGTATATATATGTATACATTGTATATCATAGTTAATATTATAATATGTATGCTATAATATCAGTACAAAAACTACTCCATATTTTTGTAGTTCTTGTTTAATGTTTGACTTTAACAATTTTAAGATCTGTTTTAAATAATTAGAATTTTAATCAATTGTTAACTGTACAATTTGTTATTAAATTTTATAAGAACCTTATTTCTTGATCTAAAATTGTTGTAAAATCGTGAGTGTTTTTAAATAATTCAAACTGAAAAATAAAAAAGAGAGAGATTGTTTAACGAATTTATATTTTTATATGGTACTATTTGTAGTGTAGGTGTAGTTGTAGTGTAGTAGATGGAAAAGTATAAATCATCGTTGTGTCCACTTACCGGACAGTTTAAGATTTTTATTTTGTATGCTTTAAACCTACTTACATAAGTACAGATTTATAGAGTACAGAAAGCTGCTACACACATATGTGAATGAACATTATTTGACTTAATAATCTACTAAAATCTCTTTTACACATCCCCCCCCTAAAGAATGGAAAATTGTCTTTTACAAATAAACATTAATGTGCTTTTATTATTTTTTCCATTCTTCTTTTTGACTTTTCGAGAATAAGTATATGTATGTATATGAGAAATGTATTTGTTTTATATACATAACATAACTCTTTTTATATTGTGTATATATTTTGGAAAGAAATGTTACCGTTTTGTTTTAAAAGTAGTAGAACGGTTATACTAATTTTCAGTTATAATTTAAAATTTTTTAAATAAAAGACGAAAATGTTTGTTAAAGTATTATAGTTCTTATTTAAATTTAAATTACGTGATTTTAATTAAAATAACATTATAGATTATATTAAATACCCTACATATATAAATAAATATCCTTATATACCTATGTACATATAAAGGTATTTTTACTTTGTAACAAACGGAAATAAGCAAGCTAGAAATGGAAAATCCCGAAATAATAAAGATAGAATCTCCAAATTTGGTATCAAGGGTGTTTCCTCCTATTTTCCTTGTGTCTTCAAAGGTTTATATAAATTGGAGTGAATGTTTGAGGAACTCCCACACTTTTCTTAAAGTCCTAGCAAGTATATTTTTAAAACTATTCAATATATTAAATTTATATTTAGGATATGTGTGTTTTGTCCTGTTTTCATAATGTTTTTAAAGTTTAATAGGAATAAAAGTTGTGGTGGTCTTGTATTTCAACAAATATGTGTCTTTAATTACGCAGTATTTTTAACGCTAATGCTAATTAAAACTCTAATATTTTCATTTTTTATAAATGTAATTCAATTATAAAATTATTTACGGATTATAAATACAAATTGAATTTTTCAGATGCAAGGTGCACTGTTTTTATACTTGTTTTAAATTAATTTTATTTTTAATATGCTGTAATGTAAGTATGGAATTTCTGGATCCCAAAATGTTTGGCTTTAATATTTTGGTTTTAAAAATCGTGATTTTCAGGTTTACGAAAAAAAAATGATTAAAACCTTGATTTAGTCCTAAAGAGCTTAACTAACCGATTATCTTACTAATATATTTTTTTTCTTCTAAAACCATAATTTTGAAAATCATGAATTTAAAAGTCAGTATTTTGAAAATCAGAATCTTGAAAATCAGGTTCTTGAAAATATGAAAAATATAAGGGAATGGGGAAACTCTTTCTTATTTGCTAGGAATTAATAACATTATTTTTGGCACATTGTTTAAAATATCACCAGATTTTATTAGAAAACCACATTTGTATGGGTTAATGCACCATTTTGAAATGTTTTCTATCGGTTGCAAAAAAATAAATTATAAAAGATTTGTCTGGAATAATAAGTAAGTAAATACGGTTTTTTTTTTCTAATTAAATTGATGAATCGAAAAGTAATCGATTCCGAATAATTTATTTAATCAATATTCTTTAAGTGATTATAAAATAAAAACATTAAAATAAATTTAACAGACACTTATTTACGTATAAAAATAACAAATCAATAATTAAATTAATGAATGTTACACGAAATCAAAAACTAAATTAAAAAAAAGCGAGCCTAGTTAAAAATATTTATTTTAGAAAAAAAAATGCGATTCACTTGCGATTTTGGTTAAGTTTTGTCTCTTTATATCATTCCTTTCCAATTTTCTTATTTACAAATGCAATCCTGCCCAGATAGTATTAAAAGATATATTTTTATTCCATTTCCACTCCTTTAAGGAGTATAGGACATTCACCAAATCCATTTAGACTAAGCTTTAGTTTCTTTAATCGCTATGATTGCAAAGCCATTGATTACTCGACTGTAGAGCAATAGTATAAGATAATGTATACACAAATGTTAGTTTTGTGCGCCATCTATTATCTTACACAAGAGTTATTACATATAATTATTAAATCATATTTTATTTATATTACGATATAAACTTTTAAGATATAATTATACTTTCTTACGATATTTTTTTATTAGATATGGTTTGACCGGGGTTTACACCCGAAACCTTCCACATGAAAGGCGCCGTCTCAACCACTACACCATGGTCAGATAATCTAAAAATATAACATGTGTTAACCAATTGTCTTGGTCAAACCTAGCAAATTGCAATTTCAAACCAATTTCAAAAAAACATACTGGAAGAGACTCAAAGAATTCGGTTTTTACAGATTGCGAGATATTTCTGAAGGAACGGAAACAAATTTCTTGTTTGTTTTTAATTTTTTCTCCGAGAAAGAACTCAAAAAATATTCTAAAAATTATTTTAGAGTTTGAGTTATAGAGAAAATATTCTAAAATATATTCTTAGGACACAAGCCTAGGTTTAAATAAACAAATATTGAATTATCGTCTCTTCAATGATTTTTCAACATTCTAAAAGATATTCACAGGTTTCATATTTTCTAGAAAATCAAATAAGAATTAAATAATTTTCCACAAAAGGTCACATCAGGTCACTCTTCTTTCTACGATGTTACCGTTAAAGAAAAAGCTTTTAATGTATACATTGAACATTAAATATTAATAAATTTTTTAATAAATAAATAATAAACATTCTAAAAAAAAAATACTATATTACAAAACTTTTTTAAATATTTATATAAACGTTTATATGTACACGTATAAAATTTAATTTAATATCTTTGTGAAAGAAAGTAAAAGTTAATATAAATATCTTCCTATATTACCTATGTATATATTAAAAATTTGTAATAATAACAGTTTATTATAATATTATAACGGAAATATAATGTAACTTAAATGATTATAAACTTGTTGAATGTCGCTTAAAAATAAAAATGCGACAAATTTAAAAAAAAAAATAATGAAAAGAAAAAGAATTTCTTAAAAAATAAATATGAATTTTTATACTCTTATTTAAATATTTATTTTATTTATTTTTTTGTTTTTAATAAAAGTTTTCACTTTCAAAATGCTTTTAATTCCTAATAAAAAAAAAATAATTTAACTTTTCCGCTTTTATATTTAAATATTTTCTTTTCAATTTGTTCAAAAAACGTTCATTAATTAATAATGCGGTACATTGCACCGCAGTCGATGCAGTCTCATACATAATTTTAAAACTTAATTCATTCAATTAAAAAAAAAAAAAAGAAAATAAAAATAAAAACAAAAAAAAGATATAAAAAATAAAATTTTTTATTAAATTTGTTTTTTTTTATTTTATGTTGATGCGCCTTAAATTATTCAAATTAAATTCCCTAATTCTAATCTTAAATACACACATTTTGATAACAAGTACATATATATCTTACAACATATATTATATTACCTATGTGCTTATACGAAAATTTATGTAAATACAGAGTGTGTAAAAAATAATTTAATAATTTTTGATTAAAAATTCAATTTAAGGTATCGCAGTATTGTTGAGGCATCTCAATTGATATGTTGATGATGTTGATGCAAATTATGTTGATGGCGATATGTTGCTAAAGTTTATTTATCTACAGAATGTAGTAACTGCAAATGTAGACAATTGATAATGTAGTGATTCAACACCCTTTGAACGACGAACATTGGTACTGATTTGATAAAATTCATCCCACCGTCCGAATTCAAAAAATAATGATGCTCTCTTGATGAAATTTATTCTATATAGGTTACTATAACGAATTTAGGTGGTAGTTCGGGTATTTTCAGGAACACACCTCCCAAGACCTAATAACAATAAAACTTTCAGAATTAATAAAGATAGAAACCTGAAATTTAGTACGAAGGCGTTCAATCCGGTTTCCATTATCTTCCCAAAATTCAAGATGAATTACAATGACGGTTCGGGTTCTTTGAAACGCCTCCGATTAGCTTAAAAGCATATGTTTGAAATTGATAAAGATAAAAATCTAAAAATTAGTTCAAGAGTGTTCTCTCCTTTTTAGCACATTTTCAAAAAATTTTGTAAAAATGTGCCTATATAGTTTCACTCTGTCCGTCCGTCCGTCCGTCCGTCTGTCCGTATGTTTACAAAAACTTTTACACCGTTTGAAATAGAGTAAAGAAATTTTAACCATGGGTAGTTTTCGAAAAAAAAATAATTTCGTAGAAGAATTTTTTTCTGTAGCCCCACCTGTTACGGGGCTACAGTCCCCCAAAGTTGGAAAAAGCCCTATATTTAAATAGTTATAACAAAAGTTCTGTTATATATATTTCAATCTGAAAACGGCAAACGATAGCTGGTTTCATAAACTTTATAAATATTTAAAAGGCAAATATTTAGGGTTGCCATACGGTTCTAAAATTTAACATTACACAAAACTCAATTTTTGCAAAATTTTTGACCACACATATCTTCTGAACGGTTCAAGCTAGGGTCTTAAAATTTTGGGAGAAGTTAGATATTAAGAAACTAGTAGGAGTCGATTAACAAAATTTTTTTGTCAAGCCCCCTATTTAGGAGCTATAAGGGCTCGAAAATTAAAATTTTGCTATTTTTAAACACATGTAACTTGAATACCTGTCCAAATTTTTTTTTAGTGATATACAAAATTCAAAGCTCTATAATTATATTTCAACATGTTTTAAAGGTTTTTCTTAATTTTGAAGGGTGACAAAGCTACAGCCCCTGAAAATTCCAAAAAAGCCCTATATTTAAACTGATATAACAAGAGTTCTGTTAGGTTTATTTTCAATAAAATAACGGTAAAAGAGAGCTGCTTTTATAGGCTTTACAAAAATATGTCGCTTAAATGTATAGGGTTGCCATACGGTACTAAAATTTACCATTACATAAAACTCAATTTTTGCAAAATTTTTGGTCCCATATATCCTAAACGGTTTAAGATAGGATCCTGAAATTTTGGGAAAAGTTAGATCCTTAAATATTAGTAGGAGCCGGTTCATAAAATTTTTTTGTCAAGCACCCGGTTTAGGAGCTATAAGGACTCAAAAATTTAAATTTTGCTATTTTCAAGCACCTGTAACTTGAATACCTGTCCAATTTTTTTTTTATTAATATACAAAATTTAAAGGCCCAACATTATATTTTAACATATGGTAAAGGTTTTTCTTAAATGTAAAAGCGGCTCCTTAAATTGAAGAAAGTGTCTCTCAGTTTTACCCATTTTTTCTTAGATTGTATAATTTTAAGTAAAATTCCAAATTTTTGTGGAATTCACAATTTAATTCCTAGAACCTAAAAAAATGGAGGGAACGGAGGGGGGAGGGAGGAGTTAGATGAAGTTCGATCCTTGAGAAACTTGGCAACCTTCCCCATTGAAGGGCTATAACAACTTTCAATTAAAAACTTTACTGTTAGCAGTAAATTTTATAAGTAAGCAGTAACTATTTCCAAGTAATTATTTCCAAAGTTAAACTCAGTATGTAATACAATATAAATTTGAAAATGTGCTTTTTTAAAAACCCTTGGTTTTTTTTCATTACTTGTTTCTTTATGTTTCTGAAGTTCGATAGAAATTGTAGTAGTGGTTCAGATAGCTTGCACACTCCTTTGTAAGGTATACTGGTTAAACTTCGAAATTAATAAAGATAAAAATTTTAAATTTGGTACAAGGTAGTTTTGTCCTGTCTCCTTAATTTTGCCGAAATTTGAGATGAATTGAACTTAAAATAATACATATATAAATTTTTAATTAAATCGAATTTGTTCATGTGTTAAGGTACTGTAAGGTCGGTTGAACCGACTTACTATATTGTTACATTGCGAGTTTTAAAGTACTTATTATATTGCGAAATATACTTCAGTCACAATTTTAGTTCCAAGAACTTGGGCATCTCTTAGGGATGTAGATCTTTGAGCATCAGAATAAGTTTTCTCCAAAAAAATAAACTCGAAATCTTCCATTATTCAAGAGGTATTACGGCTCAAAAATTAAAAATATCAATTTCTGAACACTAGTAATTTAGGTAGTTGTGTATATTTTTCCAAGTTAAATATTAAAGCTTTAACCATCTATTTCGATATATTGTGTCCAAATAACAGCTTTTCTTAATTACAACGGATTTTTTTTAAAATAACTAAAAATTTGTAACTATAGAAACCGAATTTATTACCAGAATTGTAAATAATTAGACATAAATGCTAAAACTGAATCCCAGAATTTGATTACGTTCGGCACTATGATGAAGCTTGCTTCGCGAAACATTTGGCATCAAAATTCCTCAACCGCTAGCACACTTTTGTCCAATCAATCATGTGCATTATAACTTAATATACCTATCAACATTTGAGTTAGCAACAAACTAACTGTCAGTTGGATTGACATTTTGAGTTTTTCAACTTCGATACTTTAATACATAATTATATGAATAAGTTTTAAAATATCTTGCATCAATTTAATTTTGACACATTCTTTTAATACATTTTGAAAATATTTCATCATATAAACAAATAAATTTTATCAAAATTTTTGTATATATAATTATGTATATGTATATATATATGTAACATGTACCTTAACTTATAGTATATTAACCTTAAATACAGATTTTATATTTATTTAATTTTCTTCTTTCTTGTTTTTATCTCAAAACTTCGCCTTGATTTAAAAAAAAAAAAAAAAAAAAAAAAATTTAATTTATAATGAAAGAAAAAATTAAGAAAAGTTCGTAGGTTATTTACGAAAAAATAAAAAAAAACACAAAAAAAAAAACCCAAAAAACACGCATGTTATACTGCGGGTCTATAGTTTAATTTTTTTTTTTAAATGTAGTTTTAAAGTAGACAATGATTAGTTTTTATCTGTTTTAGATATCGAAAGTTATTTATTTTTTTATATTGTTTTTTTTTTTTTTATTTTTTTTTTTTTTAAATTCTTTTGAAAAAATTAAAAAATATTTTCTTTTAAAAAAAAACAATAATAATAACCGGTCTAAACTCTTTAGCCAATGGCTTCTTCTTCTGAATCAAAAAAAAAAAACAAAAAATGTGTGAAATGGAAAGTTTTACTTTTAATATATATATATATATATATATTTTTTGTTTAAATTTTTTATAATAACGATAATTATTAAAATAACATTAAAAATAAAATTTGAGAACAAATAAAAATGAAGCTTTTTTTTTTTTAAGGTAAAACACTTTACATTTTAATACATATATACATACATACTTAGTCTATAATGTGTGTATTTAGTTAAACCAGTTGACAAATTTGATAATTTTTTTTATAACTTTCTTTCGAACATTTTCAATTTTTTGATTTTAAAATTTCAAAAGCAATTCAAAAAATTAATTTAATAGATTTATTGAGGCAATATACTGGCCTGGCTCTTATATTATTTCTTATTATTATTTTTATTATTATTATTATTATTACAAATATATTTAAAACCAAATATGTTATTTTAAATAATTGTTTAAAAGGTAAAAATGTAAAAATATATAAAGAGGATTTAAATAATTTAACTTTCCCTATATATAGGTATATATATGTATATATATACATTATAAAACGTGTAAAAATTAACATATTATATAGGAAGGGCATCTTTATGGTGCCTTGGTGCGATGCATCGTATATACGAACATATGTTAATCTTGATAGTATTTATCTTATCAGATAATAAATAGTTGTATTAATTTTAATGTGTTATCCATAGAGTTTCCAACCCGGGAAATCCCGGGATGGAATTCCCGGGAAATATGTAATTTTTTTTTTCCCGGAATCCCGGGTTTTTATTTTCATTTCCCGGGAAATTTAAGTTCATTAATTTCCAATAAAAATCATATTTCAGACTAATATATTGTCATGTAAAGTTGTCATTTCAATAGTTTTCAAGTCTAAAATTGCGATTTTGTAATACGTATACTTCAAAAAAATGTTTTAAGTGCTGAACTGCTACAAGTATTAAAACAAGATTAATAGAAAGACGCAACAAAGATTTAGTTTCGCTCTTACAATTTTTGCAAAATCCAAATTCACAAAATTTAAATAATATTTTTTTGGAAAAAAGCAGCAAAGCTTGCATTATAAAGTTGGCAAAAGAATTAATGGTAAAATTATTTACAAAAACTTATACTGATGCTACTGCAATTGATATTGAGAGTGACGATAGTGAAGTAGTGATGGAAGGTAACATCGATGAATTAAATTTACGGAAGAACTTGGAAACTGCAGTGAAGAAATGTTTTAAAAGGATGCCAATTAATTCAGATTACACTAATTCTAATAATATTCAAAAAGAAATAAAAATGTATGAAATAACGGGTGAACTGACTTAAAATTTAAAAAAATTATTCTATTGTTTAAAAACAATAAGGCCTACATCAACTGAAAGCGAGCGAGTATTTTCAATAGCTGCCATATTTTCTACCAAAAAAAGATCCTTACTAAGTGGCCATTCACTTAATGTACTTTGCTTCTTGAAAAGTTATTTTATTAAATATAAAAAGTAAAATAGCATAGCACTTAGCAGTTTAATTATATTTTTATTATTACTATTTTAAATCCAAATGTTTTCTTTTGAATATTACACATTAATTTTTTTGTTTATTTTATTATAGCTTTGTTATATCTTTGTATAAAGGCTTGAATTATTATAAAAATGTCTTGTTTTTTGTTTTAAAATGTTATTATTTGTACTTTTCTTTAAATCTTTTCAGATTTCCCGGGATCCCGGGATTTCCCGAAAAATTAAATTTTAAATTTCCCGTATCCCGGGAAATTTAAAAGTGCCGGGAAATGGAAACTCTAGTTATCCATAACAGATTAACTATAACAGAGATTAGGAATTGTATTATTAAATTTATAATCATATTGATCTTGTGTGAATCTATTTTGTATGTATATAATTATTACAATGCCCTTTTTTTAATTTGATTACTTTCATGTTCTTTTATAGATAATTGGTTATTTGGACTAGTTTGTCCACCACATTATGGATTGAAATTGAAAAGTTCCCATATAACTTATAGAGTTGTTAATTTTAAAATATACATAATTAAGTTAAGATATACATAATTTGATTTAGATATTTTGTATTGGAGTATATATTTTTTTAAAACATTTAAAGGTTTTAGATTAGAGTTAATTTTTAATATATTATTTAGTTCTTTAATTTACTGCCCAATTATATACTGTTTAAACACTTTACTTCTCTAAATAATTGGTTACAAAAAATTTAAGCTTATGTTTTCATAGAATATAAAGTCGAATATTCAAGCTTATCTAAGGTATCAAGGTGCTTTTTCAATTGCATTTATGGGTAAGTTTAAATAAATTAATATAAATTCAAAATCAATTAGAAAAAATTGCCTACAGAAAAGTAAAATAGAAGTCCAGTATAATTTAAGCTGCACCGAAGTCATTATTTAAAATATTTAGTATAATTTCGACTCATTTCTAGACTCATTTGGTATCACTTGGTAGTACGAAGATTTTAAATACTCAACACACTTCTCACGAAGCCTATTTTTGTGCTAACTGTTCAACTGCTAGGCTAATAAACCTCTCCATACCATAGACTTATGTTAGAACTGGGGATCATATTATATTTTGTTATTAGGATAAGTCTTATTGAATTTCACATAAAATTTACACATGAATTAGTACTTATAACATGCAAAAACGTCTTTGATTTACAATAGTTACAATTCTATTTTTTGTTTATATTGTAATATTTTATATTCGATTATATGGTATTCCATATCTGCGAGTTATATTATTCAATTTAATTATTTGTTTATATTTTGTATTTGTTTATATGGTTATATTAATATATTATTTATTAAAGATATATAATTATTAATTAATGATTAAGCCATTAATTTGAACCCATTGCGGCTGGGAGCTAAGTCAAGTCAAAACCATATAAAAGCGTTATTCACTTTCACCTGGATTTCAAACTCTGCTCTTTCACATGAAAGATGGTACTCTAACCACTGTGCCACCCAGCCATATAACAATGGAATGAAGCGTAGAATAACGAAATGTATACACCATTTTTAGTCACTGCTTTTACAGTATAATATAGGTCTAAGAAGAAAATGTACATTATAAAAGAACGTTTTTAAAATTAGTACAAATTCGGACTTTAAAATATAAATTTTAAATAATTAGTGTACTAATGAAAATTAATGATTTTTTTGATTTATAGGTACTTAGTTCTTATAAAATTATTTTTAAAAGTGATTACTTTTAAATGGTTTAAAGAACATTAGAGTTTCATAATTTGACGCATAAATAAATTCTTTACTCGAATTTTTTAAATTTATTTCTTTGTGCTTTGGAGATATTCTTATAGTCAGATTCTATGCAAAATTTTTTGAAGCTATTTAATATTCTTTTCAATTCACAAATTTATCCGATGTTATTAACAATGTAGTTTTCCATCTCAACATTAGGTTTTTTTTAATTGAATTTTTATAAAACTTCAAAAGACCAACTTTAATGTTTCTTTAATGCAAGAAAAACGCATAAAAAATTGAAGGTCTTTTAAAATTAAACTAATTTTCCTGTAATTCAAATTGAAAAGCGTAACGTCCGCAATCATAACTAAAGTCTAAACAATAACATAAAGGTACCTTATTTTACAAATTTAATTAGTCATTTTTAAAATCAAGTTTTACCGATTATTTCGTAAGATATTGCACCTAAATTTTTTTATAAACCTTTATATTAAAAATCATAAAAATAAAACAAGGTATTATTTAAAATCAATGTATTGAAAAATAAGCATTACATTTACAGTTAAAATATTAGGCATTCTGGAAACTTACACTGCAATTTTCACTTTCAAAATTAAAATTTTTTTGAATTAGGGGATAATTTCTTTAATTTTAAAGAAACTCTTAATTTGATTGGGGAAATACCGTTACAAGTTAGCAAATGCAAAATAGTTTTCAATAAATTTGTCAAGTGTTTTCTCAGTGTTTTCTATTTCCAATTTTAATCCGTGGCTTTCAAACGGTGGGCTGAATTCATATACAGGGGTCAACTAAAAGAGGAGACAAGCAATACCTATGAAGGCATATTTAAAGTCGGAATTTAGTGTTTAAAAATGTACTAACGTTTATCAGTTTTTATAACTTCACTTCAATGAGGTGTATATCTAGGTACCCATTTACAGCTGGAATCGACGCCTGTCCTTATAAATCTTTCACCTCGATAATTTTCAAATTCGGGGGGAAAAAAGGTCTCATCTACTAAAGAACAGACCGAGTGACATAATGAAAGAAATGAGTACATTTTTTAAAATACATAATTACTAATCATTGTAACGAATACATGTATCAGAAAGTGGTTGAACTTAATAAAATTTTTTATTTACTTAGTTTTTACCTTAAATATTTAATCTTTTTTTTGGTTTTTGTTTGGAAGGTGTTGCATGAGAAAACAGTTATCGTTGATAAACAGTATCGATTTGTGTCACGAAATTATTTTATTTACTCGATATTTTCTAAATATAAAAAAAAATATGTACAAATGAAAATACACGGACTCTACCATAGAAGTTTATGTTAAAACTAAATTTAAAATCAAATTTTAGAAAATCAAAATCTTTAAAAAGTAAAATCTTGGAAATCTTAGATTTTAGAGCTTTAAAACTTAGCATAGCGTAGGAAATTATAAATATATTTCCAATGAAGTTTTTATATTGGAGCTTCGGAACTTTGATCAGTGATAAACGATAAGGGCATGAATAAAGCTTTATTGAATATTTTACGCTATCAAAACTCCATGAGCAAACGCATCCTCAATTAAGTCGCTCAGCCACAGTTCTCCTTATTTTTAAATGCTTTAAATGCATTTAAAACGAATAGTTATTTCGATAGAATAATAAAATAACGGTAAATGCTTGTTAGGAATATTCCTTTTGTGCAATGGTATATTCTCGACCCGGTGAACTTTTCACTTTTACTTTTTAATATTTTTTTTTTCCTGTTACTCCTCGTAGGAGCATAGGGTATCCAACTGCCTCTTTCATTGCACTCGATCGTTCGCCAACAACTCGATCTGCTCCCAAGTTTGCCGGTTTCTTGCTAGTTCAGTCGTGGCTGTTCGACGCAGGATGTTGTTGGATCAGTCGCGCCTCTTAATACCTTGAGGGTTCTAATCTAGGGCCATTCTTGTTATGTTAGTTGGTGGTTTTCTCAGACTGTGGCCTATCAACCTCCATTTTCTGCGCTTAACTTGGCATTACCTGTAGTTCGCCTTTTAGCTGCCATAAGTCCCTATTACTGATGGTGTTGGTCCAAAATATCCTGAATATAATTCTTTGGCATTTATTCGAGAATAATTGGAGCTTTTGTCTGATGTTGTTTTTAGCCAGCCAAGCTTCACTACCATAGAGAAGTGTTGACATTACACATGCTTTGAATATTCTAAGCTTCGTTTTTCTTGTTATTTTACCGCTTTTTCATATTGAGCTTAATTCACTTACTTTGTTTATTTATACAAACAGCAACAATTGTATTTTTTTAGTATAAGATTTTGTATTTTTAACTTAATGTCGCTATGCTCCCAAACATGCGATCACACATGTAAACATAAATTTACCGTAAAAACAATTATCTTAGGTCTGTCAAAAAATTGATTTTATATAAATAAAACAGAAATTAATTAAATTTATGAAAAAAAAAATTAAATTAAATTCTCTATGCTTCTAAAATTGTTCACATATAACACGTGTAACAAAAACAAACTATTTTTAGTGTTCGTTTAACTTTTTTTAGGTATAAATTTTCTTTCAATTTTTCTTTTGAAGTTCACATAATTGTTTCTATGATGGGAATATAATTGAGTCTGAAAAAAGCAAATTAACTTTAAATAAATTAATAAAGAAAAAAAATTAGTTTAGCATATAAAAACTAAAGTAAACACATGTTGAATCTACACTCTTTTTTTAATATAAACATGTTAGACTATAATAAGTGTAAAAAAAATGATCATAAGTCATGCTGTATTTTTTTTTTTATGTGTAACTTAATTGACTACCTTTTGTCTAGATTGATTGAAGACAAATTTGGAAGGTATGGTATATTAAAGTCCAGATGTTATTCTCGGGTTTTTGAAATTTTATCTTGAACTTAATTCAATTAAGATCCTGATTAAAAATAACAAAGCTGTTAAAGATTTCCAAATTTGGAGAGAATGGCTGAACAAAGTACAAATATCCCTCTCGCGTTTTTGAATTTAGATCTTAATGAAAAATGACAAATTCGTTGTAGACTTCCAATTTCAAAAATGCATTACTAAACTTTTGATTTGGAATTAGTATAGGAGTTGCTGTGTTTAATGACTTCTTATTGTATCGCTTTTGATTAAAAAATCTCACGTTAGTGTAAAGAAATATCGTCCAATTATATTAAATTAGCTTACCAGCCCTATTGTATAATTGCCAACTATTATAGCAAATTGATTAATTCTTTTTTAAGAGGGACCGTGGAAAGGTTCAAAAGCCACCTTTTTTAACTGTGTGTAGATCCTATAAATATTCTGCGATTTTAACGCAACCAAGCCCACCCACACAGGAATTAAATATAAGATTGACCTGTGATACAAGTGTATACAATTCGAGGATATGGAAGGATTTTTGTGGATCGGATTTACAAAGTTTAGGATTATAAGATTAAAATAAAAAAAATCTTTTTAAATAAATTTGAAACGTCCCCGGATTAGATTATGTTCATTTAACTTGTCTGAGTTATATCCGAGCAATAATATTGATAATTTAATTTATTATTTCAGTCAATCATTTCCAAATAATTTTTTTAATTTAGTGTATTTTTATATCTATACATCTTCCAAATTCTGTACCTCTTGTTCAGTTAATATGTGCAATTAAAGAAGTCCAATACTATATGTTGGTATCTCTGCCATTTTGAAAAGGGGCAGGACTTTAAAGGGTTTACAAAAACCCAATGTTACAAATAAAGGTTAGAGTTCAAAGTGAGATTAAATATTTACAATAAACACTCCCACTTGAAACAAGTGTGTACTAAAGCAGCTAAACATACTATAACACCTTAATTATAATTTCTAGGTTCTATTTTAATTCCTTTTAAAAGATACAGAAGTGGTAGTACATTTTAATTCAATTACAAATAACTGTGAATAAAGGAATTCCCCTTTCCATACTGATTACATGTACATATTAATAACAAATAATTAAAAAGTTGATTTCTCGATTAGCTGTCTCCAATTCACCTGAGAAATATTTTATATAAAAATTTTAATAACTTTAACTAAAACTAATAAAATCTTTAATTAATTTGCTTAATTAGTTTCTTCTATACTTTGATTTGGATCTCAAAGATAATTCCTATACATTTCTTCATTACTTTTAGTAAAATTAGTAGATATACAATATGAATACACGTATATAAATTTAAATATATAATTTCATTCTACAATGAACTGCTTAACACTTTTAATTTTAAAAATCTTTTAAAACTACCGATATATATATATTAATATATATATATATGTATATAGAGTTAAGTAAATTTCAACATAAATAATATTTCTTATCTCATAATTTTTATTTTCATAACTCTTTTTTTTCCAATAATTTATAACCAATATTACAATTTTATGCTATTAAAATGAATTGATTAACAATCGAACAAAACTTGAAATTGAACTATTTTATATAATAAAAATATATATGTATATATATATATATATATAACATATATAATATATAATTGTAACCAACATTTTTCAATTTAGTTCAATTCTTCAGAGATAAAAATGTGTGTATAAATATATATATATATAAATATAATATATACATAAGTCCAAAACTAGTAACCATTTAATCGAATTTTAAAAGCTTTAAGGAAATTAGTTCAAATTCTATTTATAATAATCCTACTGGTTTTTATTATGTATATGATATTTTTAAAGTAAATGTTGTATTATAGTTTAAATTTACTAAAAACCAGAATTAGTTTAAAACATATTTTGCAGTTTCCTAAGATACATATATACTTATAGATCAGAATATATTATGTATACATTATGTTTAAGACAAGTAAGTAGTTATTTTAGATCGTAGATAAATATTTTTATTATAAAACATATTAAACTATCCTTAACAAAAGTTTGAGACCACTGTCTCACTTACTAACTTCGCCTTTATTTCAGTCAGTTTGGGTTACAAAGATTCGGCCTTCATTAGTTATATTGAGATTCCTAAATTAATAAAACCGAATATCGTAATAAGAGAATTGTTGAATATACCGGAATGTCATAATATGAGAGGCGTTGAAGGAGTCAGTTTGGGTTACAAAGATTCGGCTTTCATAAGTTTTACTGAGATTCGTAAATTAATATACCAAAGATTCGGCCTTCATAAGTTTTATTGAGATTCTTAAATTAATATACCGAAATGTCATAATGTCAGAAGCGTTGAAGGCGTGAGCGATATATATATATATAATCGTATATCAGAGTTTAATTGAAAAAACCTTGGTGAACTCTTCAAATTTTGTCTTTGATCAAGGGACCAAGTCGATTTGTTTGAGTGCTGAGCGTGTCAGTAATGCATCATATCATGTATCATAGAGCATTAAACTTCTATTTGAGGTTTATGAAACCAGGTCAACTTGATCGGCTGTTTAAGGATTAAGAAATATATCACCATGTATATATAGATAGGTTATCATTGAAAAAATCATTAAGAAGAACTCTACAACTGTGAAAGAGTTTTACTTTATTAAATATTATTGAGTTTCTAAAATTTATGAAAGCAAATGGTCATAATTTGAGAGTCGTTAAGCACATCAGCGATATATTATCGTATAACGGGTCTAATTAAAAAGATCCGATGGAAGTTAAAGGATTAAGAAATCTGTTATGGTGCATATGTGCAGGGAATCATTGAAACTATCTTGGTGAACTCTATACAAATGTGAATGAACTCTACAAATATGAATTAACTTTACTAATATGAATGACCTCTATACAAATATGAATAGACTCTCTGTATCCCGCTTTAGTACTGAGAATGTTTTAAACCCTATTCTAATAAAAGTCAGTGTGATACAATTCCTTTAAAAGGTCTTAAGATGTAATCAACCGCTTTCAATCCTTGAAATATGAAGCACATATTTTATTTTATATTTAATGCAGTTATTTAATACTTAATGACTTTTAAGTTTGTAAAATTTTTCTAGACGCAGAGATATATTTGTCTTAAAATAACTATTTGCCCACTATATAAGCAAATTCAATACATTTTTGTAATATAAAATGTTTCCATTAAATTTTGTTGTAATAAATTTGTAATTAAAACTCGAAAATGTTTCTATAATGCATAAGTTATGTATAGTGTAGAGCTGATACTATTATAAGATGGAGTGTTGCATATATTGCATATTGCCCATTTTTATTCAACTAAAAAAGATCAAATTATTATATAAGTAAAGTCTGAATTATAATTAAGAAAAAAAAATAAATTGAGTTAAACAATTTAATAAAATTTAAATTTAATTTTATTTAACTTTTTTTTTTTTGTAAATTTTATAAATTTTTGAAATTCTTTTTATTATTAATTTTAAAGTCCCAAAAGTTAAATTTTCTTAGTTATTAAAAAGAATTTTTGCACATAACTGCTATAAAATCATACTGTTAATGGTAAATTATTAATCATTTTAGTTTTAAAGTTACTTTATAGTTACTTTATAAGAAAAAGAATCTTAAAATATAGAGTGCTTTTGTACTTTGTATTACAGATTTTCTGATGAAAAAAATGTTTTAATTTATACATATTTTAATTTTTCAAAAATATTTTGCAGTTGGAATTTGAAAATCAGTTATCGGAATTTGAAAACACATTTAAGAGTCGTGTTTAAAGTGGAAGAATAAAATTTATTGTTAAAATTTTATTTATTTTTTAAAACAATTTTGTTTTTTCAAATGAATTTTGTAGAAAAATAAAAACTAATTTAAAACAAGTACTTTAAAACTATGATTTCTTATAAGAGTTATAAATAATATTAAAAATTTCAATAACATTCGTTTAGTATTGAGCCAATAAAAGTTTAAATCCTATTTTTTGTAAGGAACATTTTACAGTCCCTTTGAGACTCACTAGTCTTAACATACTAACCAAAAGTTCTCTCGAAGAGAAGAGTGCGAGAGCTATCACGCTGACGAATTTGGAATTTGCCCGACTCATGGCTAGGCAGATATAAAATGTCCCTTATACAGAAGTGAAGAGTGGCTCGAAGAGAAGAGTGCGAAGGCTATCACGCTGACAAATTTGGAATTTGCCAGAGTTGTGGCTAGGCAGACAGAAATGTCCCTAAGACAGGAGCGAAGAGTGGCTCGAAGAGAAAAGGGCGAAAGCCATGGGGCTGGAAAATTTGTAGTTGAAATAATATAATATTTCTAAAGTGAAATAAAGCCTTTAGTAGACTATTACTTTCTTTGAAATCAGTAATAAATCTTAATTCGGGAAACTTAGTTTGTCTAGACTCTAGACTCTAGCTAGACCCTACGTTCTAGGCTTTATTTCCCCTGCCACAAAAAATCTTTAGTCAACATTAAATTTTGTTGATCAAGTAATAGACTTATTAGCTATGGCGCACGTTTCAACTTTAACAAATAAGAGATTATATAGATCTATCGTGCCCAAAACCATAGACATTATTTAAAAAAATCTAGTTTAAAAAAACTTAAACACAAGTATGGTAGGGGAACATGTATTCTTTGTTTTATCACAACAGGATTGTATGAATTTATCACCTACTAACACTGGTCCCTAACCTTTGGCTTAATTAATTTGATTAAGCAAGTGTTGCGAGAACACAATGTATGTCAGTAAATTAGCTTAAGTTCATGACTGACATCTTAATTCTCCATTTCAGAGATCATTGAAAGGCTTATGTATTAATAACTAATCAATTTCACAAAAGGTCTGCCTTAAAAGTCTAATTTTATAAATCATTTATAGAGATAAAACATCTAATTATAATAGATTTAATTAATCATCAAATTAATGCTTCAATTTGTGAATAAAAATTTTTGGGACACTTCTATTAAATTAAATTTGGGATATTTACGATTTTTTTAAAGCAATTATACTTAATTTATATAGGTACTTATTTCACACCTTAATTTACTAGGTAATTCAAGATTTCTTTAATGACTATTTATTTATTTACATCTTAATTAATTTGTACTTTTATTTTTTTTTTATGTAAATGAGTATTTAATAATAATGAGATAATGAATTTTTAAACTTCAAAATTTTTAAATTTTCTTTATAAAAATTTCTTAATATTTAATCGTCTTTATGTTTAGATTACAACAATATGTAACCCTGTACATAATATTCATTTACAATTCCAATATCAAATCTAATTGGAATTTAAAAATGCAAATATAAAAAAAAAAACAAAATTCTCGTACATATATACATATTAAAATTTTAATATGTATATGTATGTACTAATATATGAATAATATTGTTTTATTAATATCCGACAATTATTCAATCTACCAATTCATAAACCACATAATATAAAAGATAAATTACAAGATAAAGACAGAAAAAATTAAAACAAATTTGAAAACAAAATACAATGGAAATTACATTTATGAATTACAAATTCTATATTATAAATGAAACAATTGTAATTTAATAATAAAAAAAATACGAGTATTTATTAAAATCTTTAACTGTACAACAAAATAATTATAATGAAAATATAATAATTATTAAAAATTTAAAGAGTTTGATTCTCACCTCGTAATTAACTCTTTAGTTTATACAGGATACGTAGGTTAGGTTTTATTTAATACTTTAATTTGTAAACAATTATTTATTTTTTATTCAGTGTATGGTGTATCACTTCAACAATTGTGATACACACTGTACACCATACTATGACATTTACAAAAAAAAATATTAAAAGCTTGAGACTTATCGGCGGTTGATCAACAATATTTATAAATAATAACTTCTTGAATATCAATATATATATATATATATATATATATATATATATATGTAATATTATATAAGCAAAAATAATTCGTGTATCCATTCTACAAATGGCTAACAAAATATTTGATAAAATGTAATTATGTTTCATAAAACTTAGAACCTGGGTGAACTGTGTCATTTCTGGGATACGCATCCAAATATAATATTGCAAAGATAGTGATTGAAAATGTTAACTTAGTTTTTTTTAGTGAATACTGAATTAGAGTGAAAAAATATGTAATGGCTTGTATTAAGCAAACTGCTTGTAAGTCGACTGGTGGAAAAGGATCATGTAAACAATTGGCAACGGAAGCTGCAAGAAAGAGTGCACTCGCTGTTGGTGGAATTAAAAAACTACATCATTATCGTTCAGAACTTTAGATATTCAGAAAATTCGTCATTATCATAGTATAAGTATTGAACTTTTAATTCGTAAATTGCCGTTCCAAGGTTTAGTTCGTGAAATTGCTAAAGATTTCAAAACGGATTTATTTACATTTCCAAAGTTCTACAGTTATGGCTTATAGTTATGGCTTTTTAAGAAGCAAGAGAAGCTTATTTAGTTGACTTATTTTTTTTTTTTTTAAGCTGTAACTGTTCAACTGTTAGGCTAATAAGCTTGTCTATACCATAGGTACATGTTCGAATAGGGGGCATATTATATTCCTGTTATTAGAATTAATCTTATTCAATTCCACACACAATTTAAACATGAAATAGTACTATGTTAGCTGAGTCGAGTCGAAAACCAGAAAAGTTTTTTTCACTTTCACTAGGATTCGAGACTCAACCACTGCGCTACCCAGCGTAATCAAAGGGTTACAATTGTGTCAAAAGAGATTGAATTATAGAAAACTAAAATATTACAAAAATATACAATAATGAAACTATTATGATCCTTTCTAAAATCTCAGTGGCCCAGACTGATTAATGAGACAATGGATTTTTTAGTTCAATAACAAATGCTCGAAGCTGGCAAGTTAGACCAACTAAATTTGATATATAAGTTTTTGATATCAAATAACCATGTTTTTAGCTACCCAATCAAAAATAGATCTTGAGTTATGTTAGTTAGTCGAACCTCTTGAACTAGATGGACCAAATTGAGCTTCAGATTGATTATATAAAATTTACAGCTATATTAATAAAAAAATATGAAGATAACTGCGCGAAATCGAAGCAACTGCTCGAAATGTCAATAGCAAATTAGGCTCTTGTTTAAAAATTAGTTTTTTGGAAAAGTTTGTAGCACCTTTAGTTTTTGAGTTATTGTACTTAACAGATCTTAAATCGTGTGACTCACTATTCGGTTTTAATACCATTTTGTTATAACCCACAAATATAGTTTCTTTTACAAACGTATTGGCCAATTCATTATATCCTTTAGAATTATTTTTTTTAACTTAATGAATTACTTAACCCCTAATCCTAATTACTTTTAGGAATTACTCACAAGTCTGCAATTCAAAAAATTTTCTCTAACTTAAATTGCACATTTAAAAAAATTATTCAGATACCAAAACTTCTAAATTAAGATGCTTGAAATTGAAATTAAGAATGCTTAAATCATTCAATGGCTATAATATAGGAACACTCTGTTGTCTGTAATCGGTATGCATATACGTATAGTATATATATACATTTGTGTTCAAAATATATATATATATAATTTAAATATTCTTTTAAAAAGATTTCTGATATTTATCATTAAATACCTTTTACTATATTATAAATTCTATAGTAACTATGTAGCTATATTTAGTCAAGATTGTTTAATACAAAATGGTACTCAATATTGTTAAATATATTTATTTAGTTACTATTGTGTAATTATTTCTCAACATCACTAGGTATATTATTTTATGTCATTTTTTTTTTTTTTTTTTTAATTTTAATTCAACTTTGTTTATGTCACGGACCCAATCACCTGTACAACAATACTTCACATGTTATTATTTTAATAATATTGAAAGCGAGGAAGTATTATTAATCATGTGAAAAAATAAAAATAAAAATAATACAAAAAAAAATAAATAAAATTTTTTTACAAGAATTATTGTAATTATATAATAAATCATAGTAAAGTACTTCTATAAATCACGAATATATTTATAATATATTCTTATTCTCAAGTAAATTCTTATTTATATTAAGTATTTATAAAAAATATAATATGTGTGTGTGTGTGTGTGTAACCGAATGATCTTACTAGTTAGAATTTATTTTGAGATATATACATATATTTCAACATTTCTTATATTTCATATATATTTATTGGAGATTACTCCGAAAAACGATATAAAGGAATTCAATTCGATCTCCTGAATAAAGTACCGTTAACAATTTCGTCAATTCTTTAAATGCTTTCTTTAGAATAAGATTACCTTAATGCAAGCTAAAGCAAAATTTTAATATATTTTCTATCTAGATTTTCAAATTGTTTCTAAACTCGAATTTTTGAACTCGATAAAGTCGAATAATTGCTTTTTCATTTGAGATCTTGCATTTGCATCTGCGTATGCTTCCAGTGCATCTTTTGAATGAATCAGCTAAATTTATAATTTGTTTAGGTAAAAGATACGTTTTTGAATATTGTTGTTCAAATTTTTAATCAGTCATTAATTTACTATTTTATAGTTGATCTACTTCATGTGTTTGTTTAACGACTGGGTGCCATATTGGTGAGAGTGCTTACCTCTAATACCAGGGATCCTGTGTTTGTTTAATGGCTTGGTGACATGTTGGTTAGAGTGCTTACCTCTAATTCAAGAGACCCTAGATCGAATTTAAATAAAATTAAAATTATTTTATCTGGTTTTCAACTTGATTAAGCTTTGATTTGTCATTGGGTTCAAATTAATAGAAAGATTTTATATTTGCTGAATTCGAAGATTTTCGACGTTTGATTATATCTGCATTATCCTTGATAGTTCTCGCTTCCAAAGGTACCTTTTTTATAGGGCAGGCATGTTAGAGCAGTAACAGTTAAGGAAATTAAACTCCATATTAGACTTATACCAGGGGTCCGGAACAAAAGGACATCGGAGCAAAATTCAATCGTTCTTTAACATTCTGTTCTCTCGGGGGAAAAGAAAAAATTCCTCTTAATTTTATTCCGAAGATTTCTTTCCGGGCCCCTGGATATATTGGTACTGATAAAGATTCCTGAACTGTATTCTAAGAAATCCACTGAAAAGACTTTTCAACTTTACAATTCAATTTAATCTAAAATCTATCATAGACGAGTATATTAAAGATCACACATATCTTAACTTAAAAGATTTGTAAAAAAAATTTCACATTAAACGTCCACTATTCAGATGTTCAACTAAATCATTTGTACATTATTTAAAAGTACATATTACATATACATACGAGTATATCGTGATTACTGCACTAAAAATAAAATAATATTCTATATATGTATGTATGCTGTTCAAAAATGTCGAGATGCAATAGCAGTTTTATCTTAAAAAAAAATGAATTGAAAAAAAAAAAAACTTAACAGTCAACTTTAAAACATTCTTATACTAATCACTAGCATTATTCTGACTTTAAGAATTTTTTTATTTTAAAAAAAAATGTTTTTAATTTTTTTGCTTTAAATATTTTCACGAGCCAAAGTCAACATTTTTACCCAGATTTGGAGAATAATATACAATATGTGTAATATATATGTACTTACTTATAAAACATAGGTATATATTTATATAAACATAAATTGTATACAGAGTAATATGATCACGCGTGTTACAAGCTCATTCCAATAATACCTAGTTTCAATTTTGTTTTGTTTTTATTTTTAATGACATTTTTTGTTTTTTTTTTTTTATTATTATTTTCATTTACAGAACTTGTTTAAAGTTAAGGTATTTTACAATTTTTTTTTAATATATAAATAGGTATTTATATTTATATCAATATAAATATATACATACTTAAATATCATTCCCTTTTTTTTACTCTTTATCTCTCTCTCTCTCTTTTTTTTCAACTCACTGGAAATCTAAGAAAAAAAAAACAAAACAAGTTTTTATTACATTTAAAACTGGTATATTAAAAATTTCACCTATATTAAGATGGGTTTGGATAAAAATTAATAAAATTAAAAATTTCGAATTAGAAAAAGTGTTAGATTTTATTGAAGATTTAAAAAGGCTATTTTAAATAAATTCTATTTTGATAAAGTGTTACCACATTGTATATTAATTTGATATTTGACATTTCAATGTTTGAATTATACGCAAATACCTACTTAAACAGATTTAAAATTATTCAAGTTGTTTTATTTTAATTTTGAGTCATTTTTGAGTCAGAAATGATTAATATAATTCCACTTATGTCACAAAATTTTATTGTAAATCAAATTTACAAACTTTAAAATATTAATGATCTATCTACAATGACGCTCTCATTACGTAGTCAACAAAGGAATGTGCACAATGAAATGTACATGACAGCGTTTTTTGACATTGTTTTGTTTACAAATTTCATGAATTAAAATATATTCAATAGTTTAAACTTTAAAGTTTATTGTATAGCTATTTTGAATAATGGTTTGATATTATTTAACCCAAGATAGAAAAAGAATTAATAATTTTATTAATTTTTTATTGTGATAATTTTTTTTTTTATTTTTCAAAAAAAATATTTATCAAAGTTCAATTATTTGACATTACGTAAAGAAAGCGAAAAAGTTAAACAACTTTTTTAATGACTGCGGCATGGCAGCGTCTATTGTAGAAACTTTCATTTAATTCAATACATTTAACTTTAAGCTACGTGTAGAGAGCGGAATGAGAGCGTTCATTGTAGATAGGCTATAAGTCAGTGTTTTTTATAATATTTATTTTCAATTTCCGATTATAAATTCACATATTAAAATTTAGTTTATATTTCTGATTTTATTTATTTTTTCTTGAAGAGATAGAAAATATGGATTATAATTAAAACATCTAAACAAGCCTTAAACTTAATAATTTAGAAAACCTCTTTAATATAAAGTTTATTACCTAAGTACCTATTAATTCCAAAAAAAAAAACAATAAGTATAAACACATACAAAAACTGTGTTGTTATTTAAAAATTTTTAGATATTGATCAGTTAACCTAGAAAAAATTTGTAACTTATCATTTAAATTAACTTATCATCCGCGATTAAATTACGAATTATAAATATTACAAAATTAAATTATCTTATGCTTAAAAAATAAGTGATTAAAAATATTTTTCTGTTATCATTTCTGTTGTCTATTTGTTTTCCATTTCATATAATATTAAATATTAATTTTATTTCTTTACATGGAATACAGAGTGTTCACCTAGTCGTCTATTATATTTATTAGATTAACACTGAACTCACTTAACTGTTTTGATTTGAATAAGATTACTAATCAAAAATATTAACTTTATACAACACATAATTAAATTCATTGACACAAATAAAAATAAATTTTCAATATTCAAAAAATCATTCACTACAAATTATTCCAAAATAAATTGCATATGCTGGTGGCTGAACGGTTATGCAAATCGTTTATTAATTATGAAAAATAAATTTGGATGCATATGCTTTACAAGACGAAAATTTCAACCTATTTTGTTCAACATATACATAAGCGAATTACTGAATTCTCTAAATAAAAATTTAGAGCCCAATTACAGTATAGCATTTGCGGACGATCTGACAATTTACGCAACAAGTAATAATCTAAGAGATGCACAATACATTTTACAAAAAATGTTTTATAAAGTGATATCTTATAGTAATATTTGGAAGCTAAAAGTAAATTATCAAAAATGTGAAACTATGTTATTCAGGAATACTATTAACAAGGTAAAATATAATGTTAAATCATGCTGGAGAGATTTTTATATATTAACTCCAGACAAAACAAAAATTAAAAACTCTGTGAACTTCAAGTATTTAGGAGTTCACTATAATTATATGTTAAACTTTAACTATCATGTTAAAAATCAAATAAGAAAAGCAAATAACGCCTTTATTAATTTAGGAAAATTGTTCTTTTCCAGAACACTTTGCAACAATGTTAAATTGCTCTGCTACAAAACCTTAATCCGTCCAGTACTAACATATGCCTGTCCAATATGGTATAATGTTAATGCTTCTGTGATGGAAAAATTAAGAATATTCGAACGCAAGTGTTTAAGAGCTTGTACAAATTACAATAGAAAACCTAACACTAATATGCACTATTATTCAAATAAATTTATATATGATAAGGCGAACATAGTTAGAATCGACAATTTTATCATTCGTCTCATACGTAACCACATTCAAAGGAGTAGTGAATCATGCGAGAACTCATTAATCTGCCATCCATGGTACGAAGATTTTGAGTACATTAAAAACTGCCTAGTTACAGGTTTTTTGCCTCCAGAAGGATTCGTGTTTTTGGACAAACATAATTATATTGAAAATAATCAAAATATTCCGATTTTATACCACTATAAAAGAAACGCGAAAATAAAACAAATACCTTTAAATTTAAATATAATAAATATTAATGACAATGAGTTGTTTAAATATGATAAGTATATTCCTGCAAAAAATAAATTAGAAATTAAAAAACCATACTTTTGGAAAAATTTAGATGTAACGTAGGTTATAGTAGGTTTAGGTATAGGTATAAGTATTAGGTTATTTTAGTTTTAAGTTTTTATAAAACATATAAATAAAAAAAATTGGTTTTTATATAAAAAAATTTTTTCCAATAAATTCAATTATATTAATATTAAATTAAAACTAAAATATATTATGTTAAAATCAAAATATCAATATTAAAACATCAAAAGAGATTATACTAATATAGTTCTAAATAAATTGTGAGAGCTGACATATTGGTCAGCCATGTACAAATTACATTTTAGCATATAAGAATTCTTTTTAAGTTTTTGTTTTTGAATTGTTAAAAAATAATATAATGAATAGAAAAATAAAACACTAAAAAAAAAAAAAACGAAAATTTCAATGATTTCTTCTATATTTGATAGTGCAATGCAGATACAGGATGAATCGATTAATGAATTGATTACTAAAAGAAAGTGCTATACGACTGAATTCTTTCTAAAATAACCATTATAACATGAGTTTAGTAGTTACCAAATTATTTTTTACAATTTTATAGAATAAAAAAATGGTCTTTGTATAGATAATTTTTAATGATGATCACTCAGTACTGAAGAAGTAGTGCATCACTACTGAAGTTCTGCCACATTAATAAAACAACAATATAGTACAGTTACTTTCCAAATCACTCTCTATTTATAACTAATGGAGCGTTACTTTATTCTATCATTAGTAATTAAATTTAATTGGAGTTAAAACTTTAATGGAGAAAGTTGTTATTTTTAAAATAATGCGTTAAACAATTTTGGATTAAAAAGAATTACTTAAAAGTAGGTATACCCACTTTGTTTAATTTTTCTTATAATTTTTAGCAAATAGAAAAATTAAGGTATTAATTTATTACTAAACAGAATTGAGAAAATAACTTATATTCACTTCTGAAAAAGTGTTGAAAGGAACTATGTACTTCTATTCACCACTGAAAAATTGCTAAAAAACTACTTCGATTCACCACTGAAAATTTGGTGAAAACTACATTCATTCACCACTGAAAAAGTACTGAAAAAGTGCTGAAAGGAAGTAGAAAAACTTTCAATATATTAGTGCAAAACTGATGAATTTTTTCCCACTATTCATATTAAATTTAGTAGAAAAGAAGTACTTGCATTCTCTACTTCTACACTACCTCTGGGTAATCAGGGAAGTAGGTATATTTATTTGTACTGTATTTTAAATAATTTATAAGTAAACCTATATTTTAATATATTATTGCTTGTAAGAGTCTACATGAAAGTTACACAACTTCCAAATGTTTTTATATCGAACAACATATCAAATAAAATTTAATCTTTAGCTAAAATTACAAAACGTAGGTAATTGTTTTGTTTTTCTCAACAACATAACATCTATATTACGCATTTTGTAAATTTGTACTGTACCTTAAATAATTTATTAAAAATATCTACATATATAACTATTAATTAATATACCTTCACTCTCACTGAATTTAAATATATATATATGCATATCTATACGTATAAAAACAATATTAGTATCAACAAGTTGTATTTATATTTTTTTTAAAGATCATCGCAGTACCACAATCAAATAAATACGCTATAAATACACCCAACTAAATAGTAATAATAAAATAAGAAAAATGTATATATATATAACTTTATATATATATGTACAATTATATTTCAATTTTTTTTTTTTCTTTACGAGATTTTATATTTTTTTTTTTCCTTTCCAGATATGATTTGTTTTTTTTTTTCCAATACTCTTGTAGAATTTTATTTAGTATATTTACATTTTTAGTCAGTCAGTCACAATTTAAAGCTCGACATCGATTGACCGAACGAATTATACAGTTAGGTAGTTAGTTATGAAATATCGATAGAATAACAAGTGTTAAAAGAAAAACAACAACAAAATTAAAGAAAAATTTTCCCAGACTAAAAAAATAAAAAATTTAAAATTAAATTTTAATATTTAAGTACGCTTTAAAATTAAAAAAAAAAACAAACAAACAACAACAAAAAGTAATAAAATAATTAAAGGTACATTGTGAATATATAATTTATTTTTTTTTTTTTTTTAATTATTCACAATAGTTAAAATTTTAATTATCCATAGGGTATAAATTTTGATAAAGTTTTAAAATTTTAAATATTTGTATTTTTTTTTTTTTAATTTAAATTAATAAATAATTGAAAGTAACCGCATTTTTTTTTTTATATTTAATAAATAAGTATCTGAAAAAAAAAAAACAAATATACATATATATATTATGTGTAGTAAATAAGAAAAAAATTAATCAAAATTTAAATCACGTATTTTTAATTTATATTTTTTTTTTTATTTTTATCATTCATTTTAATACGAAATTCACGGTTTAAAACAAAATAATATTTACGATCTTTAGAGTAAAAACTAACAAGTACATTGGGTCTGTCATTCAATCACTCATTATTGTACTTCATTTTGAATAAGACCTTCTTTTTTTTTTGAAATATTTACAATAGTGTTATTTGATAAATCAAACTGAAAACAACAATAACATACAATATTATTATTAATAAATTAAATCCGGCAAAAAAATACGGAAAATAAAATTTAATAAAATTTATTAAAAAATATTCAAATTTAATAAATAAAACAAAAGTATATGTATATATATATATATATATAATATATATACATATATGTATAATATGTAAATAATAAAATAATACGATATAGCTTTTAACTCAAAAAATTAGTGACATAAACAATAAACAGGAGATGATATTAATAATAAATTAATAATAATAATACAAAATTAAAAGATTAATAAATAAAACAACAAAAAATTTAAAATAATAAAATAAAAATAGTGAAATTAAGATTTACATTGTTATTGATTTTGTCATTTTGTGAGCTTTAATTTTTTTTGGTTGTTTTTATTGTTTTGTTTTTTTCTAATTTTTTTTTTTTTAATTTCTGAATAATATTATTATTTTTACTCATATTTATTTTTAAATCTTTTTTTTAATTTTTTTAAAATTTTTTTTGGTTACTTAAAAATAGAAAAAAAATATTTGCATTCGCAAATTATACTTTTTTTTACAATTTATTTGTAAAAACTATTTATAAATGGATTGAAATAAAAAAAAAAAAATTTGAAATATTAGAAAATTATGCAAATTTGACAACTTGTGTTTTTTTTTTTTCTTGAATAACTTTAAAATAATTTCCACAGTGATTGCATAAAAATTATTTTGTAATTAAAATTCAATAGATTTAAACTATATGTATGTATATTTGGATTATAGATTCATTTATTTATTTGTAGTACCAGACAATAATAAATATTGCCTGATAATATTAATCCGATTTGCCGATTTGACATTTGGACTTCATATTAAATTATTTTAATATACTTACACTATATTTTTTTATTATTAACATGATCTGACCAGGGTTTGAACCCGAGGCTTTTCCATTGAAAAGCCGCCACTTTACCATTGAGCTATTGGTTAGATTTAGATTTTGAATAGGTATATTTTGATCTGACATATGTATGGGTATAGGTTGTTAAAATTTAACAGAAACTAACAAGCCCTGGGAAATTAACCAACTATTGAATCAAATCAAATCCCTGGAAAAGTGACACAATATTATAATTCCATATTAACTACGTTTTTAAAAGTTGACTATTATAGGACGTAAGTGGAAAATGCTTTCCATTAAAAACGAATTTTCTGAATTTTAAAGTATTTGTTTTTTTATTCATATTGACCAAGTTATTTTACAAAAGATCAAAGTACGGGATTTGAATAATCATAATCTTTGATTATTGATTTCTGTTGAAATATTGCAGGGGATATTGGCATAAATATTTTTCAATTGAATAATTTATTAGATAAAAAAAAAAAAGTAAGATTTGAAAACTTTTAAGTGATCCTCAAAATTTATTACTAAATAACTAATAAGTACTACAAATAAGTACGATCTCGTATATAAGTATATTAAATACTATAAATCTCTTAGAAAGTAATTTAATATAATCCAATCACAGTTTGTGTTATAATTTATTTAGTAAATCACAATTTTTACAAAGTATAGTATAAAGAATAGTGAAATTCCATTTGAATAATATTTTTTTAAATTAAATTTTTCCTATCAGAATTCAGAACAAATTCATTTTATAACATTTTTAATTAGCACCTTATTTAAGGTGTAAAGTGATTAAATTTATTTTTATCAGTCGAGTTTTTAGAAAAAATTTCATTAAAGTCGTATTTTATTATTGAAATTTGTTTTCAAAACATTCCGTTATTTAAGAATGAAATTTTTTGTTGACATATACATATATTATATAAAAATACAGTAGAATCTTTTTATAACGATAGTTACCTTTTAAAATAGTATACATATCCTACCTTAGACCCTAAAGTCTAGACTATTAAAGGAAATTAGTATTTTCCTGATATTTATAGGTGATTAACAAAGATATGAATTTTACAATCCCCTTTGTGCATCATATTTATCATATAATGACACATAGATGACATTTACTTATTGGTCTAATATTAATTGACGACTCATTTTGTGCAAAATACTAATCATATGACAGAATGACATTTAACCTATTATTCCCTATGTGTTTTGAAAAGGACTTTTTTGCTAAATTTTATTTAAAAATTTTATTTTGATTGCCAAATTGGTTTAAAATTAAAAATATATTTTTAGTATTCCAATTTTATATTTACAATCAATTCTAAAGGAATTTGGAATGAAAATACAGATTTACCCCATAAAAGGAAAGTTACATACATACTTTAGTTAATTTTTTTTTCCTCATTTACAATTTCCGAACCTTGGATTGCCTCCTTTATAATAAATTTTTCATATAATTTTTTTAAAGTACTTTTTAAATGTAATTTGTTATAATTTATAAATATGTAGATTTGTATAAACCTTAATAAATTTACATATGTTACGAACTATGTATGTTTTTCGACATTACATTTTTGAATTACAATTAACTCCATATATTTGTAACATTGTGCAATTGCACAAACTTCAGGGTTAACGGTATTTTTTTAAAAGGAAAAAACATTTTATAAGTAGGAAAATCTATTTGAAATATCGATTTCATTATAAAAAAAAAATTTTCCAATGCATATGCTTTTATATTGAATTGTTTTTTTTTCAAACACTTTATTTAAATTAAATATTTATTTTAAAGTGTGTTATTAGTGTTTATTTTTACACTATGAAAATATTATTCTATTTAATATTATTTTTTTAGTGTATTTTTACATTAATATAGCCGGTAAAATTATTAAAGTTCTAACATTATTGATATTTTACCCTTTACATTGACATACATATATATGTATATTTCTAAAAATATTTTTTAAAAAATATATACGTATATATATTTTCAGTGACATTTTATATTACAAACTCTTCTTAACTTGTTTTAGTACACGTCAAAACTTTAATAAATACAGATCATATGTTTTGTATTTAACTGTATATAAGAATTATTAATAATAAAATATTAATTATTTAATTTTTAGATATTTAATATATTTATAATAAATGATTTATTAATATTATAATATTATTAAAAAATTAAAAAATAAAAATAAAGCAAAATTTTGATACTAACTTAAAATATAAATGAAGTGAAATATAATTTGATATTAAATCAAATAAAAATACAATATCAAAATCATTAGTGTTTTATATGGAATATTATTAAATAATTAATAATAAAATATTACATTAATGTGCAAATTATCTAAATTTTCATTTCAAAATAAAAAAAAAAGTGCATGTATTAAAAAAATCTATGTTTTAATTCAATTTTATTAGATTATTATATTAATATTATTAAACATTTAAACATATTAGTTAACTTTTGAATACTTAAAAAGGTAAGATTATATTCTTAATATAATAAACTTTAATTAATACTAAATAATTAATAAATTCTAAATTATAAGAAAAAAGAAATGTCTTTGATAGAATTGAACATTTTTTAGATATTATAGATGACTGCCCTTGGGCTTAAAAACTTATTATAATGCAACATTAGCCAAATTTCAAATATCAATTTGTTAAATGTACAGTCTGGCCTAATACTTCAAATTTTTTAAAACTCGTCAATCCTATATATTGCGTTTTTTATTTAAATAGAAAGTTTAATAGTTATTTTAATAGTAAATTATTGCATTTAAATAGTTAAAAGCATTTTAAATATAAAAAAATATTAAATTTTTTTTTTTTTATATTTTAAAGTATAAAATTTAAAAAAAAAATCTTTAATAGTGATTGCAATACTCTATCAAAAAAAAATAATAATAATAACAAACAATATTATCGATAGTGGAATCAAAAATTTTGTAAAATTATTTATATTTAGAAAGTTTATTTTTAATCTGACCTAATTGTCCAACAAAATTGATCTTTTGACAACAACAAAATATAAAAAAATAAAACATCCAAATGAAGTACATACAATTTTGATAAATTTGGCTTTGATTGGCAGATTTAAATATTAATAGATAACATAAATACCATATTCATGATTTAAAATATATAGAATATTAAAAGAATTTAAGGTATTATTAACCTTGTAATCTTTAATCTTATAATACAAAACCAAAAAAAAAATATATAAGAATAATCAATTAAAATTTTAATTTATGAATAGAGATTTTCAAATATAATTCAAATTGTTTGTATAAATTTTTTTTAAATGAAAATGATAAAAAAACGAGATTTTTAAATTTTAAATTATGTTAGTCATACCTATGTCAATTAGAATTATAAACATCTAACAATTGTTATGTCATACAAAATTAAGTTTTTTAAATAGTTCTAAAGAATTAATTAATGAAAACTATAAAATACCAGTTAATTTTTTGTTTACTTTAATTATTAATCTTTAATATATCTATAATTATAATACTAATAGTAAAATTAATTATTATTTTTAGTTAATATTTTTATTTATTATTAACTTTTTCGCAATATATTATTATATATAATAAATTAATTATTTATTATTTAAAATTAATTAAAATTAGGGAAAACCCTGATTTTTTGTAATTATATATTTAATTTATTATTACATTTATTATTAACTGATTTATTCATTATAGCTCAGTACATATAGTTAATTATTTTAAAATTCTGTAAAACTATGACAAAATTTTAAAATATAAACATCATTGAAATTAAGTTTGATAGTTATTAATTAAGTATTTAAAAACCTTTTATTACTTTAATTTTATGTTTGATTAAAAAAAAAGTTAGTTCAAAATAAACTTTTAATTAAAAAAGCTTTATAACTTATAATTGACCCAAAAAATTACGATTTTAATTTTACTTATCTTCCTTTTTAAAATCACAATATTAATTAAGAAATATACTTTCTCTAATTAATAAATGTATGTATATACTTTTTTAATTCAATTAGTTTCAATAAATTTTTTTTCTCTCATTTCTAAACTAAAATCAAAATAATGTGCTAAAATCAGTATAAGGTACAGAATTCCTAATTCATTAGGGAAATTTTAATACATTCGGCTCACATTTTAAAAAAGAAATTTAAATTTTGTGCAAATAAAAGTGGTATATGCTTAACTATATTTTAATAATGAAATTTTATTTTAAGAATAGAAAATTAGAAAAATCCAATAATGTCACAATAATAATCCATTAAATAGTACTTTTCAGGGCTTGTAATGTTTCAGGGATGTCATATTAAAAAATGTAGTTAAAGTCTACAGATATTTCAATCGAAGGGTCTCGTGGTTCTTGGTCGGATTCGTCATATCAAATAAAAAAATATAATTTATAATATACTGAAAAGGGAAGGCTGAATCACTCGCTTATCAAATTGTATGTAGTAGAGGATTGTTTATAAATAAATAAATAAATTTATATAGTTGTTATTTTCGGCATTTTATGTATATGTATATGGTTCTAAGGCCCCTATTCCATATTAACTTTTTCATTAATTTAGTGGATGGATTAATGAATCATAATTGGACAATTAAAATGAGGAGCTACCAACCATGTCTTTTGCATACTCTTCAATTTCGAATCCAAATTTTTTGACATTTTATAATGACATAATGTAGAAATGAACTGTTCATATTACTCGATCAGCTGATTTTGACATTAGATGAACGGATGAAAAAATAGACAAGAATAGAACTATAATCAATTAATTTCTCATTCAGTGCTCATCAATTCATAGATTATAACTAAATGTGTACTAGATGTTAGAGATGATAATGATACTTTAGATTTCAGTTAGTATGGTTTATTTCAATCACGGAATTTCGCTGTAGACTCGACTCGATGGCAGTTTACAGTGTGCATTTTATAGTTCTAGTGATATAAATTGATTATACTTATATATTTAAATAATTTTTTTTAATTTTTATTATTGTTTTTTTCTATTTCAATATTTTAATAAATTTTCAAAATAAATATTAAGTGCAAAAATTTAATTCCCACAATAAAAAGTACAAAATTTATTTTCATAATAAAAATATTTATTTTAATAATATAAGTATAATATTCTTATCTAAATATTGATCTTTTCTAAATAAAACATTTTTGCCGAAATTATTTCATTTTATGAGTAGTTTCTATAAATTTGATTTTGTTTTTAATTTATTTTCATTTTTAATCATACTTTGTTTTTTTAATGAAGTTTTTATATTTCCACTTAAAAAATTTCCTAAAATAATTTAATTTCTAAAATAATTCCCATATTTTAAATTTTGAATATAATCTAAACTATACTAAAATAAAGAGAAGTCATTATTTAGAAAATTATAATTATTTTATTAAAAATCCTAATTGTTTTAAAAACATGACCGGAAATGTATTATAATAATACATGGATACTCATTAAAAATATTAATTAAAAATTTCTCATATACAGTGTAGACAAATATCTATAAGATAAATATCTTCAATTTTACTGACCCATACGAGAAATTTTTAAAAATTATTTATTTATTTTAAAAAAATATTTATTTTGAAATTAAAAAAAAAAAATAAATTTCTCTTCAACAAAATTTCACTTAAAAATCTGTTTTTTTTTTCATTTGAAAAAAGTATTTAACAAAAATTATTGAACAATTAAATAATTTTATTTTATTTTTATTTTTTTTTTAAATTAAATAATTGACCTTGATTGTATTTTTGTGATATATTTAATTTTATATCGAAAAACATATGGACAAAATTTATATATTCAATAAACTATTTCATGTTTATTATATTATACGTCATCATATAGTTGTATACAGTACACATATAAATTCTACTATTCATTCTGTATTTATATACTGAAATAAATCAAAACTTAAATTAAATATAAACGATTTTTTTTATTTAATAGAATATTATAGCCCAAAAACAAAATTATCTATTGTTTTAAAAAAAATCAGACGTACAATTATGGTCAATCAAGAGTTTTTTAGTTTGTTTATTTTTATTTTTTATTCAGAATTTTAATTGTTTAATAGAATTGTCAGTATAAAGTAATTTATCCAAATATTGACCTCTATTTATTTAAATGTAAAGATTTTTGTTTTTTTTAAACCGCTTTCTGTTCAACTTTTAGGCTAATAAGTTTGTCTATACCATAGATACATGTTGGAACCGAAGGTTATATTATATTCGTGTTATTAGAAAAGATCTTAATGAATTTAAAATTTAAACATGAAATAGTACTAGGCCTTATAATGTGTAGAAACGTGTTAGATTTGCAATATATACCATTCTATACTTGTTTATATTTTAATATTGTGTATTTGAGTTATATGGTGTTCTATATCTGTGAGTTATATTATTCAATTAAATTATTTGTTTATATTTTGCATTTGTTTATATTATTATACTTATAATTTTAGGGGAGCAACGCTCACATTTAGCATTCACAAAAGCTATTATACTCCTTTCAGAGTTCAAATGAATGATATTCGAAAAACATAATAATCAATAACCAAAATATTTAATCAAAATTTATATAATTAAAAATCTATTATTTTAAATAGCCTAAGAATTATAATAAGCTTGAGATTGACATAAGATCTTCTTATAAATGAATAAGATCGAAATGCGGATTACAAACTTATAACTTTATATTAAGGAATTATAATTTTATTAAGAATCGCATGTATCTTAAAGTTTATGTTTCAATTTCAATTAATATTTATACGTCAACAAAAATTTATATAGGTTAATGTTACGAACAGTTACTTTAATATAAAATCCATTAGTAAAATGTTGATCTAATATTTCAAAAATCTTGAAATAGAAATAACAAATTAATTTTATCAAATTATAAATCACATCTATTATATTTCACATGTATTTTTTGTATTTATTTCTATATTATATACGCAAAAAAAAAAACAAATTGATTTTTAAAAGATCTTCAGTTTTTATTTTTGTTCTATGAAATAAATCTGAAGTCTGAACTAATAAACCGTGACGTAACTTATAGATATACACCTGTATTTAAAATAATATGATATATTATATGTACTTGTATTAAAAATATATTTTAAACTTATTACATTAACTTGTTCAATGAATTTGAACTTAGAGAAAGTGTTAACAATATTATAAGTATTACCCTCGTTTATTAATTAAAAGAGATAACACCATCTTTAATTTATTTTTCAATTTTTAATTATAAAAATTTTAATCTAAAAATTGTGTTAAAAGAAGACTTGTTAGAAAAAAAAAAAAATTTAACTTTAAGAACCTGAATAAGATAAAAATCAATAAAATCAATTGAAATCATGATTATTAGTTCTATTAATATTTTTTTTTAATTTGTAAATATGTAGATACAACTAATTACTTAGTTTTCATTATAATGCGTATATATATATATGTATGTATCTAAAAAATTAATTGTCATAAAATATTTAAGTAAATCAAAGAAATTTTTAAAATAACCATTTAACTACTTTCACATTTTAAATTATCTTGTCAATTACAAAAATTATATATATAATATACAAAAATTAAAAACTCAATAAAATATTATACTACTTATATACATATATATTTAATAATTGATGATTAGCCAAATCTAAATAAATATCTTAAAATATATTTAATAAATCCCCTTGGTATTTTTATTTTAGCTTTTAAATACCCATGTAAAGACTAGACTTCTTTGTTTTATATTGGAACCCATGTCTATTTATTTGAAAATTTATATTAAAACCGAAGGGTCACCTTGTAAAGCTTAAAAAGCCAATGCAAATTTATTTTTTGAAACCATACCGGTACTTCTTTCATCTGAAGCGCATGGAATATTCACTCCAAAAACCAGTGAATTCTTTATTTATCAAGCTGAGTAGTATATGATCTTCTTCATTTTATATTACAAGTTGTATAACATTTGGATGAAGGTTCAAATAATTTATCTTTTAATATTGAAAGAACGTTGAAATTGAATTCCAAATGTTTGAATTACATACCTATTATGGAACAAAGTGATCTAACCCAAAAAGAGGAAATTTTTCTAAAGTCAAGTAGTCATAAAGAGTTCCGGAAGTCAAATAGCTCATCTAATTTAATTAGTTTAAAGCGCTATTTAATTAATATTTCAAAATTCTGTTTTTTTGGAACACGAACGCTTTTCTTCAAAATTAGGCAAAATTTAGATTTATCAGCAAACTCAAGGCGTCGGAGATACATTTTTCTAGTTCAACGCAATAGTTCTTCGATTTTATGTCAAGAAAACTTTGGTTAACAGTGAGGAGCGAGACTTATGTTTGAGTGGCAGGGTAGTAGGACGATTAAAAACGTTTGGAATTTAAGGCTGGACGGGTTCCTGGAAACAGAGCTAATGTGGATATATATGAACTAAAGGAAAAAAAATTTAAGTTGGGGGATCCCTAACCGCCGAATATTTGAGAACACTAATGAATTTTATGCTCTATAATAGAGTTTATGAAGGAGTACAGAAATAACTAGTCAAAATTAAAGTAAGGGGAAAATAATCTTGTGAGGTTCATATGAAAATTTTTCTATTTTAAAAAAAACATCCAGTGAGACTATTCTAATTTTCACCACTGGTAAGGCACTTTGCTTCTAAGTCCCTTATTTTATTATCCTACTAATTTCGCAATTTTCCTTAATAGGTTCTTATTAACTTACTCTGAACTAAATTTTATAATCACTTTAAAAAAAAAACCCATGTGATATATAAGTGTAATATTTTAAATAAAATATTTAGTGAAAAAAATATATATATAATTTCTTGTAATCCCATTTTTGGAAGCTTATCTAATATTTAAATTTTAACATTTATACGTACAAAAATTATAATATTTTTGCATTGTTTTTATTTATAGTTAGAGTCTTGTGTTACAGTTAACCTTTAAAAATTTTTATAATAAAATTACTCCCGTAAAAACTCCCACAATAATATTATCATAATTTTTTTTTCATTTTTCCTCATAAACCATTTTTGGTACAGATCAGTACAGATCAGTTTTGATCATTTTTTTAATAATTTATTATGATTATAGATAATTCAGTTTCTACTTATAAGCAACATTGCGCACATTGTTCAATTTGATTTCTCTGCGCACATTATCCACTTTGATTTCTCTGCGCACATTATTCACTTTAGGTTCGTTCCAAATCATATAGAAAGTAAAATTGCTAAAAATTGTGGGGGAAAAAAAGTGCAAGGTTGATGAAATATATATATATATATATATGTTTCACTTTGAGGTCATAACCCGTCACATTTAAAAAAAATTTTATGTCACATATAATTTGTTACAAATTATGTCTGACAAAATATTACAAAAGTTTTTTTATTAAAATTTTAAGTGGCTTTATATTATTCATGTGTTGAACTATTCTTTTTAAACTCAATTTAACTATTCTATCTGAGTATATTGTATATTTAAGAACTAGAATCTTATTTTTAATTTAAAAAAAATCTTTCAAAGTATATATAGTAATGAATGAATATAAAAGTAATAATGGAGTTTATATTCATTAACCTTTAAACAACAATGAACCAAGTTACAAAATTTCTAGTTTTTTATGAATTTTACTTTAAAGTATAATTAAATCCCATTATATTTCAAATGCATACTTATTATTGTATATATTTTAAGTAGCTAAATATATGTGAAATTTAATTAATGCATACAACAATTAAAATAATAATTTTTTTTTTTATTTTAAATGCCACTAAGAATAGAATAACAATTTTTTTTTAATTGTAATATTGCTAGAGAAGTCAATAAAAATGTTGTTATTTTTTCAAATTAAAAGTAAAAATCTCAAAGAAATAAAAATGAACTTATTAAAGTAATAAATATATGCATATTATTAAGTATATATATAAAATTAAAAAGTATATATATATATTATATATATATATATATGAGCTCTATTAAACTTAAATTCAATGCACATATTGTAAAATAAAATTCTTATCATAAAATGTAAAAATGTTACAGTCAATTTAAACCAATTTTCCAATCCAGACCATTTGTTGACCATAAAATAAGGTTTTACAATCAATCAAGGCTTTTAAAGGAGCACATTATCAAAACTTGAAGTGTATATTGCACAGTTGCAATTAAATTTTGAAACAATATTAGAATTTTATTGTGTGGAATATTATGTTGAAAAATCAATATATAAAGCTTCTTTTAATTTTAGGGAACGCACCATTTAATTTAGAGAGTTACAGTCATTCCTTTAGTTTTTACAACTGAGCTTTAAAATTTTAATAGTTTAAACTCGTTAAAGTCTAAATTGCAAATTCATCTGTGAAGATAGTGGATTGCAAATACACTGGTTCGTCTGGAAAGAATTCTCCAAAGAGATTGTTAACAAATGTTATTGAATTGTGTAAAAGCTTAACATGTGTAGAAGAACTGTTGGATGGCACAGTGGTTAGAGTGCCGACCTTTCATGCGAAAAGCTCGGGGTCGAATCCCAGTGAAAGTAAAAAAACTTTTCTGTTTTAAATTCGACTCAGCTACCATTTGCTATTGGGTTAAAATTAATGACTTGATCAATAACTAATAAATATATCTTTAATAAAAAATACATAAATATAACAATATAAACAAATACAAAATGTAAACAAATAATTCAATTAAATAATATAACTCACAGATATAAAATACCATATAATTCAAATACAAAATTATTATATTATATAAACAAAATAGAACTGTATCTATTGAAAATCTAAAACGTTTCTACATGTTATAAGGCCTAGTACTATCTCATGTTTAAATTGTATGTGGAATTCAATAAGACCAATTCTAATAACACGAATATAATATGACCCCCTGTTCCAATATGTACCTATGCTATAGACTGGCTTATTAGCCTAACATTTGAACAGTTCGATGATAAAGATCAATAAAAAAGTTTTTTAGACAGATGGACGGCGTTGAGTTTTTTTAAAATAAAATATTTATTTAAAAATTTTAAAAAATGTTCTAAAAAATTAATAAAAAAATCACATATTTTTTATTATATACTTTTTTATATATTTATGACGTGAGCTTATCAAAAATAATTTTTCTACATTTTATTTTAAACTTTAGTTTTTTTTTTAAAAAAAGATAAGCAGTACCTATTTAAGAAGCAAAAATCACATACATTATATACTTTATAATGAATTTTAATAATTATATTTTATATTTAGTTTATTTAACTATTTCAGTAGTTACAATAGATTCACATTTTTTTTGAAGTCTTTCTCATTCAAATGAACTGAAATTGGTTTTCATTGCATATTCAAGTATAAAAGCAGGCTTATAGTTATTACTAAAGATATTGACTACTTCTACTAAATATGGAGATTCTACAATAAAAGTAAACTTTTTTAAATAAATCTTGAGATTTATGGTTGAAATCTTGAGATTCTATAATAAAACTTAATTTTTGGAAGGTTACTTAACTTTATTTAGTGCCAAATTTTTTTTTTAGTAATAAGACCGGTTATAAGACTTTGTTTAAAAATAAAAAAACAACAGTTTTGATACATGTATTAAATAAAAGTTCCGAATCTCTTTTAAAAAGAATCACTTCAAGTTTTTAAAAAACATTCTTTGGTATCTTATAGAGCAATTCCAAAAGTCGTAATTTAGTTTTATATAATTCCAATACCAAATATTAACATTGCGTAATTCTTACACCTATTAAGTTTTTAAATTTCTTTTAATTAAATACAATTACGCATCAATTTAATAAATTTATAATATTTTTTAAAAAATAATAAGTCAAAGAAAAACTAAAAAAAATATCTGAATATAATCAAAGTTTCATAAATATTTACAGTTTTTCTATTTTTATAGAAAATTTTTCAAGCATATAATGGAAATTATTGTATAATCAAAACTTAGTGGTAAAATTGGAAAAATAAACTGTCAAAAATAACTGAGAATGAATTCGATAGGGAAACATCGCAATAAAAACTTTAAAGCCAAAGCTGCTCTCTCAGTTATTATTCATGGAATAATGGAATAAAAATTCCATCTATAAAAGATTCTTTTAAAAATCAAAATAATTAGAAATCAAATTTATTATTAAAGTATAATTGCTCTAATTTTGATTTACGTAATACAGTAGCGTGGGGCATATATAAAAGGTGAGGTGTGGCACTCCTGTCATCTTAAAAAATATGATTAAAAGTTTTATTCAAAAGATTTAGTATAGAATATTCGTAAAATCTTGAATAAAAGCATTTATTTTAATGGTTCAACTTTGGTTTATGTTGAAGTTATGGGGTTATTTCTATTTCTACAGTTTTTGTTATTAAATTTAATGATGTATTAACTAAACTTTTTATCTTTATGTAATTTTCTTTTAAACTTGGTTCTGTATGAGTAAGAGGTAATTGTTACATTTTATACTACTAATTTTTATGTGTGATCTTAATTAGAATCGATGATATAAACATTTAAATGAACACATGGTTTAAGTGAGACACATTTGCCAATTTTTGTGGGATACATTTAAAATTGAATGTTATTTTTTAAATAATGTATGCAATATTTTTTTAATTATGCAACAATTAATTTTTTGATTTCATATTTTATTTTTTTTGCAAGTTCACCAGGGGGAGCATATGTCTTCCATTTTAAGTCTTCAATCTTATCTGTTTGACGCTTTCTCTTGGATTATGTTCCAGAACAGATCGCATTTACGAATTTCTTCTAGGGGAGTGCGCTTTCATGTCATTCTTGGTCTACATCTTGCTCTAGTACCTCCTTGTAGATTCCAACATAGTGAAATTCTATAAGTTATGACACTTTCGTATTTTCTCAATGTGTGTCCGATTCACTTCCACCTTCGTTTGGGTTATTTTTTGGGAAATTTGTGGATATAATTCTCTAGTGTTTATTGACAAAGACTTGCAGCTTATTCTTGATGGAGTTTGTTAGTAGCCATGACCTCCCGATATGTTAGTGTGGATTTTAGCGAAGGAGTTCTAATATTTGTTCTTTTTTATATTTGGTTACTATTCCATCCACCGAATGCTAATCTAAGCCTTGTTCATTCTAAATTCACCGATATAATTTAGTTATCATAATTTCAGTTAATGTTTTTGAAAGCTATTTTATTCATAAGATTTCAAAATATTAAAATATGTAGTTTAAAGCTGTGAAATCTAATTTTAGGTTTGGCTGTTACATTAGCCTCATTCTACCATATTTTCGACTTATCAAAAAGAGTTGCAACTCTCAAAAATGAAATACCCCCAAATAATTCAAATATTTAATTTTATTTTTTTCAAATGAATCAGATCAATTATTTTAATATCAAAATAAAAAAAAAAATATTATAACATTTTTATTTGAATGGGCAATCAAAATTGGTAAATGATTACAAAATTATTATAAACTTAATCGTATAATTCGTAAATTATTTAATACTTTTTCGTACATTTCATAACAGAAAAAACATTCCAAAACGTTTTATTCTATTTTCTTTTTATTTTTTTTTTTTGTTATTTCTTTTATTTTCCTGAACTTTATAAAGAAAATTGTCAACTTTTTTATTGAATAAATTAAATTATAGTTAGTATGTATGTATTAGTATGTACAAAAAGTTTGTAAGCAATAGCCATAAATTGCAAATTTTGTTTCTTATAATCTATATATATATTAATATTTATAAACAAATATATATATATATATATATATATATATGTATATTTTTTTGGTAAACACTAAAGTCCAAATACAGTAGTCAAAAATAGCAAATTGTGTTTTTTTATTAAGCAAAAAGTTACAAAACCGGAGTTTTTTATTTTTTAGTTTTTATTTTGAATTGAAAAACTATATTTGTTTAAAACATTTTATTTGATTAATTTTCAATAGTTTTAGTTTTCAATGTCGAAGTTTTAAATTATTTTAATTTTGTATATATATATATATATATATATTATATATATACATCAGATTCACACCTGAAAATAAAAATTAGGTTTTTATTTTACTATAACATATAAATTAATTAGGTCACTTTATTAAAATTATTTTAATTTTTTAAATGAATTAAACAATAATATAGTGACAAGATATTCAAATTAGTTAAAAGAAATAAAATATATAATATTTATTTAGTTTAAAACAAAGAAGATTATAGTTGTTTTTGCTAACTTTTAGATACCCATCCGAACCCATACTTTTTGATTAAAAAAAAAACTATAAAAACAAAAAGAAAATAAAAATTGGCCCATCCTAAAAGTTGGTCCTAGTAATGTCGGACGGACGAACAGACACACTTAGCTAGGTTGATTTACTTTTCGATGCTGATCCGATACGTACCTTTGACACTATATCTGGCTTATTTAGATCAATGCGTTACAAACGGAGGAACAATTTTAATGCACCCGATCCATATATGTATGCACGGGTATAAATATAATTTTTATTGATCGGATTATAATATTTAACAATGAATTTGTTTTTGAAAGGTACTGTTCTGTACAGCAAAAAATGAGTTTTATTCAAATGATAGTGAAGTGAGGTCTTAACAGAAACTAAGACTATTTTATGTTACAATCATCATTGTTATTCTTAATAAATCGAGGGAATGTATGATTCCCACATCTATAAAGGCAAAGGTCATCATCCAAGAAATGAAAAAAGTTCTGTATAAAAATCAGTATAAAACATCAGTGACATTTTAACATACAATTAATTAAAATTTTTCTTAAATTGAGACTTCTTTTTCAAAGCTATTCTTCTGATTAAGTCAAATTGTTTAATTGCGTCTTAGGATAAATCTCAAAAAGTTGTAGTACCTTCTTTTAATTGCAAAATTCTGATAAAAGATAATAAAATTTATATAAAAATGTTTGATCTATTATTACAACTCACAGATGATCTTTATAACTTTTTATATAAAGTTATTTGTTAGATCAAAATTTAGTTGTCTAGGTAATCCAACACTAGTATAACCTACTGAACAGTCCAATATAGTTTTGGATGAACGAAACACTCTTTGACTTTTGTTTTTAGTTTTTTTAATTAATGCATTCGCCATTCGCCAATAAATGATATTTATATTTCATTTATTAACTTTGTAAAAAAACTCTAAAGGTGGTAATTTTAGAGTTTAATTAAATATATTCAATAACACTTAAATTGTTAAAAGAGGATGTTAAAGCTTAAGAAGGATGTTCACTTTATTTTAATATGACAGCAAATCCGAAATGCAATAATTATTCTGTCCTGTGGTATTTGCATAATAAAGATCACCAATCAGTCCGTTCTAGTCCCCCAATAAAGCTTGGATTAACAATAACCAAGCGATTGTTTTAAGAATTACCTAGTAAGAAAACCCAATAAAAATTTTTAGATATATTTATAACATCTTGTGTTTTAATTTAATGTTTATAGTTTCTATCTAATTCTAGTCTAAAGTTAAAACTTTAATTTTTTTTAATCAAATTAGAATTAAGTTATTATACGAAGTTTTCAATCCTTGAACCGTGATTTTTTTTTAATTTTTATACTGCGGTACTAAATTGATACATTATTACATTGACTTGACAAATTACTACAATCTTATCTAAATTGTAAAAATATTTAAAATTATTTTGTTTTTTTTTTTCAATTTATTTGATCAATTACGAAATAAATTGAATCCAATTTTTTTTTTTTTTTTAGTAAAACTAAAGTTAATTCGAAGTTGAACTAATTTAGTTATTAATAGTTGTTTTTTTCAACTCGTTGATTTAAAGTAATTGTATTGTAATTAAAATGCAAATACTTATATACAATGCTAAGTAATCAAGAATGTTGCATTTCAGTTTCTTTATTTAAAGAAAAAATATGACAGAATAATTTTATGTTATGTACAGTTATCACTATTAATACAATGGGGAAATGATTGGGAAGTGATCGTTGTTCTAGAATCACTATAAACAGAACGATTTGTAAAGTTTTTCTATCTATCCACCCGTAAAACTCGTAATACCCCATAACTAATATTATTATACATTATAAAATGACTTAAATCTTATAATTCCACTCTAATTTAAAATTTTCTGAATATAAAATTAAACAAAATAGGTAGGTACCTACTTTACCTACTTATTGAATGAATTTCTTCAAATCTTTATTTGAACTTAAATATAAACACATATATTTAAGTACCTATATATAATAATATATACAATTTAAAAAAAAAAAAACTCTTTTTCTTTTATTGTAATAATTTCCTTATTTCTTTTTAATCATAACATATAAGTAATCATTAAATTCGAATTTAAAAGAAAGAATATGTAGCTGTTTACTGTACTAAATACTCCCACTAACTGTCCCACTATATTGGAGAAAAAAAATAAATATTTTAGGGTTCCGCTAGTACAATTTATTTAACTACTACTTTATCATTTCACTGTACATATAAGACTACTTAATTCCATATGGAAAATTACCAAAACAAACATACTATACAATCAAAATAAAGTATTGATGTGTGTTACCTATATTCTATGCATAAATACTTAAATATACGTATATAGGTAATCAAGCTCTCCTTTTAAATAAAAATTAAAAATAAAAATAAATATAAAAACAATAACAAAAACAAATATTGAGTTCATTGACAAATAAGGGATCTTTAAGTTTATATTAATAGTATTTCGTATATGTAAATATCGTATGTATTGGAATGCAGTCAAATAAAAATATGACGACGATCAAAAAAATATTGACAGCGACTGCATGATACCAAAAATTTTTTGAATTTTTTTTAGGTTTACCATAATGAAAATTGTTATTTTTGTTTTGTACCGATAATTATTAAAATTATTTATGTGTTTTGTTTATAAAAAAAAATGAATATATAGAAATATATATATATGTAATAACTATGTGTAAATAATCGGTACTTATTTTTTTATGCAAATTATAATGCTTTGTACCCTTTTAATAAATTATTAATATTTATTTACCTATATGAACATATATTCAAAGAGTAAATACTGAATTTTCCATCACGTTTGTAACACAGTAAACGATAGAGGGATAGATATAGACTTAAAGTATCGACCAGGGATCGAAAAGTAAATCGATCTAGCTTTATGTGTCGATCCGGTCATCTGCACAATAACTCAAAAAACAAAGAAGCTAGGATTCTGAAACTTTCACAAATTCATTTTATTTTAAGAGCTGTCGTCGTTATTGAAATTGAAAAGTTATCATACAACTTTTTTTTTTATATGAAAGTATCGCCAAAAGTACTTGAATTTTATGATCAAAGTTTGCGCAAAATTTAGTTAGTTTACTGTAGTGGGTTCGAGAGTGGATATACACCTTTTTTTTTTTTTTTTTTTAAAGAATTGAGATCAATTATTTAGTTGGGGTAGTACAGCTTTCAATCGTTTGTTGAATAAACTTGTGTTTGAAGCATATTTTATATTCGCAGGAAGACTATTAAAGGTTTTTAAGCCATTAAATATAATATCTCTTTTACCTCTTTCCGTTCTTGCTGTTTCTAATCGATAATGGTCCGCACTTCTTGTGAAGTAACTATGAATTGAAGCATTTGTTTGTATTATTAAATTGCTTTTGATTAAGTTATTTGATAGTTTGTAAATCAACTTGCAGTTTTTCAAAAATATTGTTTGTTCAACGGTAGGTAAATTTCGATCCGAATACAGTGATGTAGTTGGAGAATCGTATGGAAGTCTGTATAAGATTTTTTATAGCTCTATTGATAATAACGCTAACTGAACTAATGACGTATTTGGAAGTTTGACTCCAAATTGGAATTAAATAACGTATTTTAGACTACTAGAATATCAGAATAACTTAATATATAATAAAGTTCAGTATCTGAAATTTTGTCAAAAGTAGTTACATTCTGCACAAAATATATAGTCGGTGGAGTGTCAGATGTTTGAATAGCTACATAACTCCAACTTTATTAAGTTGTGAATTTAAAATTGTGCCAATAGTAATTAACCGATTGGTATTATAATGTTTAAATAACGTCCATGCAGGTATCCTAAAGTTGACATAGTCTTTTGTACCTTCTTCTTTCGTATTTATTATGATCGTATGACGTATGACTATATTTTATAAATTATTTTAGGTACTTACATATATTTTATGATTTGTGATGTTCACTTGTTATTTTTTTTCTGATATTTTAAGTGTTTTATGCATTAAATAATAATAAATAAAAACAAAATATATATTTAATAATATTTAAGTATCCAATTATTTTGGGCCTGTATTCAAATTTTTGACACCAAAGAAAGAAAGGTTTAAATATAAAAATTAATTTCAACACGGCCAAATGATAATTTACGAAGAAATAAATATATTTTCTATACATATATATGAATATACAGTTTTTGGGCTTGGTTAGTATTAAAATTTTTTTTTTTTTTCGAAAATTATTCATACCTTACCTTACCTGCAAAAAGTGTTTTTTTCATTGTTTGTTTCTTTAAATATTAATATTTTATTTTCATTAAATCGTTAGCGTAGGTCTAAAAAAAAAGTATTGGCAAAAAAAGAGTTTTATGAAATTTTATAATAATTATTATATAGGTAATATGATGCAATAGAAGGAAAGATTTCTTAACAAAAAATTCGTTTCACACCTATATAAAAAAAACATATTAAGTATATCTATCACAGTTATTTTTATGTACTAATCAAATTATGTATTATTCAATTACATATCGGTTTTTGTTTTAGTTTTTTTTTTAAAAAAGCGATATAAGTTTAAAATAAATAATAATTATAATATTTAAGTTTTTGACGTTTTTCATGGCTTATACTATTAATATACCACATATCATGGATAATTAATTTTTTCCTTGAACTTTGGTATATGTATGTGTGTGTATAAAATCTCAAATTACCAAAATATTTAAATCTGATGAACATGTCAAATTACTGCGAAGTATAATTTGGATAAATAATTTGCATCTGCATTATATTAAATTTCTGAAAATAAGTATATAGAATTTGTTAGACGAGGCTTTAATATTTATGGGAATTTGATATTCGTTAAAATTGAAGATATACGTATATATACGTTTCCGTAAGTGTTGCACAATTAGTTAATGAAAAATTTTTAAGATTACATTTCAAAATATATAGGAAAAATGACTGTCAACGTATTATTTTACAACATATTTGAGGAAATTTCCAACTCCTGGTGTAAAAAATTAAAAATAATTTTAAATATAAATCATAAATTAAATTGTATATATTACAAGAAATTAAATAAAATGGAAGTAATGATGTAATAATGAAAATTAAAATTCAGTAATTATACATTTTTATTACTTTTTGTTAACATTATATCTGTTTTGTATATGTATTGTAGCTACATACTTCAAAGTACATTTACAATTTATGTCATTTAAATTTCAGATGCATTATTTCTGATTAAATTCACTGACATTTAATATTTTTATGTATTTTTGAAGCGATTGAAAGAAAATTTGAAAGTCAATGAACCAAAATTATGATGAGCGAAAAGAACATGCGCAAAAGAACAAAAAACAAATCAAATATTTTATTATCAAATTCACTTTCAAATTTATAAATTTTTATATAATATTAAAAGACGTGTTTAAAACCTACGTTCGCTTATTTATAATATATGCTGTGAATATAAAATAAAAATTTTTATTCAGTTCGATAGAAATTCGCACGAAGTTAAAAGAAAGAATACTAATGTATTGTTTTGGATATTCTTCCTTTTCATCTGTAAAATTCAAATATTGTAGACGGTAGAACATAAAAAAGGCAACATGCCCAATATGTACCAAACCAATACCGGTGGGGCATATTTCCCAATTATTTTCGGCGGAATACTGACAATAGCTCACCTAAAATTGAGGGACAATAAATTAAACCAGCTATGGGTCAAAACACTGCAAAAATCTTTAGGATTTTATGACTCAAAACTTATGAAAAAACATTGAAGTTATTTTTATTTAACACAGTTTATCGAAATATCTTATGGTTAAAGGATCCTGCAATTATGTGAGCTATTTTTTAATTAATGCTGAAAATGGCAGGGGGACGGATATTATATATTTTGTAATTAACTATAATAAAATATTATAAAGTGATGAAGGGCATAGACGCGAGTACGGCCGCTTACTTGGAAACTAGGGCAGTGCCTTGCGCTGTCGCTGTAGCAGAAGCACTAACTCATATTCCTTCAAGGAAAAGTAGCCAGGAAGACAAGGACTAAGGAAGAGACAAACAGTGGCTCGTAAAGAAGAGCGTGAAGGTGACAAAGCTGGCTAGAATAAAGAAAATTGTTTGAAACCTATTGAAAATATTTAATTATTACAGTCGGCTACAAATTACGAATTGGAATAATATAATGTAATAGATTTTTTTTTTATATTTTTTAGGGTGAGTCATTATATCCCAAATTCTGGTATTTTGGTCCATAGAATCAGAAAATAATAAAATATATTATGGTGATATATTCTTCTGATTTAAGGACATTATATGACTCACACATAATGAGACATATTGTGTCCAAATTTAGTTTGGGCAATATGTTTCATCAAACCTAAGGCTTAAGAGCATTATGATGGCCTTAACTAGGTAGAATATGAATGACTAGTCACCAAAAGTCGCCAAAATGCCAAATTGTAACTTTACTTGAACATAATACCAATTACCAACAAGACAAGCTGATGTGACTTATAATAACACTGAGATGTAATAATATTTAAATATATTAAATATTTATTGAAAATCAAAGACGTTTCTAGTTTCTACATGCCTAAATTTTATGTGCAATTCATTAAAATCAATTCTAATAATAAGAATATAATATATCCTCCCTGTTTCAACAAAAAAAAAACATTCGTTTCATGCACTTGATGAAATTGCATAAAAATTTAATATATCAGTTCTAAATAACTTATTACTCAACATACCTTTTTGAATAAATAAAATATTAATTAATTTGAAATATCTTAATTTTATAAATTTTTCAATCTGTTATTATTTTTAGAACAGATATATAATAAATATATCAGGGACATATTATATTGTTTTCCTAAAAATGCACTTAAAATTTTACTAAAGGAGTAACCAAACCTACCTTATTTTTTTTTTTAACTTTTATTTTAATATACGATTGATTGCTATTAAACTATTATTAGCGTAGGTTATGTTTTTGTTTCATTTATGTTCTAGGATTTAATTAATACATATTCAGTTATTTATATATGCAATGAATATTTATTGTATAAAAAAATTAATACTCGAATAATATGCAAAATTAAAATATGCATATAATTAAATTTTATGTTTATATGAAAAAAAAATATTTTTTTTAACTTTATATACTTTATACAACATATATCTTAATTGCTTTAGAAATTATTCTTAATTTGTACAATATGTATATTACAATACAAATTATTAAACATTATCGTATTATTATATATTTACAGCATATAATATATCATAATTTATTATCACAATATTTTAAATATTTTAATGGAAGATTTTCATTAAGTAAGAAATAAATTTTAAATAATAATACAAAGATCAATTTAAAATTTTTTTTTAATTCTTAAAATAGTTTTTAAAAACATTCATATATGAATTCTAAATATCCAAAAGAAGATTCTTCTCATAATAATAACAGTAATGAATATAACTAATTAAAAAAGTTAATTAATTATCAAGTTATGAATTTAGCTTAATATATAACCAAGTTTGTGACGTCAAAGTCAAAAACTTGGTTATATTAAGCATTGTTTAATAATTTTTAAGGATTAAAATCTTTATTAATTATCAGGTTATTTCTGAATCCTGACCAATGTTTATTAAGCTCTAATAAATATTAATTTATTGTTTACGCAGCATTATTAAAATTAGTAACAATTCAAGTTTTAATTTAATTTTATTATGCATATACATATTAATTAAATATTTTGTCAATATTGACATTTGTTATATTATTTGTAATGTTAATTATATACATATTATATTTATAGCTGATAAATAGTTAAAACATTATTATTTACAAGCCGCAGTGCATCGTAATTTGGCCACAAAAGAGATTATCATAAAATATAAATAGATAGGTAAATAAATCGTGCACATACCACTGAGATCCCATAGTAAATACTATTAATAATTTAAATTTAATGTGACTTAATGAAGGTTGTATATAGATAGAAAAAATTGAATCCGTAGGAAGACAAAACATATGAAAAACTTGGTTTTAGCGGGATATTGGATTTTTTAGTAGTGATCACGAATTAAAGCTAGAATTGCTCTAAAATGCTTTTAAAGCCTTCAAAAACGAGTTTAAAATCTAAAAAACGAGAAATAAACTAGATTTACACTTAAAAAAAAGGTTTACCATTTTTGGTTCCAATCGAACATAGATTTTTTACATCTAGATTTACACAAAACTTAATCTTTATGTTATAATCGAAAACGCGACATAAACCGTACCAAAATATTTAAGGTGATGTACAAGTATAAATACGTTTGACATAATATATATACTAATTTAAAAAATCTATGTTATTTTTTAATGTCAAAAAAAAAAAACAGTACAATCCCATGCAAAACAAATATTTAATCTGTAATTTTTGTTTAAAACCTATGACTACATCAGATAGTGCCACAAAAAACAAACCACAAACAATTTAAAGTACATTAAATTTAACACTAAATAGAGTCAAATATTTGTAAAACAATAATGTAATACCTCTGGCAGTACACAATACACATATACGAGTATATACTTTAAAAATATGTACTAAAACTTTTTTTTTGAAAATTAAAATAAATATCTTTTTAACAATTTTACAACATTTTACAGATAAACGTACATATTAAGTTTTTAATAACACATATATAAATATATTAACACCATTTAACTTTTTTTAAACCTTTAAGAGAAAGTTATATATTGTATGTACTTCTAATCAATTGAGAATAAAAGTTAATTATTTATATGATAATTAAATTTTTATGGGTAGTAATTTTAGATAATGTTATTTACTTGCTACAATTTAATTCTATAATTTATGCATTTTCAACTAGCAAAAACAAGCAAACGGAAAGGCACACACAACTGCTAAAGTTTTAATGATATTTTTATGACTTTCTTTTATAGTATTAACCCTTTCATTGACAATTGGAAAAATTTTTAATAATATTGTTGTGTTGTTCAATAAACATGTATGTTTTTTTTGAATTAAATGAAAGTTGCGCAGGTTTAAACATATACATACTAAAGTGGTTCCGAAACTATTCCGTTAAAACTTAACATTATTAGCAATTCTTTAAATTTTAAAAGTATCTTAAATGGATTTGTAATTTTTAATAGTCTCCGAATCTTAGGAATTTCGGTACCTTAAGATTTTGTAGTATAGAATTGAAGTATATGTAGTAATAAAAACGTAAAAAGCTCGAACCTTACAGATTAATTCGAAGTATTGTTGCAATAACAAAAGTGTCACGAATCATCCAAAACTAAAGGATCCCAGCTCGAAATATGATTCTCAAGGGTTTAACAATTTTTTTGTTGCTATTTTTACTTTAGAGTAAGGTAGTGTATGCTAGTGTAGGGATTTAAAACTATGTTATTAATTCTAACTAAAGAAAAGCACTATCATTAGAAGTGGGATAGCAAACAGTGAGACTGAATTTACTAATTGTAGTAAAAAAAAAATTAAAATCTGTTCAAGCATAATTTTTTTAGAATTTTATTAAATTTTTTAAAACTGAAGCTGTAAAGTAAATATGTATACCAACCCGTATAGCATCTAACAACCAGCACTTCTGTTATGCTAATTTGTCCTTATTTGGATCATGTGTTCAAAAGAACAAATTAAGTCTTAAATGTATTAGAAGATTCCACAGATGGCTCCTAACTACCACCAAATTTTTGTAGTAAAAGTTTAATTTTATTTATTGATTTAAAGCGTACTTCTAGATTCTTCTGTTGAGAATTTATATAAAACATATTTTAGAAGACTACTACAAAAAATTAAAGTAAGTTGGTGGTTCATTTGAGTAAACAGAAACACAGAACAAAAGTGTTTTAGAATAAAATTTACACTACACGATTATTTATATAGAGTATACCAACTATATTTTGTAATTTGTATAAATGTACTAAGTACTAACTATATATAATTATGTTCAATATGTACACTATATTTTAAAAAAAGCTAAAAAAAAATTTTTAAATAAATAAACAACTAATAAGAAAAAAAATTAATTGAAATTAATGTTAATTACTGTTTAAATATATATTAAAAGTAATTTAAAAAAAAAAAAAATTTTTACTTATCCATAGATTATTGTTTTTTTAAGTAAATATTTAAAAGCACGTTATGTAATTATGTAAATAAAATTAAATACTAATTTTTAAAAATGAAAATTCATTAGCAAATATTTAAAATTTTTGATTGTATTTTTAAATAAATATGTTGATTTCCAGCCAATTTTTCTTGTATAGCTTATAGTTTAAAATTATTAATTTATTTAATTTGTAATTGCACTTGTACTAAATAAAAAATAAATTTTTTTTTATTAAAAATCGACGTATTTTTTTTATATACTTATTTCTTAAGATTTACTTTCTCTTGTTTTTATTTTTAAATTCTTTGAATTTTGGCACTCTTTGTAAATACTTACAATTGCACATCATATCGTCTTTTAATATATAATAATAAAATAATTTCACTTACTGATATTTGAAAAGGTTTCATAATATTCGAATTTAAAAATTAAAACAAAGTTTTCTAAAATTTTGAACACGTCTAGTAAAATAGCGAACACGTCTAGTAAAATAGCGAACGCGTTTAGTAAAATAGCGAACGCGTGAAGTGAAATTGCGGACGCTTTAACTATAATTTCTAAAACGCGTCTAGAAAAATTACGAACGCGTTTGGGAAAATTACAAATCCGTCTTTTTTTACATTTTATTAATATATTACGGATTTTTTTTAGAACATTTCTAAGGACAGTCTAAAATAGTTTTATATCTTTTGCTGAAATAATATCAAATTTATAAAAAATTAAAAAAAAAATGCCAATTTAAGATTTGAGTGTATATATCATTTACATGTATCATTTAACAGTTTTTCATTTGGCTTCAATTGTCTATAGGTATCGCCTGAATATACCTATAAATATTTTGAAAAAAACAACAGTTCATAACATTTTCAATATATGTATATATACATAATACATTACTTGCTTTAATTTATAAATTTTCTATTTTTTTTTAATTTTCTCAAATTAAGTCTCCTGACAATATAAATAATTCTTTCGCAAAATTGGTGTTTTTTTTGTAAATAAATTTATTTTAATAACTGCACGTTCCGACAGATCGAGACCCAGATGAAGTGAAACTTATATATAAACTCTTTTAAATTTTTTTTTAAAACGTGCTTTTAATAATAAATTACTTGGCTAATAATTGAGTTAAAAAAAAACTTGTCTAATTAAAATTTAATCAATAAAAAAACTTTGAATTAAAAAGTAAAAGTTTTAAAGAATAAAACACCGTTATAAAGTTTTCAATAATCAATTAAAAATAATTTTTCAGTTTTTAAATTCGTACTTGAGCTGTATCTAAGTTTTTAATTTAAGTTATACATTTTTTTTTGATAAAGTACCAATTATCGATTATTCATATTCTTATCCTTATCCAAAGTGCCTTATAGTAAGCTGATAATTGTATCCAATAAAATCATTTATTTATTTTCTTCTTTTTGGCATGGCCTGTAAAATAATTGGTAATTATGTAATAATATTAACTATGCCATTCTATATTCGATTTGTCATAAAAACATAATAATTTTTAATAAAATAATTTGACATAATGTGACAATAAAAAAAAATTTAAAATAACTCTATTATTTTTATTTATGAGTTAATAAATTTAAAGACTAAATAAATAATATACTAATTAGGGCTAATTAATCAACAAATCAGTTTTAATTTTTTTTTTACTATATAGATTAATTGCTTAAAAAGGTCAAGTACCCAATTTGTATGTAAAAAAAATAAAAGAAAACAACTATTTATAAATGACTTTATTTTTATTTATGAATTTAAATAAATTTTAAAATGAAAGCAAATACTGAATGAATAATTTATCAGTGGCACCCATTCAATTAGTTTATTTATTATGTTTTTATGTTTTTTAAACGATTTCAATCAACATAATTATGCATATTATTTTAAAGCCTACTTAAATTATATGCAATACCGTATACATAATTTACAAATAAAAAATGCATTAAAAAAATGCAGTACGTAATAAAATACAAATGTTGTTTTTATTTTAATTAGAAATTAAATCCAAATTCAATCCAAATTTCAAGTGAAATCGAAACATCTTTTATTCAATAAAGATGTAATAACATAAAGTGATGTTATTATATAATAAAAGCAGAATGTAAAATTAAATCTTTTTATAGATGAATATTTATTATTTTCAAAAAGGTAATGACATACATTCTACAACTATGACAACTTTGGAAAAACGTTTTATTAAGAGACACTTTCTTTTATATTAATAAAACCCAAATAAATAACAATATTAATGCATAATTAAAAACAGTATCTAAACTTTATTTCTTGCATAGAAGAATTAAAAAACGAATTAACGTTTGACGTACTGACGTTTGACGTTTAGCGGATTAAGAAAATATTCAGTACCATATTTTTTATATACTTGCGTTCTTTTATCAAGAGTAAATCACTCTTTACTACTCTTATCTACTCCCAGCTACGCCAGTCTTTGATAATAGGAGTAGAAATTAACAAAAATTCCGACAGATGGCTTTAATTTGAAGTTTTCATAATAGATGGATTTTTATTTAAATATGACATATTTATTAATTTATTTATTTGTAGTACCAGACTATAGTAAATATTGTCTGAAAATGTTATACATTTTGATTTATTAGGTATTAATTTATTTTAATATGCACTATATTTTTTTATTAGATATGCGTTTAAAAACGGGCACTTCACTAAGCTATCGGTCAGATTTAAAAAATATTATTTATATATATCAGTAATAAACTGAATTTTTTCACTTTATTTTCCATTACTAATTATATTAAAAATAATAAACTTCTCAAATGACAGATAGTTTTACAATGTCAAAAATATGTATATGTATGACATTTAATCAGACAATTATGTACTCCTGAAATAAAAACTAGTGTTCCATTTAAAAACAATTAATTTTAGATTTAAATGTATTATTATTTATTACAATATATTGTGTAGGCATTTAAATTTAAATGTAGGGATTTTTACATTTCCAAAATCAAATGCTACCACACCCAAAGTTTTTTCTGCAACTGTCACTTTTTTTTTGGAGATCAACTTACGTTTAAAATTTTATTTATTCATCTCGAATGATGTAAAGTTTTTGTAAACAGAGGGACGGACAAGATCAAATAAAAACTTTAAAAAATTCTATAAATGTCATTTTGACAAAATGTTAATATATGCATATTTTGACTTTCTTAACATCCTTTTTTCGTTCTGTCAAAAAAAGCAAAGGATGTAACAAAATGTCAGGAAATTTATAAATTATCTATATTTAATAAAAATATAATTTAATAAATGAGATTTAAACTTTTTTTGTTAACAACTAATATAACAATTTCCGATTTATGGTAATATGCTAAACATTAAAAACAAAAAAAAACAACAAAAACAACAAAGTTTTTATCACCATAAAATTTACTGCTGACAGGTGATAAATATATAGGTGAAAAAACAAAAAAATTGTCTGTTGCCGTTGGCGTAAAGACATTTTTACTTTCATTTAAAGCTATTTAATCTTTTATAATTTGTCATATTACTTATTATTATCGATTTTAATCATAATTGCTGAGTAATAAATTTTGTAATATTGTATAATGAACCAATTTTTTTACAACCATTTTTTTAACCATTAACTTTTGTTGTATTTTTATATGTAATTTTCATTTTAAATGTATTTTATAAATTCTTACAGTTATTTGTTTTGTAATTACTTTGTAACTACCATTCTGAATAATTGAAAGTAAATAACACATTAATTGTTTTAAAATAAAATATGGCTTTGAGATTAAAGAATATATTGAAATAAAATAGAAATATTAAACTGATCTGTTTATATTGACAGACTACTTTTTTATAATATTTATAAAATAATATTTTAAAGATTTAAAAAGGTATGATTTTAGGTACGTCAGTTTAATTTAAGAATAAACCTTAAATCTATTTGACACCAATTAAAACGAATTCACTAAACTTTGAAAATCACAAAAATTTAAAACTTTTGTTGCAACAGATCAGAGATGAATACTCGTACATTGAATAATGTATTTATTTTATACACTTATTTATATTAATATTTTCTACATAACTAAAGTACAATATTATTATTTAATCATCTGTTACTAAGGCCGTTATAAATCTAGATACTATTATGAGTTGCATTAAAATGAAAAATCAAATTGCATATATTGAGGCGCTCTAAAAAAATAAAATGGGCAAAAAAGACAGACAGAAAATCAACAACTTAAAGAACACAATAAAAAGTATAAAATTTAAGATTCTTAAGTGTTATTAATATCAATTTAAAGGTTTTTTTAATGGATTATATCAACAAGGTTAAACTAAACATGTATAAAATTTAAAGCTTTGAAATCTCTTAAAATTAGCATATTTTGAATTTATTTAAAAATGCTGCCAAATGTTTGGGGTTTCTTTACTGCAGTAAAGATGATTTAACTTGAAGATAAAGCTACATCTGACGCGCGTAATACCTCAATTGGCTATCTTGACTAAATTAAAAATTGCCCTAAAAACATAATGGCTACTGCATTGATTATAAAAATCCTTACCGGTCCTAGAACTCCTCCTGTTCATAAATACTACCACCATCAAAGAAAAATTATTTTTAACTTAAAAAAATGTTTTTTATTAGAAATCTAGAGAATATTAATTGGACTTAAATGAGCTTAAACTAGGTTTAACATGTTAAAAGTTTTTTGCATTTTTGTAAAAAAATGGAAGTTCTGCCATTATTAATGCCATATTATACCTAGTTGAAGTGTATTTTAAATTTAAGACGCATTTCAGTCTTAATTTTTGTATACTTCTCTATGACTTTTAATGCACGACTCGACTAAATCAATTTAATTTACTACACAGTTCTTTGAACGTTACTCAGTTTTTCTCAGTTTCTTATAGACAATATTTAGCACCTCCAGAAGATACAGTTCAATTTACTCTAGTGCTTTAAACTAAAAAAAAATCTTTAAGCTCAGTTAATTTATAAAATCATTAAACTCGATAAGTTCATTGCGCAATTTTTTTTTTAGTTTTCTAAAAGGTATATTCAAGTCTTATCCAAACCTATCCATTTAAATATATACACCTTTTATGGTCAATATGTTTATATTTATATATTTCTCATCAACCATATATATATATATTGAATAACTTGTATAATAAAAATTTACCTAATTTTGCAAATATTTTGCAAATTTTGCATCTAGAAATCTTTATTTTTTTTTTTTACTATTTTTCTTATTAGTAAAAGTTTTAATTTAATTAAAAAAAAAAAAAAAACAAAATTGTTTAATTAAAATTATTTTAACCAAAAAGTAAATATACATTTTAAAAAAAGAAGATATTATATATATTATATATATAGTTAAGTAAAAGTATTTTGTATATATATATTTTTTGTGTTTAAATTTTCACAAAATTTAATTTTAACTAAAAATAAACGACATTCTCTCGAAATATAAATAATTTTTAAACGCTTCCGTGTTTTTCCCACTAAAAAGTGATTTTGAGTGAAAAATTAAAGAAATTTCTACAAACATTAAATTTTTTTTCAAAATATATATATATATACATATTACATATATCTTAAGTAAACATATGATAAGTTTTTTTTTAACATATAAGAGATTATATTAATCACATTATAAAATATATTTATTATAAAAGTTTTCATCACTCCATCTCTCTACATTAAAATGCCATATGATCATATATATATATATATATTTAAATTATATTTATATGATTAAATACATATATATACCTAAATAATCAAGTTAACATACAAAACAAAATTTCTAAGTCCATTTAAGCAAAAAAATTAAAAAAATTCATTTAAAAAAAAAGAGATTCAATATTTTAACTAACTATAGTAGATGGTTGATAAACTATATAAGTTAATATAAATATATATATATATAATTAAATTGTTTGCTATATATATATAAAAATGCATATTTCAGAAAGTAAAATCAAGAAACAAGTCTTCATTTTATTTTTATTTTTTTTTTTTTTCCTTCCTAACCTAGTGTACGTCATCTTTTCATCATTTTGGATCTATTCATATATATATTTTTTTATAATTTTTTTTAAATTTATTTCACTTGGGATTTTCAAATAACATACGACTGTATACTATAGAGTACCATACCTCCACCAAATCATGTTAATCTTTTTCAATAACAAAATAATAAAAAAAAAAAAAAACGAAAAAGACTTATGCTTTTTTTAAAAAAAAATAAATATATATATATATATATATATATATATATATAAGGTATTCTTGGCTATTTCACCTGTCAGTTTTCTGCAAAAAAGTGGGTCATTTCGTGTATTGTGCTTTTTTTTTTTTTTTAATAAATTAACAAAAAAAATAAGAAAAATTTAAAAAAAAATAAAATATTAAAGATTCGCTTTCGCTCAGAATCCAAAAGTAGCAAAATAATAATAAGAAAAAAAAACAATACAATTTTTTTTATCAATGATATATAAATATATATATATATATATATATATATGTAAGAGCGTTAAATACATTTTGTATATATATATATATATATATATATATATTTTTATATTATATACTATTATAGGAGACAACGGAAGTAATAGTTTTACAAAATATAAGAATCCATCTCATGGACCACACCACATCACACAACACAACACCACACAATTAGTAATATCTCAAGACTCAAGTTGTTTTAAAATTTTTTTTTTTATTATTTATTATTTTATTTTTTTTTTAAGGTTTGTTTTTTTTTTTATTACAGGCCGGTTTTAATTCATTCTTTAACCAGATGTGTTTTGTTGTTGTTTTAATTTTTTCAAATAAAAATTTTTTAAAACAAAATATAAGATAAAAAAAATGAAGTTTAACTGGTATTATATACACTTTAAGTGTATAAAACATATGAAGAATGCGGGTGTAGCTAGAAAATTTTATAAAAATCATAGATATATGTTTTATATAGTATATAATACATATGTATATAATTGGTTATGTAGAAATTTTTTTTTTAAATCACTCTTATAGTTGTTTAAGAAGCATAAGTACATATACTTACTTACATATATATATATATATATTTTTTAAGTACTTTTAGTATGTTTAAAAAATGTCAAACAATTTAAATGCAAGTTTGCAAGACTTAAATTTAAGTGTATTTAAAACGTTGCTGGCAGCTCTCTGCCCTCTTTGACTTAAGAAAGTTTGGTAAATTAATTAAATTGATTGTATTTATTGTAAAGTTAAACTTTTGAACTAAATTTAAACTACATTTTTGGATTGATCTTAATTTAACCTCTATTGTATACTTAAAACTGCATTTGAAGTTTAGAAAAGGCATTTTACAGAATATATACAATTATCTGAAACACGACCTTGGATAGTTGTCTCAATTGGGTGTCCCAGGATTTGATATGGTACTTCGCTGAAAACAAGTACGAGAAACCTGTTTTCTAATATTCTTATATCGCATGGCCAATTCTTTGTTAGTAACTATGTTATAAATCGACTTTAATCATTCGTATTATATTAATTTAATGCCTATATTCTAAAAAAGAATAGATTTATTTCATACTCATTGGCTTTCATCAGAACTTTTTACTTTGTTTTTTTTTTTTAATTTATTAAATAAACTTTATACTTTAATATTTTTTAAATATTAAATAAGTCATTTTAAATTTTCCTATAAATAATTAAAAACCAACTCAATACTAAGGTTATTTATAAGTTATATATACTATATTAGTTATTTATTTACTTGTAAATTGATTTAAGTATAATTATAAACTTAAATTAATATCAAATGAATATTAAAATTAAACAATACATAATTAAATTTTTTTTTTACTATTTTCTTTAATTTAATTAAATTAAATAAAATGCAAGTTAATTTATTAATGAATTACTATGAATAGTAATTTTTTTTTTAAAACATGTTTACTCATAATTATTATATTTATAATATTTTATTGCATATTAATTAACACTTATCACCACAGTATGAACAGATACATATCTATTGGAATTTATTGTATTAATAATAATTCAAGTGATTTAAAAAAAAAATTGCTTCTTGTAATAATTCAATTTTTTTTTTTTAATTAATTTATGTTATGTCAATATAAATTTAATATACTAGTTATGTATTTATCATTATATTATGTTTATCTAATACAATAAATATTAATATGGATACTGGAATTATTAAAACAGTACTCATTATCAATATTATGTAAATGGGATAATGTGTTAACTTAATCAAGTTGGGTTTAAAAATAGGCTGATTATATATAATTTTGTGTATTTATTAATGCGTATTTATATTATAAATCTCATATCAAAGTAGATTTTAATTTTTAATTAATTTTCTCTGAAGCTTTTTATCATAGACACCTTTTTATTTTATTTGTAATAATATAAGATATCTAATATGATAACAAAACAAGTTATATTTTAAAACCATCGGTTACTAAAACCACTATATTTGTTTGAATAAACTATTATTAGATAATACCTATATATTCTATTTATTTAATTTATTTAATTATATTATACTATTATTATATTTGATCGTAAGGGCAAGTTGATTGGTTGGACATTACTTTTGAATTTCCAAAAAATCTTTTGGTTGATTGACCCAGTACTTGTCCAACGAGCCCCTTATGTTTTGTCTTTTATTTAAACTTTATTTTACTCTTTTTAACATTCTTAAATTATCTTAGCTCATAAAAGTTTAGAAAAACAGTTTATTTTTATATAATTTAATTAACATTTAAACTTATCCTATTGCTTTTATTGTTAATTTTATTAATTATTTAATTCCTAAACATCTCAGTAGTATTGCAATTTAGCAATTTTTTTTAATATTTATTTTTGGAAAAATTCAGAGTATTAAAACCGAACATCTGTTTTTTTAATATAAAACCTTAGCCTAACATTATAATTACGCAATATTGGTAAAGCCCTCGGCTGCCAGGGCCATTGTGGACTGTTGTTTATAATACCTAATGCTAATTAATTGGAGTTATCTAACCACCAATAGTTTTTGTTTAATGATTTGTCTTTTTCTGGGATAGACATATAATATTTTAAATTTATTCCGTTAATATTGCCCGGATGAAAATCTATAACCTTGCATGTAGCCCTTTTGTAGTGATATCCAACAAGCTCCTAATCCAAAGAAAATAGAATGAACGATTAATAAAAATTTCCAATTTATTGCATAATTTAAGGCGTTATTTTTTAAAATTATTTACAGTCATTTAGTTGTTTATTTTTGTGCACTCTCATGAACTTTGATAAATAAAATGAATTGCATAATATTATAAAATACATTAAAAAAAATTATGTTATACATAAAATACATATCTACATATAAATAAAATATATTCTTTTTTAATTCTAAAGAAATCTAAACATAAACACACCTTTTTCTGTTTTGTATTCTCTAAAACGTTGAAATGGATGATCAATTTTTTTTGTATATAACCTTCAAAAATTTGTAATTCACTCTTATAAAACTTGTTGTTTTTCTACTTTGTTTCTTTTTTTTTTATTTTATCTTCTATCTTATAAATAAATTAAAATTAATCAATGACCGTGATTCATTAGATATTTTTTGTATTTTTTTTTGAGATTTTCATTTTTGTATTTTATACTTATAAACTCTGATTTCATCTGTCTTTCTAGGTTTTGTTTTTTTTTTGTTTTTTTTTGTTGTTGTTTTGTGTTTTTTGTTGTTTGTAAAGTTGACGGTTTTTTTTTTTGGAATGTAGGTGTCAAATATGAAATAATGAATTTTTAATTATAATATCACCGGTTTAAATATTTTGTTATTAAGGTTCTGTTTATATTAAAATTAAAATAAAAAATTTAAATTTTTAAAAATTAATTTAATATCAATGAACCAATAAAAACTAATAAATAATCAATTTTTGGTGTTCACCTCAGCTGAAAAAGAAAATCATCACGTAATTTGCAATTTTATAATGCAATAATATTTAAAAAAAAATAAATAAAAGTTTTGGTGATTTTATTATTATATTGAAATGAAACTAAATATTAACTAAACTTATATATATATAATATATATACATAATTTAATAGAACATAGCCTTCAAAATTTTGATTTAAAATCGAAAATTTTGTTTTTGTTGTTGTCGTAGGAGTTGGTGTTCAGATTTGAATTTAAGATTTTGGTGTACCAAACACTAAAAACAACAACAAAATATAATAATAATAACAAAATTCAGATGCGTGATCAAGTTGACGCTTAATTTAAATAAATATAATATTTGTTAATACAAGTTGAACTATTAAATTTTTATTAACTAAGTAATGAATAATTTTATTGGCACGTTGAAATAATATCATAATATATTAAAATTTAATTAGATGAGTATATATGCGTATGACATTAAAACAGTTAATTAAGTTTTTTTTTAATTTTGATGATTTGAAAGTTTTTAGATTTATATAATTTAATATGTATATAGTCTAAATTAAAATACTAATATGAATGTATCTATTTTAATCTCTTTAAATCTGACCGATAGCTCAGTGGTAAAGTGGGGGCACACAAGACCATAGATACATGTTGGAACAAGGGGTCATATTATATTCGTGTTATTAGAATTGATCTTAATGAATTCCTCATACAATTTAAACATGAGATAGTACAAGGCCTTATAACATGTAAAAACGTTTTAGATTTTCAATAGATACAATTCTAGTTTTGTTTATATTATAAATGGTATTCTATATCTGCGAATTATGTTATTCAATTAAATTATTTGTTTATATTTTTGCAGTTGTTTATATTGTTAAATTAATGTATTTTTTATTAAAAATATATAATTATTAATTAATGATTAAGTCATTAATTTTAACCCAATGTCGAATAGTAGCTGAGAAAAGATTTTCCACTTTTACTGGGATTCGAACCCAGGCCTTTCTCATGAAAGGTCGGCACTCTAACCACTGTGCTACCCAACCGTTCGATACGGCTATATATATTTACGATATATATATTTTATATTATATAAACTATTTTTTTTATTAGACATGATCTGATCATTTTTTTTTAGAATTTTTTTGATGTAATATTTCAATAAAGTGAAAGAAATAAAGTTCTTTTCACTATTTCAATTATTAATATACTGTTACAATCTATAAAGTTTTTAATTAATTCTAGATATATAATAATATCATTAATAACTTAATTATATTCGAATTTAAAATTAATTAAGTATAATTATAATTATTATTAATATAAGTTTTCATTAAATTTTAAATAGTAGATAATTATAATTATTATTAATTGCCTATAACTTTACTTTGCATATAAAAAAAAAAAAAATTTTAAAATAAAATTCATTAAAATGCATTGCCTATATATAAAATGGCTAATTAGGTTCTCTAACTAAAAATTGCCTATAATAATTAATAAATTCGATAAACGATTGTTCTTAAATTCAATAAACTTTTTTCCCATATATAATTAGGTAATTGTATGAATTTCAATTAATTTTTTTTTTTTAATTGTATTACTAAAAAAAATATGTGACTAATTTTTTAAACTTTAAAATGAAACTTAGATGAAATAAGAAGTTTTAAGAAAACAAAAAATTATCTAACAGATATAAATAAAATATAAACTTGTTGACAAATTAAAAGAGGTTTTGACTCATTTCAAATGTACAAAATTCAAATTTATGATCAAATCAAAATTACAAAAATTTAACAATTTTACATTATATAAATATTCTGCATATGTAAAAAAATCATATGATTTTTCATCAGGGTCGGACTATCTTTAAATACATCATAATATATTATATATTTTAATTTATACTAGTGTCGCGAAGTGCTCAAAATTTGAGAAATTTTTGCACCCAAATTTTAATTTATTTTTATTAACAAATAATTAAGCTGCGACCGGGAATTTTGTGACCAAATAAGCCGTCTAATATATGTTAGTGAAGCAAATCGCTAAAAATTCGAACTATTTTAAAAGTAAAATTATTATATATATAATTTTTATTTTAATCGAGCCGCAAACGGTAATTTTAATAAGCCGACTAATATATATGAATATACCTTGATCATTCCAAAAGTCTAATTAGGCTGAAATAAAGTGATAATTTTTTATTTTAATAATAAATATTAATTTTGTGAATTCAATTTTAAAATTTTGTTAAAAACTAATTTCTAATAAAATGTCACAGATGGCATCATTTTGTGCAGCTTATTTTGTATTTATTTTTTGATATGAATATTTTAAGTGGTCTAATGGAAGTTGTACATTTTATACAAAATCTTAAAACAATTTTTTAAAAGTCAATGATGTTATCTCTACTTTTTGGATCTTTCGTAAAATATGTAAAATCATTTATGCAAGCCCTTCGAAATTCATTTATAAATATTGTTACATTGTTTATCTCACAATCATGGTTATCATGTACAACACGGATAAATGCACAATTATATTAAACCTTTGCATATTAATACAAAGTCAAAATAAAGGGTATTCAAACTAAGTAAAATAGTACTAAGTACTAAATACCTTAGTATAGTATAGTACTTATATATACACCCTTGATTAATAAATCAAAAAAACACAAATGTGGACTATTGACTATATAAAACAATAAAACAAAAACAAAATCAAATAAACTTTTACCGTTATATTATAATAGTTATTTATATATGTATTTAATATTTGTTTTAATAATTATAATATGTAGAGTTTCTTTTGCTAATTCAATATATAGGTGTAGGTGTAGGTGTATATATATATATACAAAAATAATACCATATCAAATAATAATCAACAAGTACAATTTCTATTTTAACACTTAAATTATCTTTTTACTTGTTTCATAAAACAATTACAATTACAAAATTGTTTCTTATATCGGGGGTTTTTACAGATAAAAAATATAAAAGAAAACAAAAAAGTGTTGAAATAATCAAGTATTAGTGTGGTAAAAAAAAGAAATAACTAACGATTAAAAAATTCTTACCTTAAGGCTAACACTTTTATTTTTTTAATTTTACTTTTGTAAATTCATCATATTTTTTTTTTTTATTTTTTTTTATTTTTTTTTAGTGAATTGTTAAAGTAACATCACAATATATAATATAGTACACTTATACAACATCTTTTCATATGTTTTACAATCAACTGCTATCATTATCATTAAACAATCATTATAAAGTACAACATACTTATATTACAACATATATCGCCATTCAAAAACCACCTTTCTGGAGACAATAAAAAGAGTTTTAAAGAAAAAAAAAAAATGAATTAAAAAAAAAAGTAAAAAAAAAAACTGAACCAAACATTGTTATTTCTTTTGATTTTTCATTTATACAATTGTTAAAACTTTCAACAATGCCAGTTTTTGTGCAATGACTATATTTCTTATTTATTTGTTATTTTTTTTTTTTTGTTTTTTTATTCTTTTAACAAATCCGCACCTGATCTGTCATTATATCCAGTTATATAGGGGGAGACATTTTGTAAAATACATAAATACAAAAAAAAAAACTATAAAAAACAAAAATTGAATACAAAACAAAACAAAATGCTGAATAACAATTGCAGCACGTTTTATTACTTCATATAAATATAATTTAATATTGCATATATATATATATATATATATATATATTTACCTATATCGAAATAATAAAAAAACAAAAAATAACTTTAATTGGTTCTATGGAATTTCAATGTATGTATGTATGTATGTATGTTAGTTGAATTGTTTTATGATGATGATTTTGCCAAAATAAAAAAAATCAAAAAAATATTAAATAAAATCGAAAATGAGTTGAATATAATTGAACGTGCGAATCTAATTGCGTTTACATGATTCTTTTAATTTGTTTTTGTTTTTTTTTTTTTATTATTTTTTTTTTTTTTTGGGGTTCATTGTAAGTGAAAAAAGTGCTACTCATTGATTGATTTTAGATACTTCTGCAAAAATTTTTTTTTAAAAAAAAAGAAAATCAATAGATTTTACAATTTGTAAAACAAAAGTTCAATGATTTATTACTTAGATTATCTTATCATAATTAAATATTAAGTTAATTATTTTCACTATTTAGTTAGAAATTATTTTTTTTTATCTTTGGGAAATATATATAGGAATCTAAAATTCTGCTAGATTAAAATAAAACATTTTCGAATATTTAAAAAAAATAAAATTTAAGGTAAAATAATAAATGAATTGCACTTTATATATAGAATTACAAACATATGCTGCTATCCTAAGAAAGAAAGTCATTTCTACATTTTTTTGGTTTTAGGTAATTTAACTTTTAGTGTTTTATATTCGCGCAACGCTATGTTGAATTATTTTTGAATTTTTTAAAAACAAATATATTAAATAAAGAAAAACAATTTTTTTGAACTTATTAGAGATAAGATAGTATTAAGCGTTCATAGTTAATTTAGACAATTATTTATTTTATTTATTTAAAAAAGGGTTAATAATAAAACTGATTTCATGGACATTTAAATACATATATGTATATTTTCAGGATCTTCAACGCTGAAGAATGTGGACACATATACTTATAAATATATTTGTGCTCATAAATATATTAATCTTAAAAACTTAAAAGAATCAATCAAAGTTTAATCAAAAGTTTTTCTAAGCAATATTTTTTCTAAAAGTTCTTCTATATTTTTTCTAAAAGTCTACTAAATAGCTCAGTAGTTATTTCAGAACTAAACACTCCTTAAAATTTTTATAATCTTACATAAATTTACATAAATTAAAAAAAAACCAATATTTTATTACATTTTCATTATTAATGAATTAAAATCGAAGAACATTTAAAACCTATAAAACAATTTGTAAACTTAATAGTGTTAATTTAACAAAGATTGCATACTTTGGTCATATTAAGCGTAGATCGAAATATAAATTGTAAAAGTAGAATTGTTAAAGGAAAAATGTGAAAGGAAAAGTGAAGTTGCAAAAAATCTAAGGTCATGGTTCTTTACCATTAAAAATTGGACGGGAATACGATTAGAGAATTGGTTCAAACAGCATCAATCTAAAGAGAATAAATTGTTATATATATGTACTTATAAAAGTTGTTAAGAAATATTTCATATCTCTAGTCTATGATCTTAAAAATTAGTTTCTTCAATTAATAATTATTATATGTATATTATTAATTAAATGTATATATATATATATATATATATAAAAAATTATATTGAAGAATATCTTATTGTTGAACCTTTTAACCACATACTTTAGGTAATACATCGTTAGTATATTTATTCAATTAATTTCAAATCACTTAGGTATTTAAATTAATTGATAAGAGGAAATTTTATACTTATGTATTAATATTGAATAAAAATATTATTTACTAATTATATTTATATAAGATCTTATTATAACATTTTCATTACTAAATCACAATCAGAATCAGACTTATTTAATTAAGTTTTATAGCTCTATATACTTGTATATAGTCCTACAATTTTTATAATGAACTGCGAATTATGTTTATAACTCTCACTTCTATTACATATCGTTAAATAAACTTCAACGATTTAAGAAAATAGGATCAACTTCTTCGTTATTCTCTATCGCAGGATAAGATAATCTGAGGTTGACTTCCTTGATAATATTTTAATACGAAAATTGGGTGTTATTTATTTGTTATATATTTGTACTTTACTATAAGTTTAATAATAAGCTTATTTTAATTTGCAAGTACATTTAATATGATTCGATGATTATTGCCCACACGAAAAATGCCCGCACGAAAATTCCCCACAGAAAATTGCCCACAGATAGTATTGCGCACACGATTAATGCCCACACAGAATAATGCCCACAAGGAAAAATGCCCACACGAAAAATTATTTTAAATATAAAAATTAAATTAAAATAAATAGAGAAAAAATCAAAAATTATATTCTATCTAGGAGATAATCTATTAGTGATTTAAAATAAAATATTAAATATTCTGGAAAAAGCGGCAATTCTGTTTTATAAATAATTTTTCGTGTGGGCATTTTTCTATGTGGGCATTTGTCTATGTGGGCATTATTCTGTGTGGGCATTATTCTGTGTGGGCATTAATCGTGTGCGCAATACTATCTGTGGGCAATTTTCTGTGGGCAATTTTCGTGTGGGCATTTTTCGTGTGGGCAATAATCCGATCACGATTTAATATGTATACCAAAAGATATCAAAATTCGTACCTCATTCTTTAAGTAATGCTTAGAAAAAAAACCACGACTATTGAAACTCGATTATATCATTATATTTAGTTATAAAATACTTATAGCATAAAATTTATATACCATTTGTTGCAAAAATTATTTTATAGCCAAGGTGCAATTATAAATTTATTTAAATTTTTTTACAATGTTTTATAAAAAGATCTGAAAATACAATTATATATATATATAATAATTTTATTTATTAAGACTTATATAGATACAAAACCACGACCCTGAAGCTGTTATACTTATACTTTATATATACTTTATACACTAGGAGTACTAAGCACTATTGCAAATATACTAATTTATCGTGAAAGTGTAAATATTAAATCGAATTCTAATTTTTATTATTAATTTTATATTTATTAATAATTCACAATTTAAATAGAAAATAAAAATAAATAACTTATGCAAGTAAAAAAATTATTTTTTAATTATTCTTAAAGTATTTAAATTTAAAAAAAAAAAAAAAATAGACCACAAAATAAATTATAATAATAATAAGAATTATGTATAGTTATTAATTGATTTTAAAAATTTTTCAAATTTACTTATCGTGATAAAAATTAACACTAATATGCAAACTTTTATTTAATAAATTAGAGAAAATATTTTGATATAAATACTTAATATTCTATTATATTGAAATATAATTAATTATACAATATATATCTTTCGAGTTTACTTGTTAGATTTTATTTAAATATCGTCGACTGAGAATTGAATTGCCGTATACGCCAAATCGTGTTTTTCGAGTTAAATTTAGTTTCTTATGTTATTAATTTAAAATTTTTAAACAATTTTCTTCTATCTATAATAGTTTCGATGATATCCAATGTCTACTTTACCGTATATGCAACGAAAACCGAGAATTCCTAATGTTTTGCCGTATATGATAATAATTAACACATACCGTTATCTAACAGCATTAATTGAATATATACATACCGAACAGATCGCTAGATACAATGGTTTTTATAAAATAGACTAAAATAATAAGGTTACTTTCTAATGTCCTTTTCGTCCTTAAAGGATAATATGGGTCATTAAATCTATATATTTTTTTAAAGTTCGCAATACCAGATATCTTTTAGATATTGTCATTTGGTCCTGCGCGGATACTCCTAAAACCTCAGAAAAGCCAATTTTTTCTCTTTGATAAGTCATAAAAGTTGTTGCAGAAGGTTCTAGTCTAGAGGATCAAAATAATTTGTTCAATTTCTCAAAATATATATAACAAATGGTCAAATAATTAAAAAATCCTATCTGTTAATATTTAATTTCCAACTTTGAAGTGAATTTACTAGAAATGCATTTTTGATGTATACGCCAATTCAATTCTCAGGCGACGATATATAACTACAGTAAATAAATTAGGTATAACATATTATAAAAATTAATCTAAAACTAATTTTTCAAATTATAACTATTTAAAAGTACAATTTCATTAAATTAATATATAATAATATTTAAAGTACATAAATAACAATATTAAATATTCATAAAATATTAAAAAAAAGCAATTAAATTGTAATAAATCTTGGGTTTTATCCAATATAATCCATTTAACAATAAAAAAAATCAATCACGCGAAAAGATTTTTTAAATTAATTAATATTTAAATTAGAATCAAGCACACTTAAAAAATAAATTTTAATAACAAAGTAAAATTTTTGTTCGTTTAGTAAAATGCAATAATTCAGCGTTAATTGCATTTTGAAAAATTTCTATTTGTTTAATCCATTAGTTGCAAAACCAGGCGCAAACCAAAAGAAGACATTCCATTTTTTTGAAATATTAATAATATAATCATAAAAAAGGAAGACAATGGGAATGCAAGAAGCAATGTTGAAAGTCCAGAAATCAAAAGTTTAAACGAAACTATCTTAACTATCTCTTCGTTCGGCACCTTAATTATTATGCACTACGCAGTTAGTAATAGATTATAACGAGGGATTTAAAAGTTGAAATAGTAAAATCTTTAAAAATAATTTAATTTTATAAGAAAATCTTAAGATTTAATTAATACAAGTACCTAAAGTCAAATTTTTAAGAATGTAATTAAATATGGGGAAATATGTCTTGTATTTTTTAAGGAACATTTAGTTTACACGTCATAGTAATTATTCAAAGGGAACTTTGGAATCTTCGAATATATTTAATAAGTCAAAAGCTATACTCAGGGGAGTTTTAGCGTAACACCATGCTTTTAAGCTTTAATTATTTCATCCTACCTTTGATATTTTTTTTTATTTCATGGTAGAACGTATAAGGTTACGGAGTACTATAGACTAATTAGCTTAGATATACTTTTACAGATTTATGAACACTTCAGACTTTGTACGACCATTTCACATTTACGCTAAATTAAAACACCGTGTATAAAAATTTGTTTCAGTTACTCAAATGTATAATAACTTGATATTATTAAAAAATATTTAGAATTAAAGAAATGCATTCATTAGTTTTAAATAAGTTATTATACATATACGAGTACATACTATTTTTTTAATATAAAACTTTTTCTGACTTTTTTCCGCTAAACTCTTTCCACAAAATTTTGAAAATAATTTTTCAAAATTTTTACACTTATTGTTCATGATCTTTGATAATTTTATTTTATTTAAGTTTATGTTCAAATGTTTAGATAATTATATAATAATATTAGTCATGATAACTACCAATATAGGCAGTAGCCTCACACATCACATTTAAAGTTAATATGTCAAAATCTTCCCACCTTCAACATGTACATAATACAAATTTAATATAAAAAAATTTGTAAGTTATTTTAACATATGTACCATATGTTACTTAAAAAAAATTAAATATTTAAAGAATATATATATATATCTTATTTATTTTAAATATTTTTATAACTCATAAAAATTTGTTAAATTTTAATTAAAAAAAAATTAAGTTGGCAAAAAAAGCAATTAAAAAAAATTTTTTTAACTAATTGACTTAAAATAGCCTTAAGGTAAAAAGTACCTTAAAAATTTTAAAATAGATATAAATTTTTTTTTTTAAATATTGAAAATTTTTATTTATTAATACATATATATAGTTTAACTTGTTTGTATATACATACTAATTAAAAAGAAATTAAATTTTATATATATCATGTATATTATATATTTAATAATAAACACTATACTATTGATATGATTGCAAAATAACATACCAATGTACTTGTTACAGAATATTGTAATTTATGAACATAATATTACACATATATATGCACATATGGATATTTTGAAATAATTTGGTTAACAATAGTACAAATCAAAACATATAATTATAAATTGTACTTAAGATACAATTGATTTTAATTGGATTAATAAATGTCATGCTGAGTGATAAATGAATCAAATTATTAAAAGCATAAATAAAAATTTGATCTTAAAGTTTTTGATATTTTATAGCCCTTAAAAAAATTTTATTATATTTAACATGAATATATGAGTTATATTTAAGGTTGAAAATATGTTTTTTTTCCATATGATCCTAATTAAAAACCACTTTAAATTTTTCTATTTTATCAGAAACGTTATTACTCATACTTGGATGAATCCCAAATCTTAACATATCCAACCCCCGCAATAAAAATCCCCCGTTTTTTCTAAAAGCAATCCATTGAATTCCCCTTTAAAACAAATGTTCTTTAATTTTTTTAAATGGCCGTATATACGTTTATTTATCGCCAATTCTGTAAGAAACCATTTAAAATGTGGTAAACTGAAAGAGGTATAGGGTTCCTTAATCTCAAGTACGCATATAAGATAGATATTATTATTCTAATTTCTGTTAATTGAATGCTAAAACATCGTACACCATTTCTAAGGTTTAGTCTAAGACGTATTCTAAGACGTTTCTACATGTAATGAGACTTGTTAGGAGGACGTATTAGAATGCAATTTCCCATGCAATCCCCCTAACATACCAACAACAGTATAACTCATAATCTAGTAGCCCAGATAATTTTGTAATTTTTTGTGTCCATGAACTAAAGATATCTTTTTAATTCTTTTCAAATTAATATTTAATTTTTATCAGATGTATTGCATTGTATAGAACCTTTATAAAAATTTGCAATATGTAACAACCACTTTCAACAACCAATTCTTATACATATATAGTTAAATAGATATTTAACAAACGTACAATTTTTTTTCCCACTAACTCACGCTATTTAACAATAGTTTTTTAAATGCAGTTTTCAAGAACTTATTTATTGTATTGTATATACATAATATGTATAATATGTAAATCTTACAACATACTCGTATATATATAAGATTTATTAAATGATCTTAAATTGCATAAAGTTTTGTTTAAATTATAAAGAATTTTTCAATTCAACTCATTAAAATGTCAATTTTTATTTTTATATACATATATATATTTTATATATATGTATATATATATACAATATAATACAATATAATTAATTTTAACATTACAATGACATCAAGATAAAAAAATTTGAACTTTAGTAATTCTTAATTCTTAACTCGTAAATAAAAATTCAGTATTTTTCAATTAACATTGTTAAAGTTTTATATATATATATACATACAAAAGAAATATATTAAATGTTTTTAACTTAATTTTTATTAAATTTTATTAGTGAACTTAATTTCATTAACATAAAGTTGAAAATTAATAATTAAAATAATTAACTAACTTTAATCGGATAACGTTAATGCTAGAACCAAATAAATATAAATTGTTTATAAATTCTAATTTAATATTTTTGTATATATACATAAATACAAATATATATTTATTAGTAAATAACATTTTAAATGTTTGTTAAATCTGTTAATTATATCTAGTTTAGTAATATTAATATCAATGATAATTATAAGTTATAACTGCTCTAAAAAGTTTTAAAAATTTAATTTTATATATGAACATAGAAGCGGTTCCTTGGTCATTTCACGAAATTTTAGTGTTTTTATATTAATTTGTTTTAGTTTTCAATTTCAGTTTTATATACGATTAATTTTTATATTAATATAGAATCAAGTTTCTTATCTAATATATCAAATAAAATGGTAATTAAATAGCAGCTTATGAAGTCATATAATATTATACTAAAACATCATTATTGTGATGGTATATGTAAATATTTCAATGCAATGACACATGCAATCCCTCTAACAAACACCCTCCTTATTATATATTCAGTTATATTATTTTTTGTTTATTTATTTAATTATTTATTTATAAACAAACCGCTATCACAATGTGGTAACCCTTTCCTTTTTAAGTTTGACAGAAATATACAGGGCGTCCAGTGCTCAGAGGTCCATATAGATCTAGAAGTGATAGAGGAAGTCCAGACAAACAAAAAATTGTTCCACAAGAGGGAAGTTCTATTTTGACTCTTTCTCGAGTTATAGAGCTTACTTCCTTGCCTCCTTCTCGAGCTAGGGCAAAGTCGTAAAGTGCGATTTGTCATACGAACCAATATAAAATTACATAACTCTTGAACGTTTGGCTCTGCAAACCAGTTATATGGCTCATTTTGAAGCTCTAAATATGATCTTTCTATTATTATTATACTATATTTTGTTTTAATGATTAATTTTTTGTTGATTATAAAGTCAATATTTTTTTGTTTAAACTTCATTAATTAACAATCATTACGTTAACTGTAAGTTTTTATTACGTTAATAGCTTGTATCTATCTTAATTTGATACCAATAGCAAAAATAAAAATATTAATTAAAAGAGAACTTAATAGACTATTATATTATTTATTAGATATGATCCTACTAGGATTTGAACTCTACATAGACCCTCTTTCGATTAAAAGACCAACAGTCGGATTCATTGTATTTTATATTAATCTTTTTAAATCTGAAGCTATTTTTAAGCCCTAATATACTCCTATAAATTATTCAAAGTGAATAACACCTTACGAGATACAAGATTAAATTAACCTAATCGCATTTTTATAATTCTAATTATAGAATCTTATTACAGAATGTACTAAATTAATTATCAATTTGATACTGAACGTCAACTTAAACTTAAATCAATTTAATGTAATGCAAATATTAAAGATGCACTAATAGAGTAAGATATATATACGAATATACATACATATACACATTTTCTTACATAAATTTTGAAATTTAAAACAACATAAATAAATAATTTAAATATATTGCATACGTATATATACTAATTAACTTCTAACTATTTTAAAGGTATATAAATTGAAATTAAAATAGTTCATAAATCATTTGCAAACAGTTTTTACTTAACAAAATGGCAACTAAGAAAATACTACTTTCTTTTCTTTGTACTAAAATGTATTATAAATTATTTAACTAGAAAAATAAAACCCTACAAATGAAAGTTGCAGTAAATCAAAATTTAAATTAAACCTTCTAATGAAGGTGTACATTTTTTATACTACTTATATATAAACTTACACTGGAATTTTTGAAAAAAAAATATCATTTTAAAAAAGGTAGTTAAAATTTATACGGGAATTGGATTTTATATATATATATATATATATATATATATATATATATATATTTATAAATATATACATATGTTCGTATATGCATACTATGACTTATAGGTCACGTATTGCTACTTAAACTTTAAAAAAAAAAAAATAACTTTTTGCAAAATAGTTATAAAATGAGCGTTACGATCATTCCAATTTATTTATTGAATTTGTATATATACATATATATAGATATATAATATACAATAGATATATTACATATATTCATATATATATAAATATTCTTTAAAGCTTTATACTTAATATTTAATATAATGTCATATATATTTTATAGAAATACTTAACAATTATTGTTTAAGTGAAATTTATAAAATTAGTATTTCATGTATCTTAAGATATATGATGACATAATAATTGTATTGTAACTTCATATCAAATAAAAAAACTTTTAAACTTATTAAAATCGTATAACATCAAAGAAGAGAAAACCTATTTCAAAAAAAAAAAAAAATAAATCATTTAGTTTCTATTATAATATTATAGTAAATTTAAAAAGAAAAGTTGTAATTTTACTTTCTAAGCTAATCACTAATCAGTTATTAGATTACTATGTAGTTTTAAATACAATAAATATATAATCGGTTTTTATTATTTTAATTTTAATTATTTTAAAAAAAGAAAACAGTTTTTTACAATAAGTGACCGCTCTGAAACATTCTGACCATTATTCATGACCGATTATTCTGACCACATACCATTGTAATGAAGAAAAAATGTATTAATTTTGTATATTAAAAGCGTTAAATGGATTTTGAATTTTTGACATTTGAAAGCGTCATAGAAACGTCATTATGAGTCGAATATAATTGTACGATTAAAATAAAAAAATTTTTTTTTCAAACAATTAATATTAACTATTGGTAAAATAATTAACTTAAGATTTTTGAATATTTATTAGATATTTATATAATTAAATATTTTTTTAAGATATATTTTTATAATTTTCTTTAATTTCAAGAAAAAAATTGCTAAATTTTAAATTTGTTTTATTTTTCAGATGGGAAACGTTTTGTGTAAAAATCGTTCAAATCGATCTGGCAATGCTTCTACTGGAAAAAATCCCGTTGATCGGGTTATTGGAGAATGCATGCAGGTAATATTATAATTTTATAATTAATAATTTAATGGAAGATACTGTAAATTACATTTATATTTAAGATTATATGCTTAAAACAAATAAAAAAATTTGTAATTAAATTAAAAAAAAGGTCCTAGAACTCCTGCTGGAGCATAAATAATTCAAGTCCGTATATTTTCAAAGCTTGAAGAGCCCAAGTTTGTTCCCATACAACAAGAAAATATCTTTTCAATAAGGTTCTACACATTTTAGTACATAACAGTGATAAATTAGTATAGAATTCATAAATTATCAGCTATAAGTAACGAAAATTATAAAATCCAGATAATGCCTGAAATTAGTGGTATAAATGAAATAGATTGAAAAACATGATTCAATAATCAAAATTCGAAAATCATGCTGTTGATGATTTTTCACAAATTTTGTACCAGATACATAAAATTACTAAAATATTGTAATACAGTGGTGGAAACTAGAATAAGCTAACTTGATTTTTTTTCGAATTACTTAACTGTTTAGCATACTTATTTGTAAAACTGTACCTGCTTTGTTTATGTATTAACAGATACTTGAATACTTTATATAATTTCGATAGGTTCCATTAAACGTTATTTTATAGCACATGTTTTTGGAAAAATAGTAAAATTTTTATATGAAAATGGAAATAACTTCAATATAGAATTTTAAGTGAATAAAGATAAAATAGTTAAATTTATTTTTATATTATAAGATTTTAAATGAAATTTAAAGAATTCTCAAGAGTAATTTATAGAAAATTTTTGAAAACCAAATCAAAAATTCTCTTTTTTAAAAGTATAGAAAATAATGCCCCGCGGTGCTATGTTAACTGGCATTAAAGTGTCATTATTAAAGGAGTATGGTCTTTAAAATCTAGCAATAGCGAAAAAAATAAATCGTTTTCCACGAATTATATAAAATTTCAAAAATAAAAGATAAAATTGTCGTAAAACAGCCCCACCTTTAAAAAAAAAGTTTGATGAGACATTAAGTTCTTCATGTTATTAGAAATCCAATTAGAACTTTCAAAAAAATTAGAAAAAATCTTTAATTTTCCTAAATAAAATTTAATAAAATTTTGAAGCTCCTGTAAATACATAATCAAAACATGTACAGTCTTTTTAAAATAAGTACGCTGACAGTTAAAAAATTGCAAAAAAAATCAAGTGAGGTTATTTTAATTTGCAGCACTGTATATATAATAATTAAATTAATTAAAATATATTAACTAAATTAATTTAATTTATTTTTTATCTTTAGTTTAAATATAAATATAAAAAAAAGAACCATCAATTAAAAGCATTATAATGAATTTTGATATTTTATTTCGATTTTTTAAATTAAAATGATTTTATTAATTTAAATTAATTGTCTGATTTCCATTGATAAATGTTACCTTTATACTTAATTATTTTGATAACTTATAAATTTATAGCCTATATATATAGTGCGTTTGATGGACCAAAACCACTATTAGACTCTAATATTAATATTCGAACCTATAAAAATTAGAATATTAGAAGAATAATTTAAAAAAATCTTTTGTCTCATATTTGCATGATAATGTTAAAATTTAATAGTAATATATTTGATGCATTACTCAAAAATTATCACAACTTAACAAAGGATTTGAAATGTAACAGTATTATAAAATGGTAACATGCCTTAATAAAACAACATAAAGAGTCGAGACACTATATAAAAAAAAAATTAATAGTCATTTCTTAGTTTCATCTAATCAAAGTGAAAGGAAATAGAAGAACAATAACAAATTTGGATAAAAATTTCAATTTTCGTTCATGTTTACAGATTTTTAATTGTTTTATGAGAAAAAATTGATAACCCCATAAGCTCATGGTCTGCAGGCACAATTGCCCTTTGGATGGTCAGACACATCTTTTACACGTATATAGCGAGCCGTTTGTTTCAAGACAGACACCCAATGCCCTATACATAAAGCTATATATATATCATACCATAGATTTTAATTATTCTTAATACACATAATTACGGAACAACATTTAATACTCTCAAATGTAGTATTTGATTGCAAATTTGTATCTTCAGATAAATTTTATGATATTGTTCTATTTTATATTTAAAGAAATTTTTTAAAGTATATTCTTGACAAAAAATCATTAATTAATTAATATGAAACTAGTAAATAATTATGTGAAACAATTTTATTTAATTGCGGGAAAGAAAATTTTTAAGCCCCTAAAAGTATGCATTCCAAATAAAATTCATAAAAATATTAGGTTTTTTTATTAGTTTTCAGGACAAGACAGTTCAGAACAGGATAAAACAGCACACAAGTAAAAGCCAAACACTTTAGAACTATCTAGAACAAAATTGACAAATAAATGCTTATCTATTTTATTAAATTTCCAGATTTTTAATTGTTAATTTTTTTTGATTAATTTTTGTAAACATTAAAATAGAAAAACCAATAGTTTTGAAAAACTAATGAACACAAAGTAGAACTCTTTTGAACAGAAAAATACTTGTTCTAAAATTAATGAACGCAAAAACCTGTACTTTTCTATTCTAGGTTGTTAGTAGTCCTAGAACTGATACTAATAAACACATTTATTAAAACTCATATGACAATTCACAAATCATTCAAAAGTAATAAGGTATTCATCCATATAAAATTGATTTCTCAAATGATTTAAATTAAAGTTATAAAATTAATTTATCTTAATATAAATAGAATTTAACTATTTAATATTATTTTATATTTGTATAATTATAAATTAAAAATAAAAATTATAAATAAAGTTCAATATTCTTCACATTTTAAATTGATTAAAATTAAAAAATTGTAAACAATATAAAAAAAATATATTATTAAAAATATTATTAAATTTTCTGATATAATATAGATAATATTATTACTTTTTTTATTTTTATTTTTTTTTATAGATATGTCCAAATGGAATCAGAAAAAAGAAACATTTTTGGGAGAAACAAGTGTAAGTATAATTAAGCATATATGTAATATTGACTGTATAAATGTAATATTCTTTTTTATTATTTTTATTAATTGAAAATAAAAATCTTATTATTGTATGAACTAAAATAGTAAAATTATTCAATAATTGTTTAAAGAAGTAAAGCTTTTTTTTATTTCACTTCTTTTAATATCAGTGGCGTTTTCCCTGGGAACTCAATGTGTACACTGAACACACAACAAATTTATTGTAAAATCAAAATAAAAATTTCTTAAAAATTGTTAATAATTTTAATTTTATAGCAATTATCGTTTTTACCTTACTTATAATAAAGTTATAATTCCTTCATAATTTCAACAAATGGGTTGTAAAATATAAAGTACAAATTAATGAAATTCTTATTATATTTTTTAAACTTTGTTTTTATAAATCAAAAGTGTTAAAAAAAATTACTTATTACTTATTTCCATCCAAATTTTCTCCATCCTACATAGTCCAAAAATTCCAAATAACCTCCCCGTAATCCCGAAATCCTTCGATATCCCTTTCGCTATAACAAAACTGTACTTTTGTATCACAGGTTCCTTCCTAAAGTTTGGTTAAAAAAAGGTGTGGTTTTGGTGTGTTAAAACCGCACACTATCCAAAGAAATTCCGCACAGTTTCAATGGTTGGCGTTCGAGCGTTCCATTCCCACAAGAGAACAATATCATTAGCTAACATTTATAACTGTATTATGTTTTCAAATAAACCAATTTAATACTTTATTTAACCTTATTCTTTCTTACTAATAGATTTGAAACTGCACCTCCTCAAGAGCCATTACAAGAGCAACCAAAATCACAACAAAAAAATGGTTGGCAAAATGCAAATTTAAGTGTTCCGGATCATCCTGTAGCTCCACCCAGAAAAAAGAGAACTTTACAAAGAAATATTGATCCAACAAATCCAAATAATTTCCAAGAAATTAACTTAAATGAAGAGGTACCAGAAAAATACAACGAAAGATCGGTCGATCCTCCAGAAAACACAACCACAACAACAACAACAATTACCACAACGACAACAACTAACCAAACATCTAATACATTAAATTCTACCAATAAAATTAAAAATGATTTACCACAAAAAGTTACTAGAACTGTTTCAAAAGTTGGTAATAAAAAATCTGATAAATTTTTTGGTGAAAGTCTGTCAGATTTGTCAACAGATTATGAAAATAATACAACACTTGAATCAACACAAACCCTTGCTAAAACAAATCAAAAAACAGTAGATAATAAAACAGAAAAAATTGAAAATAATGAAAAATCAATTTTAAAAAATGAAAATCAGAAAGAAGATATTAGTCAAAAAAATAATAAAGATATTATTGTGACAACAACAACAACAGCAACATCAACAACAAAAGATTCAACAGATAATATTCCAACAAATGCTCTAGTATCTATAGAATCACCAATAGAATCTGTTGTTGATTTAGTTGACGACATTGAAGAAGAATTAAATCGAAAAATCACTAAAGAACGTGGACATTTAATATTTGCAATGGAAAAACATTTAACAACTGAAAAAAAAACTGAGGAACCAGATGATCGTTTCAAAAATGATAAACCATGTGTTGAAGAAGTTATTGTTCCTGTACGAAAAGTAAAACGTCACATATGCGATGACGATGAAAAAATAAGAGAAATTCTAAAAGATCATCATAATCATAGTGAATCTAAAACAGTTCATTACACATCAGAAAATGAAAATCAAAATCAAATTGATCCAACAGCACCGAAAAAACCACAAAGAGACTTTGCAAAATATCGAAAATCTTTAAATGGTGATGATTTTGACACAAACCAAATTATTGAAGCTATTAATGAAAAAGAATCTTTACCAAAAGAAAAAATAGAAAGCTCAACACAAACAACTGGAAAAATAGCAATTCGGGAAAAAGCTCATCATATTAAACAAGAAGCTGAAAATGTTACAAAAAATGTAAAATCTTTAGTAAATAATGGTTACAAAACAGAACCACCATTTGATATAATTGAAAATGAAGAAACTAAATTAAATTCACCAACTTTACATAAATCAACTGAAAAACTTAAAAATGAAATGAATCTTTTCTTAAATACAATTGAAAAACTTCAAGATGAAGTTCATGAAGCTAGAGATAAAAATCGGAATGATATTGAAATCGCAGCTAAAGATTTAGTAGAAAATGTTCTAGATACAGCACAAGATTGTGTCAAATCAGCAAAATTACATTCAGAGATAAATAAAGATATTCCTACAAAACCTTTAAATGCCATTACTAAATCTGTAGATACACAGATTTTAGATTTACAAAATAATAAAAATCCTGGAGAAAAACATGGAAATACTGAAAAAACTTCAAATACAGTTTTAATACCTTCTACACCAATAATTGATAAAGAAGAAATTAAAATAGGTAAATTAAAATAATTCCTAATATTACTTAAAAAAAAATTGATAAATTTTATTATATGTTTTTAAATATAGAAATCAACTTCTCCCACTAATGTATAATGTAAAACAAATTCTAATGGCGAAAAAATAGGTACTTTATGTTGGAGCCTCTTATAAACCAGAACTACATAAACTTCAAATTTTATATTCCATTGGACAAAATGTTTTAAAAAAATATTTCCAATTTTATTTGATTTACAAATATTTTTTTTTTATTTTACCTTTTTTTTTTAACAGTCATCTCTTTAAATATGATCATTGCATTTTAAGATTTATTTGAGAATTTTTACCTCAGTTTTTAATTACACAAACGCATTCAACAACATTTGTAAATTGTCCCAAATTTTTTTTAATTAAATCATATTCATTCAAAAGTTTTTTTTTTGTTAAATCAATTCTTCCAAATTAATTTTAATAAGATACTATATCGTTAATACGAGGAAATGGTGTCACTTAAGAATGGGAATTTTTTTGAAAAAATAAGAGAAAAATTAAAAAGATTTTTACTAAAAATCAACTTTATTGTTGAATTCTATTGGTGGAATTTTGTTTTAAGTACTTATTTATGAATTATATTATTAAAAATAAGAATACAATTATCTATCACATGCGAAACCTTTAAAGATTCATTATTCACTATATAATAAATTCATTTTGTTTTATGCTTAAATTTCACAGCTTTTATATTTTTTACTCTAAAAACCTATACATAATTTTAAAATTTATTGCATTAATCATTAAACACTAATCAAAATTTGCAAGAAAACATCTTACTAAAACTTTGTGATCTTATATTTTTTTTTTTTAGATTACATTCAAGAAGTCATCACAGCTCCAAAGCAAAAATTATCTGATAAAACTACAGCAGCACTTAAAGAAGCACAAGCTCTTAAAGCAGAACTTAATACATCTTTACTTTCAAATTCTTTTACTTTAGAAAATCATGAAAAACCAATTGAAAGTAAAATTCAGTCAGAAGATTCTTTAAATGATTCAGAAATTAAAAATAATAAAACTTTAAACAATGATAATGATTCTAATAATTATAAAGCACCTTTTAGAAAAGATAAATCTGTTGAAGACTGTATAGATTGCATGAAAAATGATGCTTCTGAAATAATTCATGAAGTTGTTGAATATGCAGAAAAAATTGTAAATGATCCGAAACTGTTTAACGGTTTTAAAGGTAATAACAAAACTCAAAATAATTCAAATAATGCCGAAGATGAACATATTAAAAAACTTGTTAAGAAACCTTCTGTAATATTTTTTGAAGAAAATCCTACAACAAATTTTATTGAAGAACTAAAAAAAGATGCTTCACAAACAATAAATAATGTATGCGAATATGCCAATAAAACGGTTAAAGGAGATATATTTAATGATAATGAAAATGTTGAAAATTCGAATAATAAAAAAAAATCGGATGAAGATGAAGTGACACAAAAAAATGGGAACATGAAAATAATTCAAAATAAAGAATTTGAAAAGAAAATTTTATACAATCGACCAAATAGAATTTCTGAAATTACACCTCCAACTCAAATTCAACAAAACGTCTACAGACGTTCATTTAGTACTCAGTCAGTAGAAAATAACAATGGAAATATTCCACCACCACAATCTAATGATGATGTACTAAATGAAATATTTGCAGCAATTCATGAAAAATCTAAATCAACTGATAACTTTTTAGAAAATGACAAACATAATATTGGATTACCACCAAGACCAATGAGAAATTCTGAAATTAACAAACCGACTTTATTAAATTCAGAAAAGATATTGCAACGTTGTTTTAGCACTCAGTCTTATTTAACACCTAATTTAATTGAAAAAATTGCAATACAAGCCAATATTTTATCTATGCCAGATGCAGAAGATATGGGAGCAAACGATGGTAGTACATTAGTATCACCAATTTATCGATTAGAATCGAAAAGATCAATAATAAATTCACAAACCTCTTTAAATAGTGAAAAATCATTAGATTCTGATTTGAAAATGTCTAAAACAGCTATTATTCCACCACTTCCACCAAAAAGACCACAGGCAACAAAGGACGACAACAAAAATGTAAATAATGAATTGAAAACATCAAATTCAACAACATCGCTAAGCCAAAAATATCATAAAAAAGAGTCATCACCTTTATCATCACCACCAAGAGAACAGAAAATCATAGCACCAATTACTTCAAGATCGCCATTAACAACTAGATCACCCAGTCCAGCAAGACCATCTAGAATTCCAGAGTTACCAAAAAGTAAATTAACCAAGCGATTAAGTCGTTCGTCATCAAAACAATCCAATCCAGATCTTACAGATTTAAAAAAATCTCAAGAATTATCTGAAACATTAAACAAATTCTTAAAGGAAAAAGATTTAAAACCACAGGAAATCTTAGATTTAATAGAATTTGAGTTTGGTGATTGTATGTTCTCTGAAATTATATGTGAAAATGATAAAAAAATCATTAATGAACTGAGAAGTTCAGTCATAAAACAACAACAACAACGAAAATTATCTCCACCAACAGTTGTTGCAAGTCAAATATCTCCACCGTCAAGATCCACATCTCGCGAATTACTTGTTAGACAAAATTCACAGAGCAGTGATTCATCATCATCGAAAAAATCACCAGATCGTTCAAAGTCATCTCGAATTCCAGTTTTAAAAAATAATAAAATCAATGAATTACAAAACAATACTTCAGATTTTCGTCGCCATAGTATTGATGATTTAGATTCGTGGTTTAATCCAATCAAAACAAATTTAAAGGAACCCCGTCATCATCGTAAACGCGAAAACAGTCTTCAATTGGATTTTAATTCTGAAGATAATTCGATGAAATCTTCCTTAACAGGACACAATGTTGCCATAAAACAATTTTTGAATAAATCTAAGAAAACAAAATCTGCTACTGATTTATTAAATAAATCATCAATATCGTTTAATTTGACTCCAACACAAATTAATCTATCTCAAGAAAATGTTAATGCTTCTACTAATAAAAATGATCATTCCCCTTTGTTAAAATATTTAGATAATAAAAATTAAACGAACAATAATATCTAATACATACTAATTAATAACAATAAAAGAAAATATAAAAAAATTAAAGTTAAATAATTTTTGAATGTTAAATTTGTTTATTATCATAAGAGAATATACTTAAAAGCAATTTTAGTTTAATACACATTACATATATAAATTTACAAATATGTACATGTAAAATAAAATTTAAAAAAAAAAACAAAAATACAAAAAAAAAATCAACTAATTAAGAAAATGTTATTTAAAATAAATATGTAACATTAAGTAAATAATTTTAAATTTCGAGGTGCTTAATATTCATATAATAATTAAAATATATATTTATACAAGATAACTTGTTTTATTTTATATTATAATTTAGTTTAACCTCCCAATTCCTTAAACCTTAACATATAAATAAATATTTTTAAAGAATATATTCATAAAAAATTCGAAGTTATACTTTTTGTGACAAGGAGAGAGATTATGAGAACTACCATGTGTGAGCCAAAAATACCCTTAAAAATGGGACATAATTTCCATTAATAATTTTGTTAATATCTATGTGACCTTATATGCAATTTTGAAGTCAATTTTGTATATGCAAGATTTTATGTAAAAAACCATAAAACATAAAATTAGTTACAAAATCATAGCTGTCCGTTTTTCCGAGTAGTTATCATTTTGTGTATTCGACTCTATATAAAATATATTGTTGATTTAATATTTAATTAGAGATAAATATTTTGATACTAAATTAAAAATATTTCGGCTTATATATTTATTTTTTATATAAAGTATAATTTATATGTACCTATATGAAGAAGTAATAAAGCCTATGATTCAAACTGCATTTTTTATAGTTACATTTTTACATCTACAGAAGTAGGCTAATTAAAATTTTAAACTTTTCGTTATATTTTTCTTAAATTAAAACCAAGTTTGAATTTGAACTACTTACCGGATTCGCTGAAAAATTTTAATTGATAGCTTTTATATTTAAGGTTATGTTCACCAAATCATCAATAACTTCGATTATTTTTTGATAATGTTAATATGGCGGGGATTCTAAATACTAAAAAAATCATTGAATATATTTTGCTCAAAATATATTAAATTTTTCGAATTGAAAGTTGAAATTTTTATTGAATAAAAATTAGAATATTTGGAAATCCATAGCTTAAAATCGAAATTATGAAAATGGAAATTTCACATACATAAACATAATAGCATAAACATAAAATTACAATAAAATTTTTAAGAAACGTGATTTGGTAGAATTTTCTCATACATTTAAACATTTTTGATGTCTAGGCCTTCTGAAAGAATTAATGTAGGTTTTGCTATTTCGCCAAAATGTGATTGTTGATATTCAAGAAGCTGAAAGTTTTTTTTAATAGAAAAAAATTAAAATAATTTTATTTATTTATTTCCACTTTATATTTTTCTTTCTTTTTTAGTTTTTAGTTCAAACAATGCAAGTCGGTTTCGCTTGTGAACTGACAAAATATTTTAAAGTCCAATTCGAAATTAAATTCTAATTGATTTCACAATTAAAAAAAAATATATGATATCCTTATATAATTTTTACAAATGATAAGGATACTTAAATGTATATAGAAATTGTTTGTCCTATTTAAATTAAAATTATAGCGTAAAAAAGTTTTATTTCCTTTTTATTAAATTTTTCTTTTTCTTATTTTTATTTTCTAACGCCACCATCCTTCTCCAGTATTTTCATAATTTTGGCCATTTTCCCTTTCTCGATCTCTTTCTATTTCAGTAGGTCTATACTTTTCTTCATCTTCATTTTCATATTTAATAGCAGTTGGCTGATAATTAATTTGAGCTGAATAATCGGGATAATCTAAAACAATAATTTATTATATAAAAAATAGAATAAATTTTAAAAGAAATGCTATATCCTTTTTTCTTGCATATGTATAACATATTATAACATATGTATAATTATTTATATTTTAGAAATTTAATTCTTTTTTTGGTTTACGTTTTTTTTTACTAAATGTTTCAATAAAACCAGCTCTAGTTTAAGTATTTGTTCGAGTTTTATACTACCAACTATATTAAACTCTTAATTAGTGGTCCTGAGAACTCTTTTTATAAAATAAATATTATTTAGCGACATGTTATTATTTAAATAAAACAACTCTTTAAATATTTTACTATTAACAAAAATCGCAATGAAAAATTAAAAAACAAATCAATTTTATCTTACCATCAATTGGCTCTTCTTTGATCTTAATGTCACCTTCACGAAACTCTGGTTTTCTTTCTTTCTTTTCTCCTCGATCTCTTTCGCCACGATCTCTATCACGTTTTTCACGTTTTTTCTCTGAACGATCGCGTTCTCTGTCACGTTCTCTATCACGTGACTTAGAACGTTTCTTTTTCTTATCCTTATCCTTATCTCTTTCTCTTTCTAGCCGTTCTCTTCGTTCTCTTCTTTCATAATCTTCATCACGATCTCTACTTCTTCTTTTAATTCGTCTATCCCTTGATCTACTTCGATGCCGTGATCTTTCTCTTTCCCTGCGATCAACTCTTTCTCTTGATCTAGTTCTCCGACGATCAAATCCTTAATTTTTAAAATAATAAAATTTTATTTCAAAATTAAATAAACATAAATACGTACTATCTCTATCCCTTTCTCTTCTATCTTCCCGTTCTCTTTCAAGTCGATATCTTTCACGTTCTCTTTCATTATCCTCACGCCCTGAATGTTTAATATTAACATCGGCACCACCTCTTCGAGTACCGCCTAATCCACCACCTACATTCAAAGTTAATATTAATATTTTTAAATAAGATGAACAATATATTCTTACCTAAACGCCTTGGAAGCCATCCTTTAACTGTACGAGCTCTTTCTACATCAACTAAAACACGCTTACCATCAATTTTTTTACCGTCTGCATGTTTATAGGCGGCTGAAAAATTGTATTTAAAAAGTCAAAAACAACTAATAAAAATGGCAGAACATTTATGTAGGTATTAATGGTTAAATAAACCATTTCAGCAAGTAAAAAAACATCTAGCAATCAACAACGAAATTTTGAATTCTAAATTAACTAAATTCAATTTTTAAAACAAAAGTCAATCTTTCAAGACCAAATTGCAAATTAAAGTAATCAATTGTACAGTACAAAAATTACTTACAGCTAATTATTTAATAGCTATCTTTTATTACAATTAGAGTATTAAATAAAATTTAAAATACAATAAAAAAGTAAGGCAGAAATACTTATTTGCAATTCCTTTTTGTTTTTTGCTTTTGAATATTATATAAATATAATGAAATTATGTAAGAATATGAACTGAACAATTTTTAAAAAGTATAAATCAAAACTTCGTTTGATTGCATGTTTTGTTTCAATTCCAAAAATCATGTGGATTTAGTTACGAAAATGAAAGTTTAATGTTACTAAGTATACCCACTCTTTTCCCCATCTAAATTTTTTACCGAACCGATAATTAAAAAAAAAAATGTTTTATAATTAAAAATAAATTATAAAAAATATACCTACGTTTTTATTAATACATGGCTGTTGAAAATAAGAAAATATTATTATACCTACCCCGATCTTACTTACGGGAAAGGCACTTACAACAACATTTACGAATTAAACATTTTATATTATATAATTTCCTCCAAGAAGTTTAGTGAAGGTAGTAAGCCAAATTTTTTTACGAAATTTTATTGTTCATAATTGCAAAAACTCTTTCAGGACTTTACCTGGTGCGCTTTAATACTTACGTATATGCGCAAAAAATACCATTATATACAAAATAAGTAACCAAAAAAATTTATATTTTTTTACTAAACTTACGAAATACCTTAGAATACCTTTACGCATCCAAAAATTTATATATATGTAAGTATTTTAATACCAAATATCGTAATTATACCCTTTTTCATTGGAGTTTCATATTAAAAATATTTAAATTTCAAATTACCAAAAAAAGTTATTAAAAAAAATATAAAACCTTAAAGGTTAAGAATAAATTTCGATTTTACCATTCTTGTTTAATTATACGCTTACGTTATTTTTCAAAATTTCACTTCTAATAAATAAACTTGTTATTTAAAACCTATTGTTTTTTCAATAATTATTTTTAACCAATTGTATGCATGGTGTTTCTTACCAAACACATACAAACCTATTGAACCTTTTTCAACTGAATTACTTTTTAATAATTTTTATATATTTACTTTTATAGCAAAACATCTGGGATAATAATGATTTTTGATACTATTTAGAAGCAACAACAGTTGATTTTTTTGCAGGTTTATCATTCAGTTGTGGCAATTTACTGTATTGGAACAAGAACAGAAACGCGAATTAGTGTAAAAATAAAGTACTGATATTAATTAGCTTATATTTTAAAATTTTAACTTTAATTTAAAAATCATTATTTATTATCTAAACAAAATCTGAAAATTTCTATCAAGTTACATTTGACCGAATAAAATAAACATAAAATTGTTCAAAATATTATTTTAGTTTTGCATAATTAAGAAATTTTTATTTTACTTTTTGATGTAGTTAGTAATTTTAATTTAGTAGTAGATAACTACTTATTTTTAAAAACTTTTTAATGTAACAATTATTTGAACAATTTTATCACTAAAATTTTAGGTACAAAATACAATTCAGATTTTGTTCAAAATTGAAAATACTTACAGTGCATATCTCTTTCATGTTCGTATTCTATAAAAGCGTACCCTCTAGGTTTTCCAGTTTCAGTATTTTGAATCATGAGAATCTTTAAAAAGAAATATAAAGTATTACTAAATTTTTTCATAACAAAATAGCCAAAGATTATTTTAACTTAATTTTATATTGTTTACCTTTTTAATAGGTCCATAAATTTCAAATTCACGTCGTAATTTGGACTCAGACGTGTCATAATTCTAAATAAAAAAAAAAAATATGTATAATTTTGCACTTTTTCATATTATAACTTACTATTCTTGCAACAAACAAAGTTTTAAAAGGATCCTCAGTTGCCTCACCAACTTGAGTTGGATCCCACATAGCAATTTCTCTTTCTAGTTTATATGCGACCTGTTCTGCTTTTTCTCTACGTCGTCGTTCTAACCTTTCCTCCCGAGTTTCAACTCGAGTTGGAGGTGGCGTATCTTTGGGATCCTTAAATTTTAAAATTTTCTTATTTAAAATTGAATATATGTACAAAATAAAAAAATTTTACCTCGAATTCATCTACAAACGTTCCAATGCCGATGTACCCTCGAGATTTTTTTTCATGTGGTAACTTATCTGTTGGTGGTAAATATGGAATAGGATCTCTCGGGGCAAATAATGCCAATAAGTTTGGCGGAAGGTATTGTGTCATTTTGAATTTTTTTAATAATTATTTTATCTTTTAATCTTTACAATTATATACTAAATTCTAAAAATTGATTTAACAAAATTTTACCATGGCGTCAATCGAAAATTGTCAAATGTAATTTTCTGTAAATCTGACAATTAGCAAATGTCAATTTGTTGTCGTAAAAAGCATACTGCGTTTCTATAAGTCAACGATGAAAATAAAACACGGCAATACTTGTATAAATTTATGAATATTATAAATTATTTGTAATTTTAAATAAAATTAATCTTTTGCATGTTTTAAATGAAAAATAAACATGTTGAAATCTAAAAAAAAATTAATGAATGTTAATAAATTAAAAAATTATGTATTTTATTAAAATAAAAAATTTTATTAGTTTGTTTTATTTAAAAACATTATGAAAATATAATTAATAAAAGATTTTTTTTACTTCGATACTTGAATAAAAAAATATATGCATCAATGCACCTGTTATCTGAATTCTTATTAATTTCGAGACTCAAAAAAGAAATATCAAAATTTAGAAATTTTTTGTATAAACGTCAGAGTAGTTGTTAGTTGAGTTTGGTTGCAAATTTTTCAATAGCGAAGTCAATTTTTATAAAAATAAAGCCGCGTATCTCTTTTTCTATTTTTAACAATATTTTTAGGGACTTTTTTTATTCAGGGACAATTTTATCTTATTTTTTAATCGTTTTTTTTATTAATTTTTGTTAGATATAATTTCTTTAATTTTAGTAGGATTTCTTTTGTTCTGTATTTTCAATTCAATCGATTTAATTTTTTCTTTCAAAATGTCTGCCTTGTGAATTCAATCTTGGAAATTACAAACATTATTTATTGTCATACATAAAATAATTGGAAAATAAATAAATAAAATTCTAAAATGAATATACAGACTATAAACGATGTTTCTGATTGTGTACCATTATATTTGCCACATAGTTTGTGAGTTAAATTAAAATAATATGTGAAATAAATGTGTAAAATAATGTGTTATATATTTTTTAAGATATCTTAAACCAGTGGCAAAATTTAAAGTATCAGTATCTTTACCAAATAATAAGTTAGGTAAAACTATATCAAACTATGATATTATGGATAAATTAAACAGTGCAATCAAACCAGACAAGTTCCTTGTACTCAAAGTAAGTGTAATTTTTATTTTGGGCATATACATATATTTTAAGTGCAATTTTATATTACCTATTGTCAAAATAAATTTTTATATCTTGCTTATCTAATAACAATCACTTCTCAAATTTTACAAATTATTTATATTCCTATATTAGGTATCTAAAAGTACAATTGAATTTATACGCTTTGATGGGGAACTTGAAAATATTCAAAAGTTAAGAAAAGTTTTGAGTGGCTTGGATGGATTTTCATTTAGATTAAATGGATTTTCCGAGCCATTTAAAGTTCGTGCAAGCGAATGTAGAGATGATTTTCCCAGTCGCCATGATTGGGATTCATTTTTCCGAGACGCAAGAAATATGGATGAAATGAAAGCTGGTGAAAGACCTGATACTATACATATAACAAATCTTCCAATTAGATGGTTTTGTCCACGTCATTTAGAAAACGATGAAAATGTTAAACCAAGTGAAAATATTTTTAAAAGAATTTTTGAAAAATTCGGGAGCGTAAGATGTGTTGATATACCAATTTGTGATCTTTATAGATCTAAAATGAAAACGGAAATCACAGGAATGAAAACTTTTAGTTTTGATAACGAAGTGATGTTTGAAGGGTAATTTATTTGTAACTTATTTGATTTTGATATTATTTTTAAAAAAAAAATCAAACATGATATTAAATAGCCAATTAATTAAAAAATGAAAATGAGAAATAATTATTTCTATTTTTACAGTTATGTACAATTTAGCGAATATGTTGGTTTTGTCAAAACTATGGATGAGTTTCGAGGAATGAAACTTGTTAAAAAATGTGGTGACAAAAATCAAGCTGTAAATATTATTGTAAATTTTGATAAAACCAAACACCTGAGTGACGCTAGTATTAAACGTAGAACAATAGTTCGAGATCGTTTAATGGCTAAAGAACGTGCTAAACAAGAAGATGAAGTAAAAAAAAAAAAAGAGGAAGAAGCAAAGGCTGAGAGGGAAAGGTTTGATATATATACACAATATATAATTTAAATTTATTTTATTACATTTTATGGATCGTAAGGGTTTGCATGAGATCTTTTGAATAAAAATTTTTTATTCGAAGGATTTCTTGTACCAAAACCATATTGTTATACTTTTTATATAAAATATGTTATTTAAAACTATAATTCTTTGTTACCTTTTATTTAAAAGATTCTTATACAAAACTATAATTATTTGTTACGTTTAAATATATGATTATTTTGATTATACAACTTGGAATTTGTCATATGTATGATCTGAAAAATTAAATTAAATTGCCCCATTTGAAGAGATAGCGATATATTTCAGGAGAAGACAAGAAGAAATAAAATTACAAGAACTTGAAAAACAACATGAAAGAGAAGAGAAAAGGAAAGAAAAACATTTAAAAAAGTTACAAGAAAAAGGCAACTTAGAGATTAACCACAAAATTAAAATGGAAGAACGAAAACTAATGATAGCTCAAAGAAAATTAGAAAGTATTCGAATTTTAGAAGCTCTATTTGAACGGATAAAAGTAAGATATTTTTTTATTATTTTGTAGTTAATATATTTTAGTATTTATTTAATTTAGTTGAAAGAAGCTTTAAGCAACAGAACAAATAAAAATAAAATACAAATTAAAGAAAATAATAAAAAATTGGATACTATTGACTTACGCAACAAATTGATAAATCGATACAAATCAGCTCAAGAAGAGATATTAGAAAAACAAAAATGTAAACTAGCTCAAGTAAAAGGAAGAACTGGACTTTTAGCTTTGTTAAAGGAAAAAAATAAATCTCGTTCTCCAAGCGTCAATTCAATTAGTTCTGACGACTTGAGTGATGTTTTAAGTGATTCTAATTTAAGTGACACTCAAAAAAAGAAAAGAATTAAAAAAAAAAAGAAAAAAGATGACGGTTCTTCAACCGATTTGTCATTAGATGAAGAAGCTACTGAAGAACAACCTGTTGCAAATCAATACACTGGAATGGTAAATTCTGAAATGATACCTCCAGAGTGGTTTCAAATGGGATTTTATCCATATGGAGCTCATATGTTTCCAGGAATTGCATCATCATTAAGACCAAATTCTGGTCCTATTAATAATTACAATAGAGGTTTCTATGCGTATGGGGCTCATATGTTTCCAGGAATGTCGTCATCCATAAGACCAAATTTTAATAATTCTATGAACAATTATAAAAGAGGACGTGGTCAAGGACGAGGTGGTCGTGGAAGAGGTCATTACAACAATAATAATGCTTATAATTCTCATAACGAAGATATGAAAGATATAATACGCAAATATGAGTTATATAAATATAAGAATAAGTACAATGATGATAATTATGAAGAAAATTACCATTATCAGGATGACCGAAAACGAGATTCGAGATCGTATTCTAGATCCCGATCAAGGTTTGAAATTGTTTTGTACATACATATATGAAATTTGAACTTTATTAATTTTTCTTTTATATAGAAGTCGCTCAAAATCATATCGTAAACATTCGAGATCAAGGCGGTCTCGATCAAGAAGAAGTCGATCACGTTCATCACGCCATAGATCTAGAAGACGAGGACGTTCACGCTCCCGTTCAAGATCACATTCGAGGTCTCGTTCCAAGTCTTATTCAAAACATAAATCCAAAAAATTGGTTTCTACAAGACGCTCAAAGTCCATATCTTCTTCTTCAGGAAGATCGCGTAGCAGAAGTAGAAGTCGGAGTAGACATCGTCGATCGTGGTCAAGAAGATCAAGTAGATCGAACTCAAAAAATTCAAAAAGTAATGGCAAAAGTAGTTCTAAAAGAAGTAGAGCTTCAAAAAGTTCAGAAAAAAATTTTTTGCAACCTGAAAAATTAGTTCTATCAGCTAAGGAAATTCAACGATCAGTTCAACAAAAATTACAAGAACGTCTGGAAACTGAAGAAAATGCAAAAAATATTGTTGCTACTGATAATATAATTGTAAAATATAAAACACCAATAAAAGATCCTTTTACTAGAGATCATACAAAAGAAAATTCGGTCGAAAAACGACATAAAAATCCATTTGCTACATCGCGCAGTCGGAGTAGATCTGAGTCCAAATCAAGAAGGAGAGAATCATTTAACAGAAATAATAGAAAAGATTCAATATCACCTGCGAAAACTTCCCCACCAGCCAAAAAAGAATCATCGAAAAAAAATGTATCACCATGTAGCACAACATCTTCCACTAGAACTAGATCAGAAGCAAGATCGGAAACACCAGAAAATATGACTAATTAAAAACATAGTAAATTTAAACAAAAATATGTATAGCCATAAGATATAAGATATATATTAAATTATAAATTAATATAAAGACTATTGATTTATTAAATTGTTGTTTGTCATACAAATTCAAAATCTTTTCATATTTTTAGTCATTGCTTCAAAAGTTCAACTTAAGTAGACAAAATAAAAGGAATTTTGTACTATACCTCTGAATTAATATCCAAAAGAATATTTATATAATTTTGAAAATAAACCTAACTATTAGGAATATACATATATTGAAAATTTATATTAATTAGTATAATTAAAACACATGAATTTTCTTTATTTCAGGTTGTATTTAATGTTTTTGCGTATTTTAATATTAATATAAATGAAATATTCTTAAATTCTAAACAAAATATATAGTTTTAAATAGCTATTATAACAATTGTCCTTTTTTAAATAGATCAAGTAAAAATATTTTTTATAAGATTTTAAATAATCTTTGGTTTATAATTTAAACTTAAACCAATGCACTAAAATAACATAATTTTATATAAATTTTTTACTAATTTTGTCAAAATTATTTGAAAAAAATTAATACGGGAAAAATTAAAAAAAAAAATTAAAACATTAATATTCAGATATAAAATTTCCTAATCCCTTGTCTTATTGAAATTTCCAATAAATGATTTTGTTTTGAGCTTTTCATTTACCAAATAAAGTAGAAAAGAAGGAGTCATTCCTATTATTGTCGTTAATACGGGGAATGGCTGTATATATTGGATATTGTGGCTAAATAAACCTTTTTTTGTCAATAATTATTTTTTTCTTTTACGGCGTTTTTAAGATTATTTAATCAAAAGTTTAGATTCAACTCAAATTTTAACAAATGCTTGACCAAAAAAAAAATTGAGTAACTTGGTTTTTAATTCGAATATTTTCTTTAAAGTTTCTTAATTGGCAAGATCAACATATATACATAAATGTAATATTTCAATTTTGAAGACTTATAAAAAAAATTAAACGTGTGCATTACTTTATAAATTTTCTCAAAATTCTTCTTAAAGTCGTTAAAGTAATATGGTAGATAATTCTTAAGATAAATTACTAGAATTGATTACACGATTTTTTTTTTATAAATGTATATATAGCTTAAAAATTTAATATTAATGTTTAACTACATAAAAATAAAAACTTCAAAAAATAGATTATGTTCATTTATCTATGTTTGACAACGATAATAAGAGTGATATCTAAACATCACAAAGAGCAATCTAGCTAGGTTGGGTTAATTATAAAAAAAAAATATAATTTTCATTTAATTTATTCTGTTTATTCTTTTTAGTAAAATAAAAAATATTGTCATTCAATATATATATTTCAGACGGAATTTTAAATATTCACGTTTATAATATTTTTATTGAATTATATTGCTGAATATGGTATATTGAATATGGTATATTACAATAAATTAACATGCCATAAAAATATAAACTAAATATATATATTAATATAAATTTTTAAATTAACAATTGTAATAAGTTAGTAAAAATGTAAATAGTTATTTATGAAAGATTTTAATAATTTTCAGCAGAATAAAACCAACAAAAATTGAAAATAATAAAATGATAGGAAGAAGTTATATATTTTATTTTTACGAGTCCGAAATAATAAGATGTCATGCAGCAATAACATTTTACTCAATTTTATTTATTTTTTAACTTAACGACATTATTCTATAACCCTCTTATATTTTAAATCATTATAATCATTTGTTTAAGGAACTGATCATTTAAATATTTATAAATTATTTAGAAATTTTCTGACAGTTCCTCCCGTCAACGTAATTCCTCGGAATCTGAAATAACTGACTGACATAAAATTTCTACATACATATTTCATTTGCTTCTCTTATAGTAATTTTTGATTAAAAGAAATTAAGTAAATATGATTTTAAATTCTTTTTTTTTATAGATTATATATAATATTCGTTATATTGAAATATATACAAATATTTAAATATAAATAACATATTATATGAATTTCTAACATGGTTTTTATTGTAATTTTTAAATTTTTTTAATATGCATTGTAACTTTTTATTTTTAATATATATAATAAATTATTAGAAATATTTTTTTTAAACAAAAGAAAAAAGTATAATTATTCATATTTTAAAAAATAATATGTATATATTTATTTAATTTTTTTTTAAACTTAAATTATATCAAATTTATCAGACTAAAAAATTATTGAAAAGAAAAACTTAAATTTATTAATGTTATTGCTTTTGTTTATTTTAAGAAAAATTACTAAAATCAGTTTTTAATTTTATTGTTGGTTTTAACTGTAAATTTGAAGAGTTCCTTGAACCGTTATTCAGCCCTTCGTTATTGTTTTTATTATTTAAACTCATATTTGATTGTTGATTATGGCGTATTGCAGTTTCCAATTTTAAACGCAGTTCTGGAGTTTGACCAACTAAAGTTTTAAATTGCTGAGGATATTTTGGACCAATTCTCATTAACCAACTTAATGATTGATCATGTAATTGACGTACTGGTTTTGACAATGTTCTTAATTTTGTAGGCTCAGATAGGAAATTAATTAAAACTGGAACTAAAAGTGTTAACATTTGGATCCCTAAAAAAATAAAAAAAATAATTAGTCTTTTATAAAATGAAACAATTTATAATTATTAAGATATAAATTTAAAATAATTTTTGGTTCAAGTAATCACGAGAATATTGTACAATTGTTTGTTTCTTTTTTTTTGTATAGGAATTCGAAAGTGGTTAGAGTTTCTAAATTTGATATCAAAATTGATTTATTTTACCTTGCATTAAATTTCCTTTTTTATAAATTGAAAAGCATTAAAAAAAAGTGGTTCGTTATTACATAGATTAATGTAAATATTAAATATATGAAAACATCAAATAAAACATTGTATACTTACGATTTTGTGGTTCGGCCAATTCTATTAAAGTTTCTACAGTATTAATTCTTTCCAATACAATTGCTAATTCTAAATCATTTTTTGGCTGTTTAGCTGATTCAGTATATAAACCTTCAATAATTCTTGGAGCCAACGCATGAATATAAGGTGTGGAAATTTTTAAATCAGAATTTAAAAATATTGATCGAATTGTTTGAATACATTTTAATTTAACCATTAAATTTTCATTTTGTAAACATTGCCGATACAGATTTATGCATGGGTATTGTAATGATGGTGTTGAAACAATAGTTGTTCCAGTGTGTAATAGAAAGACTGCTATGGATAACATCATTGTAACTTCATCAATTTTTGTGTCTTCTTGTCCAGTTTTAGTTAGATCTATTATACTTGCTAAAGTACTTTGAAGATATTTTTTCCATTCTTCTGATGATCTTTCATCAGCCGCATATCTATCTGTACATACTAATTTTAAACAATGAAGAATTGCTTGAATTGGAACTGTATTTGCAAGTATATTTTGATCATTGACAGTTTTAATTGCAATTTCTTTCATTATATTTGTTGTCATAAAAAGAATTGTTGGAAGAATTGCTAATGCACCTGTAAAATTATAAAAAAGAATTGTTCAATATATTTAATTTATTAGTAAAATATTATAAAATAAAATGCTAACCTTTAGGTGAACATAATTGAGTTAACGTTTCAACGCATTGTAATCCACTTGCTATTAATGTTCCATTATCTTCTGCCATTTGTATAATTCCTAAAGTTGACTTTTTCATAGCAATTTCTTTCTTTAAATATTCCGTGGTTAATTTTGTGGAACTACTTGGATTAATAGTGGGTATTTGTCGAATAAATAAACATAAACAAACTTCGAGAACAGCATATACGTGAGATTTTCCTGGAATTATTTCACCTTCTTCTCCTCCTTCTCCAAAATAATCTAATTCCTTTAATAAATCAGTTTTTATTTCATTATCTGTACTTTCAGCATTATCAAAACTATTAATTCTTTCGGATTTTTCTGCTTCCAAACATGTTTTTGCTGCATTTATTGTTTGTTTTAATATTTCTACACAAAGTAATTGTATGAATAAATTATCTTTTGTTAAAATTTGACGATGTAGGACATTGCAAAGTTCCACAGTTAATGATTTATCTTTTACAAGCATTTTACGAGACCATTCAGAATCAAAAATCGTATACAAAGATTGTAAACAGCTTATAGAACTTTTTGTGTCATCGTTAGTTCTCAAATTACATAAAGCCTCCATACATATACCAAATATCATATGAAAACGATCGGCGCTAAGACTACCATGTGTTACGGCATTATTATTTTCTTGATGTACTTTTGAAATGTCATTATCGTTTGTATCTTCAGTAGTATCAAATCCACCATTATTAAGCCATAGTGATGCTGCATATAAAATTGGAGGCCATGACGCTAAATAGTGTGGTTTAGATGAATTTATTGTATCTGTAGTATAAAATGCACCACCATCATGTGGCAACTGACTTTGAAATTCTTGTGGAAGTAATAGTAACGCATGATCTTTTAATGCAGCTAACCAATGTTCAGATAAATTGCCTAATTCAGGTTTAACTAAAGACAATAAACTTTCGCCTCGTGATTCAAATTGTCCAAACTCGTTATCATCACCAAAATCTTCTTCATTATTGTTTGTATTGATTGCTGATAAACCATTTGGATTAGATGTTAATTTTTTTTGCAATAAACTTGCCGGTGCGGAGCCATTATCTATCATAGCAACAACGTAAACCTCTGCCCAAGCCTTAAGAATACTTAGCTTTTCTAGTGTTGCCATACTCTCATTATATAGTTGTGTGCTATTTGTTTTTGTATGTAATTTTGATAAACTCGAAACAAGTAATTGATGAACCCGCCGTAAATCGTTTAGATCACGTGCCACGCCCGATCCAATCCAAGCTGAACAAACTTTGCAAGCTGCTGCCGTGACATGGCTCGGTGTCTCAGGAGAAAATGCTGGTCGAAGAGCAGCACCCACCTTAATATAATTTTATACATTATAGTACTTTCAATAAATCTAAGAAAGAAATATATTTTAAGTTTTGCGTTACCTGTGCTTGATATTGCTCCAACAGTAAATGTCCCGGAAACTCCGGCTCTGGAACCCCAGCAAACTTTTCTATAATTTCTTGTAAAGTTTTGAGGCCTTCAAGACGTAATTGATCCGAATCACTGGTTGCAGCCATAAAGGACATTCTTATTAGGTCGCATAAATGCAAGATTAAATAATCAACAGAGTTTTTCGTCATTTGCATTTCTTTGGCTTGCATTAAATCAAAATGAATGGGGTTAGCTAATTCACAAGTAGAAATTATTTTTCGGACACATTCCGCTGCAAATACTCTTGTAGGCCAACGAGGTTGAACTGCAGGATGGGTTGAAATATTTTCTTCAGCGTGATATTCTGTTATATCATCATCATTTTCCACTTCATCATCATTATCAATTAGATTTTTCTTTGAAGGATCTTCGGTTGTTACAGTATCTACTGTAATAGTTAAAACATTTTTGCACATTCCTAACCAATGCGTTAAATCCTCTGATGCAAGCATTTGCAACATTGAAGTTAAAGTATCATGAATATTTTTTATCATTTCATTATCGGTTTCTGTATCTAGCATACTAAATAATATTCCAGGAAGCCCAAATTCTGTTAAACTTAATTCAGAACAATCTTCTGCTGGAATTGATAATGCATGTTCACATATTTCTTTGGCTTCTCTTTGCGCTAATTGTCTTAAACAGGAGACAACTGATTTTCGTAACATGAGATAGTTACTAGATAACGTTTTTACAAGGGTTGGTACTAAAGAAGACAGATTAACATGACGACAGAACAAATGAAGTTTTTGTAAACAGTTAATTGCTTCAGCTTTAACAAGTGGATCAGAATGTGCTTGCATAATTGCTGTCGAACATAGGAAAGATGATCGCATTGCACTCACGGATGATGTATTTGATTGTAATTCAGGTCCAATAGTAGTAATTAACGCATTCAAAACACGGCCAATACATTGGTGAACATCAACATTTGAATGAGGTACTGACAATAGTAATTTTAAACATAGAGATAGTGTTGGTTCAACAAACCCACGAAACATTGGACCACCTGAATCAGCGATTAATGACAAAGCGTACAAAGACCATACTTGAACAGCTGGCGAACTTGTATCTTGTGCTAAAGCTAATAATATTGAAACGCTTGTATTTAAATGTTGTGAAGATCCCATTCCACCAACATAACGGTGCAAACAACCCAAGGCAAGTGAGTGTCCAGTTCTCGTTACAACATCTCTTGCTAAAATTTTTGTTTAAATAAAAAAAGTTATAAGTAAATTATTTTAAAATTTTAACCTGATTTTAACTTGTCAAAACTTGTTTGAGCTAATTCTGCTGTAAATCTAGAATCTGCAACAACTTGAGCTATACGTCCCAAGGCTTCTCCAGCTGCACACCGTAATGTAGAATTATTGCTTACCAAAGCTGCAACTATGAGATTTGTGGCACTTTTTTTTACTTCTTCTTGTCCAATACCACTTTTACTTTCAGTTAATCCTTTTAAACCACTTAATAGCGCCGTAAAAATATTCATTTGCACAGCTTCTTGTCTTGAACTTTTTGCTTGCTTAATACATTCTACAAAATGATCTAGCATTTGCAAACGATGCTTATTAGCAACTCTGGGAAATATTAAACCGTACAAAGTAACAGACATATCTATTACAGCAACGCCTAATGGTAGAGGTCCAGGACATTGTTCATTTTTTGATAATGAACGATATAAACAACATGGGTCATGTTCCAATGCTCCTGATCCTGCTGCGCTATTCGGTTGTAGCTAGAAACAGAATTAGAAAAAATTTAATCGTTTTGATAACTAATTTATTTTCTTATTAATTAAATAAAAAAAAACAAAACTCAAAAAATAGACAGTCAAACTATAAAATAAAATCTTTTCCATTTATGGTTATTGCTCAAATACGAAACAAATTATTTCAAAATCGAAGAGCCAAAAAATTGAGAGATTAATAATTTTTAAAATTGCCAACTGTCTAACTTACATGTTCTCCGTCGGATTTTCGATTAGGTTCCATCTTTGTTAGCATTGAACAAAATGTATATTTTATAATAAACTTGTTTAAAAAATAGCTTAAAAAAAAAAATATGTACCTGATCCTCTATAGTTCTATGATCTGTTTCTTGTAACCAAGTTCCCAATATAATAGAATCATCACCATGGCAAAGTGCTCGTAATAAGGAATTTGTTGTGTTAGCGGGATTATCAGCTAAAGTGAATTCTGAAACTAACATGCGTAGAAGATGTGTATAAGATGATTCTAATGCATTTGCTGGCAACAGCGTTAGAGTTTCATACAATCTTAAACGAACCATAGCAGCTGGGGCTTTTAAATGTTGCCCATAATTTTTCAAAACAGAAGTTAAACTATATAAATTTCAATATTATTAAAAATTTAATAATTATAAAATGTTATAAAACTTACTTAACTAACATGGCGAGTGCACTTTCAATCGGTGTAAGTAATCTTCTTGTTAAATCTTCAGTTACTAAATCATTACAATGAAGTAAAAAGCTGTGCATTACTGACAGAGCACCAGCTCGTCCTTCTAAAGTTACCTGCCAAGTAAATGAATCACCTCTCGCTTTTTCCGATTCCAGTTCCTTGGTGGATCTTGGAAAAGAATTGCGCCATAGCAACAACATTCTTGGAAGTAGCCCTTTTACTACGGACGATCCAAGTGTCATTATTGATCCAATTAGCAACCATCCGGCTTGGGTACGATTTAACGATAATCTACTATTTTGACTTGCTGATCTTAAAAGTTCTTCGCCTGTATTGAATACAACTTTTCCTTTTGTATGCGGTATTCCCAATGGGGAAAATCTTACACTCCCCAAAACAGCTGCAAGTGCACTACTGTAACCTGAAATAGCTTCAGGGGATGATCTCATTTGTTCAATAGCTTCAATAAAACGATCAATCAATGGTGTAATTTGACTTGGTACAGCAAAACATATACATCTTAAACACCAAGCACTAGCTAATCTTGCAGCCGCACAAGGATGCAATAAAACAGCACAAACAGCATCAATGAAATTTAATGAGGGGTCATTCAGTAAAATTTGAGCCGTTGTTCCCAAACCAGATACCAAACTACCAAGTTCTTGCAGTGCACATACCAATAGATGTTGGCTAAATAATGTTTCTTGATTTGATTCTTTTGCATTTTCCGGATTGAAATCTATTGAGTTCATTTGTTTGGCAATAATGTGTATCAATTCTTTACAAGCTGATGTTTGTGCTTTTTCTCCCAACATTTTTCCCGTTATAGATCTTAAAATAAAATTTATACATTTTCTTGAATATACGGCATCAACATGGGAAGAAGCTGCTTTTGGATTGGCTACCAGATCCAAAACATGAATTAAAAATGTTTGTAAATTTTTTTCCAACCACACACTACCCATATATTGCACAAATATAACATAAGCATGTGTAACTCCAACGCGAACCTCGCGATTTATGCCTGACGTACCCTTGATAATTTCCCCAGTACCTTTTAAAAAAGAAACACCACCTCTTAGAAATCCTGACATCAAAATACCAAATGCTTCATCGAGTGAAATCATTTTAATTTGTTGATTTTTTGATTGAGTTCTCATTTTTTTCCCAGATTTTTGAGATTCTTGCTGCTGTGTAAAAGCTAATAACGTACCTAGAAGTTTAGCAACAGCACATCTAACTTCATAGTTACTTCCATCAAATGCTCGAAAACATAATGTGGCAAGACTTTCTAATTCAGTGGTATAAAGAAATGTTGCATGGTTGATCATTTCTAGCAAACATTTTGCAGCTGCAACCCGAACAGCCATTACGCGATCTGTTAAGCAATGTTTAGTAGCTTTGTATATGTCCTTATGAACATTAGATATTGCTGATCCCATTCCAGCACATACTTTTTTTAATGTTTTCATTATTTCAATACGAGTTTGTGATTCGGCGCTTCTCAATGATCTTAGTAATATTTGAACAGTTTCTTCATATGAACGACCCATCATTCTACCTAACTTTTCGTACATACTTCCTAAAACGCAAATAGCAGCACTAAAATATAAAAATAACTATTTTTCAAATTGTTTTATTTTATAATTTTTATGAAAACTTACAGTTTAGTTGGTAAAAAACTTGGAGAATCATCTTTATTTTTTAATATATCATTACAAGTATTAACTGTATCGAACAATAAAAATGTGTCACCTACTGAAAATAAAGTAGCTAAACAATCAGCTATTAGTTTACGTGTTGGTGGTCCCGGAGAACCTTGTATATGAGCTGTTAATTGTTGAACTAATTTTTTTTGGCAACCTTTAATATCAGACTTTTGTGCTGCTCCTAAAACTTTACTTAAAAATCGTAACCATTCAAAAATAAAAACTGGACGTTTCTGTTCCGGTATTTGAGCTAACGCTTCCTCATTTAGAATTAAACTGTGAGAAAATTCCTCCATTTCTAAAATACAATTTTTATAATAAAATGCAATTAATGAACTACAAACATAATATGCTTTAAATTATATTTTTAAAATTATTTTATCAGCTGAGTTTAATAAATGTAATATTTATATACATCAATAAACAATTACAATTTTGTAAATATGTAACAAATAACTACAGAAATTTTGTCATACATTTAAAATAATTTATTGTGTTACAGAGGAGAAAGTTACTTAATATAACTGGTATAAATGTAATAAAGTACATACAAATACATACTCCTTAAAAGTCTAAGTGGGAATATCTAGGTTAAATTCAAAAAATAATTTAACTATCACACTTAGTTTAAAATTATCATTGGTGTGGTTAAAGCTATATATAATAAGCAAAATTATTGTGTAATACAAATTAATATATTTTTTTTTTTTTAAAGAAACAAAAAATGATTAAATTAAACATTTGTTTACTAATAATTGCAATATTTCTTTTAATTGAAATAAATTATTGTAATGGTGCTGTTAAACCCCATGGTCAAAATTTCCAATATTTTGAAAGGCCGTCGTATCGTTATCCATATTATGATGAAAACGGACGTGGAAAACTTCTTTATGGATATGGAGGACCAGAATTATATACGTATAAAGCTTATACTCCATTAGAAGGAATACACTAGCATTGCCAATAGTTTTTACTTTTTTAATTAATGTTTTATTATTAGATAATTTTAATTTTTACATAAATCTTGATAAAAACCTAATTTGTAGTTTTTTTTTTTACATTTATTGGACCTATTTAATTTTTGTTAATTGTTCTTTGTATGGTAAGTCATCAAGAGTTATGATCGTTAAAAAAAAAATTTATTACATGACTATTTTTTTTTTTTCTTATATAAAACTTATGAAACACTTTTATATTGCGAAATATTTTGTTTTTCTACTTTATTCCAAAAAAAAAAAAAGTGAGGAAGTACATATATAATTAATCGATGAATACAACAAAAAACTATTTTTCAAAGAATGATTCATTTAAAAAAAAAAATGCTTATGGTACATACTAATAGTAATTAATTAAAAATATACATAGAATTTAATACCATGCATAATAATAACTATTTATTATTAATTTTACATACTTTGATTACTCGATAGTATCATTTCTGCAAGCTATCTATTAATTTCGAATGTGTATTCACAAATAGTTTATAGAAAATTACTTTAAAATTATTAAAAATCAATAACACTTTTAAACTCACTTCTTGTATTGCATATAATACTGATTTTATTAATTGGCAATTGTTTTCGTAATTCGTTAGTTACAAATATTACATTGAATAAATTTTCCTTTTGAATTTCTTCATAAAAATATTTAAAAAAATATTGTAAATTTTTAATACCAGAATCCAAATACAAGAAATGTTCTTTTTTAATTCATTTGATGTTTAGACTTCAGTTATCATAATTGATAAGTGTCAACGTCATATGCGACATCTATGATTAAGCATCATTAATATTATGAAATTTTATTTCTTAAAGATTGATTTTGTCCGAAGTTGTATATCCGAAAAGTTCGTCTAGGAATTTGTTTTTCAACCTAATTTTGACTAAAATTAATGAAAAGAGAAAATTCAATTTTTGTTGATGTATCTCGGGCGCTAACTTATTTACTTATATTCGGTACTTACTAGACTATAAGTTCGTAGAGTATCTTTATGTGTCATACATTTATTTGTAAACCAAGCTTTAACTGAAACTGTACCAAAAAAATTTGTCAATTTTAATGGTCTTAGTACCCACATTTGAAAACAATAAAGGTACTATAGTTTAGTAAATTATTAAAGTGCGCAATTATCACTTTTCAAATTGAAAAATGTATGAACAATTTTATAAAAATTTTTAACAACACAAAACCAATTTAATACATATTAGAAATTAAAATTTATTAGAAAAAAAGAAAACATTATTTAGTTCATAAATAATTTGATATGAAAAATTTTTATGTGAGAAATTGTTATACCATTCGTGAAATAAAATAGATATTTTGTCGTATACCGAACTTGAGTGAAAAAGACAATCTACCCGTTATGAGAAATATTTCATTTTTTGAACGGTTCCATAATATCAGCTGATTAGTAATAATGCAGAATTGTCAAAAATATGAAAACTTCTATTAGACAGAGAACAAAATCTGTTTATTGAACTGTTTGTTTGGTTTACAGAATAATTTTTGATTGAAAATCAATAATATTTTAAGTAATTAACAAAATAAAAAGGATTTAATTAAATTTATTTAGGCATTTGGACTACAAATTATAACTCTAGTATTTGATTGAAATGACGTTACCACCAGCTCTTTTAAAAAAACTAGCTAATCGTGGTCTTGTTCCGCATAATCAAAAACTTACAGAAAATTTTCAAAAAAGTAGACCGACACACCAAGTAAGTTAACAAAAAAATTAGTTTAGAATCATATGTAATCATCAATTTGTTTTAGAATGAAGAAATTATTGCTGAAGATTATGACGAAATTGAAGATCCATCACAGTATGATTATGAGCCAACAAAAAAACCTGAAGAAAGTTTTTGGAAAGAAAGGATGAAGCGTCGTATCATTGACGGAAATAATACTGGCTACAGAGGATGTCCAAATAAATATAATATATATCATAAATGTACTCTTTATTGTGTCACAAGATGGATGGATGGAATTGTAGATCCTGAAAGGGAATACTTAATAAGAAAAGAACGTTTACTAAAGAAATATACGTTACCAAAACATTGGGTAGAAGTTTATGAATTTGGGTTAGGCAATCACTACTATTGGAATAAAAATGATGACACGTAATGCTATTTTTATTTTAAAGAAATTTATATGCAGACAATTACTCTTGATAATTTTTAATTAATAAAAAAAACCTATCATTTCTACACAACATTTGATTTAAACTACTTAAAAAGTTTATTTTAGCTATTTAAATAAATATTTAATTTCCAACCTTTAAAATTATTGAATATTTAGTAAAAATTTTTGTTATTTATTTAAGTTTTATAAAAAAATTTCATGATATTACTATTTATTTAGCGTTTCTTGGCTACCTCCAACACACCCGAAGGCTATTTTATCAAAAAGTGCTGCAGCTTTAAGAAGAGAACTTGAAGAAATTCAGCCACAAAACATAGAAGAAATGGAAAGTGAATTCAAAGAATTGACAGAAGAAGATATTGAAAGAATTTTAAATTCACCTATGCCGCCAATTCCAAAAGTAAGTATACACTTGAATTAATATTTGTCAACAAAATCTATTATAACAATAAATAATTTAGCGACCTGAGTCACCTTCGCATTACGAACGGTCGTCACCGATACCGAAAAAGCAAAAGTCTAGAGATTTGGATAAAACTATAAGACAAAAGGCACAAAGGTTTAGAGGTTCACACCGTGACGACTATCGCAGTTTAAGAAGAGATGATTTTCGTGATCATCGTGATAGAATAGAACGAAGAGAAAATGATAAGGGGCGATCAAATGAACCATTAGATCCAATGGATCCCGCTGCATATTCTGATATTCCCAGAGGAAAATGGTCAGATGGTCTAGCAACTGAAACTGGATCTCAAAAAACTGGTGTTGATCCTACAGTTTCTGGTACAGCATATCAACAAAGACCTTATCCTAGTCCTGGTGCAGTTTTACAAGCAAATTCGAGTTTAGATAGAAAACGTAAAGATGATGACAACAGTTCCGAAATTGATGCAAAAAGAAAGCAAGATGATTCAAATTATGAGGAAGATTATTATTAATATTGTACAATTTTTGTAATAACACTTTTAAAATAAAATTAAAACTTTGTTTTCTGTTTTGTTCAAACTTAAGATTTAGTTTCAATTAATTTAGAATTTTAATTTCAGGGTGCTAGATACCAAATATTGCTATCAATAAAAAATTTATATATTTTGTTAATTGCACAAAATAAAATAAAAAATTACAGATATCAAAAAATATCTTTATTAAGGATCTAAAAAATAACCAAAGTATTTCAAATTACTAAAATAAGGTTTTACATAAACAGTTATAAACTTTTTATAATTCAATTCTTAAGTTTTTTATTTAAAATAATCAAAAACTTGAAACTTAAAAAATTATTTCAATTTTTCACTATTTCATTGTAAACAGATTCTACAATTAAAGTTACTACATATTTACTTATATCTAACTATTTAAATCTCATATTGTTTTCATAAATTTATTTTGTAACAGAATTTCATTTATATATATATATATATATAGTTATATAACGAAATTTTTTAACTATTGAATATTATTTTAAAACTAATTATTTACCACTAAATTAATATCAGTAACTAAGCTATAACGTTTATGGCATAGAGAAAATTAGTTAACATTTACTTTCAAATTAAAATGTTTAAATTTATGTATTATTCAGAAGACTATTTAGGAAAATTATGTTTGAAATAAATATTTGATTTATTAAAAATCATACATATATTTTATATTAAAAAATTATTTTGCAAACTATTAAATTAATTTTAAACTCTTAATTAAATATGATCACTTGTAATTTGAATTTCTAATGACATAATTCAAGTATATTTTCTCCCACACAAAAAAGATTAAAATCTATTTTTTTTTAATGATTTGAGTTTTATAAGTATTTTTTTTCACTTTTTCACTTTAAAAATAAATGAATTAATTTAAGGATCATTTCTCAAATTTTTCAAAATAAGTGCTTTCACGTTCTGAAGATAACCAGAAATTAAATGGTTTGGAAAAATTATTTTATTTTAAACATTTATTTTTAAAATTTTTGGTGGAATTCAAATCATTAGTCGAAATAATTTTTAAGATGAACAAAAAATAATATATTTAAATTTAAAGTGTTGTGGTGGCCAAAACGTAGCATTATTTTTTTTTTAAATTTAAATTTCTTAAAAATTTTTTTTAATAATTAAATATTTTTAAATTTAGTAATCCAAAAGTAAGTTTTTCAATTGATAACTTGTTTTAATTGGGACGATTTGTTTTTGAAAAGTAAAATTATTGTGATATAACTACTATTTTAAGTTAAAAATATATTAGTAACAAAAATTTTTATTTAAAAATTTAAAACACCAAAAACTAATAGAAAGAGAAAATTTTTTAATTTACTGCTTAACTGTATTATATCATAAAATTGAGTTTTAAGGAATTAATAGAAAAAAATTTCAGTTTCAATTTAATAAATTATTTTTTTTTGGTTTGTTTTTTCCTTTTTTTAAAAATTATGTAAAAGTTTTACTTAAGGCAAAAATTTAAGTTAATTTCGAATAAAACAAAATTCGAAATTCAATGCACCAAAAGTAAACATTATTGATATATTTAAAACTTTATACAATATATTTAATTTGCATTGTTGTTAATTATCGCTTCAATATATAAAATTTAATATATCAATTTTATATGCACCGTAGTATTCTTTTAATATAACAAAATAATTTTAATTATTACTATAACATTTTCAAAATTTAATCCCAACTTATTTCCTTAGACTTAACAATTGTTAAAATATAAATATATATATATGTTCATTTTTTTTATATACAAAAGAAACCAATTAAACAATTTTTTTGTTTCTTTTTAAATGTTATAAAAATATATATTTTAACATTTTTTAAAATTTATTTAAATATGTTCTATAATAGCTTCTTTTTTAAATTATAATTGAAAAATCGAAATAAATCAATATATAAAATAAGCAAATAGTTTAGCCTCAAGAATAACTAATCCTTTTAAGCACAAAAGTTAATTAAATAACAATAAACATTTAATATATTTTTTGTATGAAATGTATGTTTATAGGTCTTATTAGTGAAATTTCCTTAATGAAATTAATTAAATTATCAATCATCCTTTCTAAATATAAAACAAAATTAAAAATATTTTTTTTAAAATTGTTAAAAAAAAAATTAAAAGTGAAATTGGTAAATAAAAATAAAAAATAGATATAGAACAATTATATGTATTAAAAAAATAGGATATTTATAAATTTAAAATTAAAAACTTTAAGTATCAATATAATTCTTTTCATTTAATTTTAGCTTATGAAAATTGTTATATCATTTAAAGCTATTGTAAAACATTTATTTTTAATCTATATTTTTAATTCTTATATATATCTAAATTAATGTCACACAAAACTTATAATAATTTTACTAATTTTTCGAAGATGGTTCTATTTTGGGTTTTATCAATTTAATTTGTGATTTCTGTACATCTGTAAAAGATTTTTTTGTTGAAATATTTATTGATTTATTGGCCGATTTAGTTGAATTTGATTTATTCGTTTTTTGATTGGATTTTTCAACAGTTGTTGTTTTTTGATTTGAATTTTTTCTGTTTGATGATATGTTTGATGGTAAAGAATTCCGTTTTTTGGTGTTAAATGGATTAAATAGTATATTTGGATTAACATTTGAATATCTAGTATTCCTATTTTCATTGGATTTTGATTTTTCAGGTGATTGTTTGCGTTCCCCTCCAAAATAAATTTTCTTTTTCATTTCTGCTCTGGATATTTTTCCGCTTGGAGGAGCCTATAATTATAAAAAAGGATAAAATAATATAAAAAAAAACGCAGAAATTACTCTAACATACCATATCAATTCTTAAAGTCGATAAGGATTTTTCAACATAACTTTTAATTTTATCGTCTGGTAATATTCGCCTGGTTTTTAATTGACCTCCTAGTCTTTTTTGAGCAATTCTTTTTCTAGTCATTTCGGCTGGACTTAAAGTTTTATTTTTTTCTTTCGCATGGTTTCTAATATTTCTATTTCTTTTATTACTATTACCAGAATTTGAATCAATATCATTTTTTCGTGAATCAAGTGATGTGGATGAACCACTTGAAAGTTGTATGGATTCATCATTTATAATACCATTATTTGAACTTATATTATGATAAGATTCTATTTCACTAGATGGTGTCAATGTATTTATATTATAGCCGTTCAAATATACCATTGATGACGATAAATTGCCCAACTGAGTTCTATTATTATTTGAAATAATGTTTCCGGTGGATATTGTTGATTCGGTTAAAGTGCTTCTTCCATTAACAATTACATTATTTTCTAAAACACTATCTGATAAATCATCTGCCAGTATATCATTTTCGGGTTCTGTTTTTACAATTATTGGCATAATTGGGAAAGTGTTTGTAATTCTTCGAATAGATGAAATTTCAGCACTATTCGAAGGAGTAAATGTGCTTCTCACACTAGCTGTTTCAGCATTACTGTTTGTTATATTGTTGTGATTTCTATTAATGTTATCAGAATTACTATGATTACCTGAAGTTGGATTGATTATATTTGAATTATTTGAAATTTCACTATTTGCAATTGAATGATGAGAAGTAATTCCATGTTCAATAAAATATTGTCGAAGTTTTGTATCATTTTCGACGGCCTGACGTTTAAAATTATAAGCAACATTCAACTGCACAATACAGAGATCACATATTAATCTGGGTAAGTCATCGTTTTCTTCTATCTAAAATTATTAGTTAAAAAAACACGATTTAGCTATAAATCTTTAATAATAATTTTATTTGTTCAAATTCAACGGTTTTATATCTAATATAATTTTTATTTCAATTAATTATATAAATTCAATAATGTAAATAAAAAATAAAAGTTCAAACAATGGTAAATAATTTTGCTAATAAAACTAAGACGAAGTTAAACCTTTTCAGATCAAATTATTTTTGAAAAAGGATCATATATCAATGTGAATAAAATAACAAAGCATTAGTTGAAACTGTGAACATTTTAGTATTAAGAAAATAAACAGCATTATGATATAAATCGTAACCAAAAATAAATCTTTCAGAAACTGTTATTTTTTTTTAAGTTTGATATACGTTCCTTCCTAATCGTTAAAACACTAAAATACTACATATAAGCTATATAATATATAAAAATAAAAAAATATATAATACATAAAAAAATCATGCAGACAAACTATAAACATTCAAATGTCCATTCAACCCATGCCTTCCTGTTCTGAGCGGGCTAATAATTAAGGAATTAGGGAGAGGAGAATATAATATAATATATACATATATTCTTACATAAAAAAGCGCAAATTTACGTTTGTTTACATTTTGACAATTTAAACGGATGTGAAATTAGTTCGAAATTTAAGGACAATAACAATCACGTTAAAAATTTATCTGTATCATGAATCCTGATTAAAATATCAAACTATCGAAATCTAATTATTATATAAATATATCTTTATACAAAAAAGTGAAATTATTTATTTTAATTTAATTGTAAGACGAATAGCTACTCTAATTAAAACAATTTTTGGGAATGCATTATTTTTATCATTCTTTTAATTTTGAGGAATTTGGAAATTAATCCATTTCTTATCATAGGTATTGTTCATACTTGTAAATTCGACTCGAAAATATTCAACAGTAAATAATTCTAAAATAAAAGGTAAATTTTAACAATTTTACAGCTGTTCATATAGAATATAAGAGTCAACAAGTCAACAACCTTAATGAAATATGCACACCTATATAAAGCACACTTCTTTAAATGACCATATACCATGATTCATATTATTAGGCTAATTAGGTAGTAATTGTAAATTGCTTCTTTTGCTTTTCCTAATACACATATGTATTAAATTTCTATCCTTTTATAAAATTTATTAATTTATTTTTCAAAAATATTTCCAAATTTTTTTTTTGTTTTGTTGACAAGGCCAGGTACTAAATTTTGTTCTAATTATTTTTTTTTTGTTTTTGGTAACTTAAATAAATTGCATAAAGCATAAGGACTACCTTTTAATTATTTGTTTACGTTCTTTTTTTATTTTTTTTTTATTTAAGTTTTATTTTAAAAATAGATTTTTATTTTTTTTTTTTTTATTTTATTGTTACATACCTTCATCATTGTGACATATCTCATTTTCTCCAAAAGCCTTTCGAGTGGACTATTTGGATCTATATTGGACCGATGAAATATATCACGACTTCCACTAGCCATGCAAACTCTACAAATTTTACTATAATCATGCATTTTTTATTATTTGTAATCAAATTTCTATCACAATTTTCCAACAAAAAAAAAAGAAAATATTTATTTTTATTTCTGTTCTGTTAACACTTGTGTAGACACTTTTTTTTACAGAAATGCGCAAAAATACAAGTATATATAAAGTTATACCAAAACTAAAATTGACAGTTAAGGGATGTTATTAGTGCTGCCAGTTTTGATAAATTACAATATGTCAAAATGAGTGAAGGTTGTAAAATTACTGTATGTATAAATTTAAAATTAGAAAATTTTAAATTAGTATTAAAATCAAATTAAATTTAAATGATCGAATTCTGAAAATAATTTATAAAATATTACAATATTAATTGACACAAAATAATTATTTTGAATAAAAATTGCTGATTGTGGTATACACATTAAATTGAGTTTATTTTAAATTTGTTCTCATTTACTAAATTATTCAGGAGATGTCGCTAATATTAGTTAGGATATATTTTATATGGGAATTTTGAATATATCTGCGATATATTTGTATATCAAATATTTTCAATTTTTGAAATTGTATAAAAATAGCTCTTTTTGTGTCGCAACACATTACGCAACTTGCATGAAACAGAATTCCTCAATATAAAAATTTCAATATATTTATTACATATGATTCATGAAAGATAAAATACTATTTACAATATATTTTGTTTAAATGAAAGTGAGTAAGTTGTTAGTATTAATAAATTATAATTTGTTAAAAGAAATTCTATGAAATTTTAAGAATTTGAGGGAACATTTTGATGAAGCTAGAGAGCTATATAAAAATTAAATAAAAAATTTAAACTTCATTTTAAAAGAATTTTTTGAAATTAGAATTTTTTGAGTAGGTAAATTAAATTTTGAAAAATAAGTTTTTAAAATTAATATGTTTAGTACTGCATTGGGGGAATTATTAAAATTACTATTTTAAAATTAACTGCCAAACTTAGTCAAAAAAAAAACTTTTAAAGATTTTATCATAGATATATTAAAAAAATAAATAATTTTAAATTTAGTTTGCAAGTTCATTCAATGTAGGAATAAAAAGTTAAATCCATTAAATCTTCAAATTCACATTTCTGCCTATGTATATTTGGTTTAAATTGTTTTTGAATGAATTCAATGCAATATTAATAATTAAAATGTAGCTTCGTCTATCAGTCAAATTCTGAATTCGTAAATTATAAAAAATTTTTATTGTAATTGTATAACTACTTTTATCCATGCAAATCATTAGAAAATTATAATGATTAAAAAAAAAACTTAAAAAAACCGTTTATTATAATTCTCGATATAAACTTCATTAATTCCTACTAATTGAAGTTTTTTTTTTAACGGTAACACTTGAAATAAAAAAGACAGAGATAAATATATTTAAGAGAATAATGTCAAGATAGAGATAGATATTGTATTTCAATTTAAGTTGTCACTTAAGTGGACCTTTGTGAAAATAGAGGTTTTTTTTTTGCTTAGAAAATATTAAATCAGTGATTTTGTAAAACTTTTTTTTATATTTGCTATACCAAAAAGTATTTTTAAAATATTAAAATAACTGTTTTAAATAAGGATGAGTGGTAAGTAGATAAGTTACTTATAAATAGTCCAAGTATTTATTTAATGAAATGATAAAAAAGTATGGTTATGTTATAAAAAAATTTTTTGAATGCCTTATATCTTGTCAAAACGGGATGGGTTACAAAATAAATTTGAATATTATTTTTTTTTTTCTCATTGAAGTTTTTTTTTTTACATATGAAATTTTTTCAATTTTTATGAGTACAATGTATGAAGATGTTTTAAAATATTAATGATAGAAAACTAATTAAAATAATTTTAATATAGTTTAGGGTATTAAGTTATTAAAATTAAATGTCTTATCAAATTAAAAATGAAAACTAAATAACTGTGAATAAATACGCAAAAAGTTCTGATTCGATAAAAATGAAATGACGGTGCAAGCTAATAATGGCTAACCAAAATACCTTTATTTTAGATCTCGGTTTAAATGAAATGTAAATTAAAAATGTTACAGAAAATTTTTATGTTTTTGGCTAAATTTTATTTTAGGAATTTATAAAATCCCTTTTAATATTTTTTAAAATTATGTTTTCATATTTGTTTTTTTTTTTTATTATTTATTTTTTTTTTGTATACATTTTTGTGTTCATTAAGAAAATTTTATAAGAAAAAAATTGAAATAAATTTTGTATTCCCTTGAAACTAAGACATTATTTTTTGTTTCTTGATTAATAATTAAATATTATTAAGAAAAGTATTAAATGTATAATTTAATTTCAATAAATTAACCAAGATATTTTAAAGGGATATAATTTTTTTTTTTTTGTATAACATTGATCAAACTGAAACATTGTTAGAAAAAATAAACAACAAAGAAAAGATGAACTGAAAAAAGAAAACTTATTCCTAGTATAGTTAATGAATGATCATCCATTTTTAATTCTTAAATTCGCGCTTTGTATTTCTATGAAAGGTTAACTGTTTTGGAATATTTAAACTAATTTAGAAAAGGAATTATGTAGGATTTGTTTTAAATATTTTATATTAACTTTTATTTGAATAAGTCATATAAAAGTCGATTAAAGTAAAATACGGGATAGGTAAATCAAATGTTTTAGAATATTAAATATTTTGAAAAAAAAAAAAAAAAAAATATAGGTACTTAAGGTAATTCCAAAATATTTCTTTAAATAAAATCAATCAAAACTTATTGTTAATACTATTTGTTTATTTTTATATTACTAAGAATTGTTGGTATAGATATTATATTAAATAATTTATAATATGTATACATATACCTATAATTGAAAATATAGAATACATATATTAATAAAGTTGATTCTGTTCATTTTAGGATTCTAAATAAATTTGCTGACAGAAAAGAAAATGTGTTGCACTCTCATATTAAGGTTTTTGGTTTGAAATTATAGCGTTATAATTCATAAATATTTTTTTATATTTTACATTTTTAATAATACATTATTTGAAAAAAAAAACATTTCAGAAGTAAATATTAGCATTATTAAATGTAGATACATACATAGTTGAAAAAATGTCTGTGATCCTAAATTGTATAGAGTATATTTACAAATGTAATTTAAATTTATATTTGATTTTTATATTTTTACCTATAAATGCTTGTAAAATAATTTTCAAATTAGCTTGTTTTCCGTTTTCTAAGAATTGATAGGTTTAAATTTGAACTATATGAATCTTGATTTTATTGAATATGTTCATATTAATTATATCTTGTATACCTACTATATCAGTTTTTTTTTTATAATTTTTTTACAATGTTTTTCTTGATGTAATAGTATCTATATCTAAGAGTAATAACAAATTCAGAATTTGCTAATTCTAAAATCCATCATTTGTTAATTTTTAAAATTGATTATCTAACCAGTAACCACTTAATAAATATAGTTATTTGAATTGCACATTATTTATAGGTACCTATACAATTTCAGATCAACAGAATTTTTCAAAATTTTAAAATTAATCGTGTCAAAGTGAAAATATTTATTTCAAAATTTTTGAAATACATAGTTTGTTTACATAAAACATTTACGCAATTTACATTACGTATTTTTGAAAATATAAATTTTATTACATATCTAATCTACATACATATGTAAGTACAATATGTTCAGTTTAGCGTCGAGCTAAGCTATATGATTCATTCTAACGTAATAATTTATACTATTATTTCATTATCTGATTCATTGCATTTATAAATATGTGTTTCGTAAGGTGATTAAACCTCTTTTTATTATTAAATAATATTTTAAGGGAAATTTTATTAGTCACCAATTAATAATCAAAACTTTAAAATCGATTTATATTTTTCTTGATAAAAATCGAAAAATCATTAAATTTTTGCTAATTATTTTTTTTAATTTGACAGTTATAGTACGAATATCAGCATTTTATATTTTTAATTAATAATTTAAACCAAAAAAAAACAAATAGAATTATGTTTATTTACATTGAATACTTAAATTTATTTTAAAAAAAAGGCTATCAAAATTTTTATTAAAAATATATAAGCTATTCTCAAAATTTGGAATTTAACATGTGCAATCTTTAGTGGATTTTAAAAGAAAAATAAATATACCTTTTGTTAGATGGTTTAGAACTTTACTAACTAATTAATTTTTGAGTGTGGTGAATATTTGAGGGGAAATAGTTAAAAAAATAAAAGAATGCTATAGAAAACGACTCATTTATATGAAATTTGATTAAATAGAAGCGTAGTAGTAATTGAGTAATATTAAAACATTTTAATATTGGTTTGAGTTTTTTTTTTTCCAAGTGGGGAAAAATAAAATTTGGAAGAGAAAATTAATATTCGCTTGTTTTATTTTATCCGCTTGACAACACGATTATTTTTTAATGCGAAATTCATTCATCGAAAAATTCTTTTATATTAAAAAGAGAAAACTTTTTTATTTTATTTTAAATCTCTTAAAATAATAAAACTGAACTGTATGGTATACCAGAACCTTTCAAACTTAATTTCATTTTACCATTTATAAAAAAAAAAAAATTAAAAAAATTAAGAGGTGATTCAGTGATTCATTTTATATTATTTATGCTTATTCTGTATCTTAAGAGTACCTATGTGTTTTAAATATGTGAATTTTTAATTTTCATTAAAAAAAAAATTAGTCATTTACATTTTTATTATCTTATAACTAAAAATAAAAACTTCAATACATACTTACAATGCCTACATTTTCTAAAAAAAAAAAAAGATATAAAAGTTGTATAAGAATTGTATACCAGTGGTTTTAAAAATTTTCTTAATTTTCAATTTAATTTTTTTTTTTTCAAATTAATATTTTCTTAATAAATGTTCATTTTAATTATTTTATTTCGTCAAAAAAATTTTTTAATTATTATTTGAATGCAAATTTTTGTTGTAATTTTGTCATACATATGACTAATCACTAATCAGACATTACCAAAGCACAATTACACAATTAGGTGCTATAGAGACAGTATTAACGATAATTTTAATTTGCTTATTCATTTTTTTAATTTTAATTATTAATTTTGTATATGTATCTACTACTCATTCATTAAATAAAGACAAAATACAAATATTGAAATTTGTAAATTCTATTAAAAAAAAATATTCACATTTGGTATTCAGGAAGTTAAGCAACGTAATAAAATATGAATTATAAAAATTACATACCTCATGAACATATTATTATATACATAGGTTCTTATTCAAAAATGTATATATAAAGAAATTAAGAAATAACTACATAATAAAATATATAAATATGTACCTATATATAAAAATTTAAGTAATTAATTTATAACTAATTTATTTTAAATTAAAACAAAAAACATGATGTGTGATACATATAAAATAATATACCTATATGTAGGTATGTAGTTTGGAAAAGTTTTTTATTCTTAATAATTATGAAAAATTAAAAAGTTAAACAAAAACTTATTATTGAATATAATGTACATATGTTAATAATTATAATAAACTTTTGTATTGCTCAAGTTAAATACTTATTTATACATATGTACATATGTGTTATTTATTACTTACGCAAAATAGTTTATTGAACTTCCATTTCGGAAATCGAGAAATTTTTTTAAGAATACTTACTTCAAAATAAACCATACCATACAAAATAAACCATAATTTATAATTTGTTTTACTTTAATTGATTTAATACTAATATGATTAATATGGGGGGGTAGGTACATTTTTATTCTTATGGTTAGTTCAGAGTCGTACATATGATAATTAAATAAAAGTACATAAGTTAGGTATTTTATTGGCTTCTTCTTGATCTTGATTATATATTATAAGACTTCTTCTAATATAATTATGACCAACTTTGGCTCAGAATATTAGGACTGCTGTATTTTTTTAAATTTTTAAGGTTCCGAAATTTACCGAGAATAGAAAATAAATTTTAGGTTTAGTTTCGATTTTAGAATTAATTCTTTAAGATGATCAATCAAATTTTTTTAATTACATATCCTAATTGTAAAATATTTAGGTACTGCAATAATAATTTTATTTTGTATCATTTTATCAGCTTTATCGTACATAGATGGTACCAATAATTCGAATCAACCGGATACACAATGTAATATTGCAGAGGAGCTGACAAGCTATGCAACCGATGCTAATCCAGAAGTTCGGTAAGTCAAAATATTGTTTTAGTTTTTGAATATCATATTGTATATGTTTACTTATTGATTTATATATGTATAATATTTTTCAATTTTATTTTTTTTTCATCTTGCGAAAAAAACCAAAATAAAAAATAATAATTTTTCAACTACGTCATAAACAATATTTAAGGTTAAAAAACTGATCGTTTTTTTCTTGTAGTTTGTTATTTTTTTATTATTTTGTATTTTAGAAATTAAAAATAGAATTAGCGTTTGGAATAAAAAAAAAAAACATTTCGCTCATAAAGTCAGCGATTTTTTGGTACACACATAAATTGCGAAAAAAAAAATTAGATAGCTTGGAGATTGTGTCTACTGAATCTATTTTAATAGAATTTAGTTATATTTTTTTTTTAGAATTTGCTTTTTTGTTGTTTTTGTTTTTTTTTGTTACATATATATTTAAAATTTTGTGTTTTATATTTTGTTTAGAATTAGAAGTGTACCTATTGAACAAATAATTTTCATAATGCTGGGCTTTTATATCTTTTTCTTGCCTGTACATATTGTATTATTGTGTTTGACGCTTTGATACTTGTGAGTATTTTATTTGAAAGCTCCGCTTTAACCTATAAATCCAAATAAGATTTGTGATTCTTTAACTGATAATCAGTCATTTGAGCTAATCAAAGCTGTTTTAAAGAGTTTCGAAATCAAATTTTGCGATTTTCCTAAAACATTTTCCAATTTTTGAAACTAAAACATTTTCCACTTAAGTTAATTTGACTTCATTACGAATTTCATTTAAATTATGCAAGCCATTAACATCGAGTCCTTTCAAAATTTTCAAAATCTTAAATTTTATCTATATATGTATGTATTTATTAGCGAATTGTCTAAAAGAATTCGAAATCGTAGAAGAAGAAGATAGTGGATACGTGAAGTAAATTTTTAAACCCGATATGAGTTTGGGTTTTTCGAAAAATCCTTCAAAGTTTAAAATTTTATTTAATTAAAGTCTTTGTTTACAAAAACTTATAATTAAAAACGTTTAAAAATTCTATCAAATTTAAAAATTTGTTTTTAACGTTTAATAATGTTGTCAAACTCGACTACAGCGAAAAAATTAGAAAAAAAACCTATTTCGACGACTACGAAAATTTGATTTGGCGACGATCGTCACAATTATGTGCAAATACATAAGAACCCATATTCTTTAAAATTTTCTCTGCGAATATTTCGTCGGTGGTCGGAATTGTGTTTTTATCTTAATACAAACTTTAAAATTTAACCTATATACCCATATTTTGTTAGACGTGGTTATACTTATAATTAAAATTTGTCATTTTAATTAGAGTTCAATCCATGGAGTTTTTAATTTTTTTTCGATCTAAAGTCGAAGTTTGTGTTGAAACAGCAAAACTAATTGATTTATTGTGTTAAAATATAGCCCGAGATTCAAAATTTTGTGACAAATTTCGTTGATACATTTAACAAGTTAATTAGTAATATATTAAAACATACTAGAAATTAATAATAATTTATGTAATAATTTGTACATTATATATAAAAGAATATCTTAAATATAATAAAAAACCAATTAGTAAATACAAATTAGAATTAAATATATAAATTTCCTTTATTTTTATAAATTTTGATTTGATTTTTAGATATTTATTTTTGATAAAAATCAAATACCTATACATAGGTGTATGTAATAAAATTCAAAATTATATATTACAAAATAAATTAATATTAAAATAAAACAAATATGCAGGATTTAAAAGATATATCTTTTACATGTGTACCATATTAGGTCTACAAAAATAAAATACCTATATAGTATATATTCTTATTTCTTAAAATAAAATTTAATGTACATATTTCCCCCTATTGTCTTATTCCTTTTAAAATTTGACAATATAATATACATATACATACTTATTTGTATATATTTGGTTGTATAAAATTATTGCATTTGCACCTGCTCAGTTTGAGCACGAGTCCTTAATAATTTTTATTTTTGTATATATATATACATATATTCAAACTTTTTGGATTAAACAAGAAAACAATTAACTTAAAAAAAAAACATTAACTAACACTTGTATGTATGTATTTATGTATATATTTTATATTATGAATGATTTAAATATTAATTTTTTTTTTTCAACTTTTCTTTGTTTTTTTTTCTTTTTTATTTGTTTTACAAGAAAAAAAAAACTCATTTTTCTTAAATCTTAAAAATTAAGTTAAGTAAATGAAGTTATATATTGTTTGCATTTGTCAATTATTTCAACATATGTCATTGTCCTTAATATGTTTATTCCTTAATTTCTTATACACATATGTATATACCTATATATTTGGTATCCTTCCTTAGTTTATTGGGCTTAGGTATATATATATAAATGTGTATATACATACTAAAATTATGTTGTTTTTTTTTTTTTAAAAACTGGCATGATCTACACGTGGCAGATGTTAATTTCATTTCTTAAGTCTTTTAAATTGTTTTTGTTTTTTTTTTTTAAACCAACTGCATAAATATCTCTGCTATACAATATTTTCTTATGAATTTAACAGATCTTCCTTAATTTGAATTTATTTTCTTTTCCTGAAAAAAAAAAAAAAACTGAAACTAAGGAAAAAAAATGTTTTAAACAAGGGAAACAAACATACATGTATACTTATTTATAGGAAACGAAAAAAAAAAAAAAGTACAGTCAACTTCTAAAACAAAAAAAAAACCAAAACACAAAATGTGTCTCTGAAGTCTTGAAGATCTTAAAAATTGTAACTTAACGCCAACAACTCCTTATATATAAAAAAATAAAATAAAAATAAAAAAAAGAAAAAGTAGCGTCAGTGACTTTATTCTTAAAGTTGTTATAGCAGAGCATTAAAGAATTAGAATTGATTTCATTCAAAATTAAGTTGAGTTTAAATTTTTAGAAATATTTGAAATACATACCTATACATATTTACCTACCGATGTAGGATATATAATTAATACTTAATTGAATTTTATTTGAAAAATTTGTCTTAAAAATTGAATAATAACAATTAAAAAAAAAAACATTTCAAAATTATAGGTAATATAAGAATAGAAGGATATTTTAGATCCTGAAATATCCTCTCAATTTTTAAATTTATATTATAAAACTAAAGTATAGGATATTTTGAATATAATTATATACATAGGTATTATTTATTCCACGTTTGTAAAATCAAATTTTATTCAAATTTTTAATGAAATTTTGAAAACGTGTTTTTATAAAAAGTCACATTCCTAAATGAATCATAATAATAGAATTTATTTTATTAATTTATATTATGAATTTGCTGAATCACATATACTTAATTATACAAATACACACACACACGAACAAATTACAGACTGGATGAATTAATGTAAAAACATTAATTTATTTAAATAGAAAAATAATACACAAAGATTCTATTCTAATTAGCATTTAAAACAAAAAAACAACCGACATTCCAAAATCTTTTTTTTTTTTAAATTAAATTATGTATAGGTTACATATGTTTTTTTTTTTATTTATTTTTTACTTTTTATATGTGATATTTTAATTAAAGCTTAGAAATTGCAAAGAAAAATTTTGACATCTTTTGAGACAATTTTGACGAATCTGGATGGTTTTCTGGGGGAAGGAAACACTTTGTTCGAATGTAGAATACAGTACAATACAATTTTTAGTTTTAATATTAGTTATGATTTATGAATTTCAATATTTCAATTTTTTTATTTATTAAAAATATATATTTTTTCTTAAATTTGACAGATATATAAACAAAATTGATAAAATTTAATAAAATATTTAAATAAATACTCTACTTAGTACAAAAAAAAATTGTATTCTTTATCACCTCTTTTCTGTTAAAACAGTGTAACGTTCTCTTGTTAAAACCTTCATAAATGTCATTTTTTGACATTTCAGTATTGTATAGTGTATACGTTAGTGTTTCTTGGATCGGTATACAACATTTTTTGGAACTGTTTTATAAATATTTAAATTTAATCAAAATTATAAACAAATACAAGATATAAAAACAAAAAACAAATAATTTAATTTAATAATATAACTCACAGATATAGAATACCATATAACTCAAATACAAAATATTACAATATAAACAGAAATAAAATTGTATCTATTGAAAATCTAAGACATTTCTACATGTTTTTAAGGCCTAGTACTATTTCATGATTAAATTGTATATGGAATTCATTAAGTTCAATTCTAATAAATAACACGAACATAATATGATCCCCTGTTCCAACATGTATTTATGGAATAGACAAGGGTTACTTAGCCTAACAGTTGAACGGTATAAGCTTTTGAAAAGAAAAGGTTATGTATAGTTTATAAACTTACATTTATATAAAGTCATTATTTAGGGGGGCTCTAAATTTATTAAGAATTTCAACGGAAAGCAAACAAGATAACAATTTCTTTACTTTGAATTTGAAAATATATTATACTTATGTACCTATACCTATCTAAATCTAATTTTACTTACTCCCCAATTTCATATATATATAAAAATTTTTTTCAAATACCATGTCAAGTTTATAAGTTTTTTTTTCAAATAAAAACATTTCATCATTTAAAAAACAAGAGTCAATGAATGTTTTTTTTTTTATAATTAACATTCAACATCATCATGCATTACTCAAATTTTTATGATCTCATAAAAAAAAAAAATCATTTAAATCTATAATTACGTTATAAACAGTTACAAAAATAAAAAAAAAAAATCTGTTTTGTATAATATACCTAGTTGAATATTAAAATTTCATTCACCCTTAAATTAACACAATAATCTTAAATATACATATCTATATCTAACTAAATATTCATATATAATACCTAAAATAGCAGTACGTCAAAAGCCTGGTGCAATTTTTTATTACAAAAGCAAAAAAAAACAAAAAAAAAAAAAATAATAAAAAATAAAAAGTGTAATAAAATTCTACAGGTATATTTTGAAGCGCAAGACATCCTACTCGTGAAATAATCGCAATGTACAGTTTATACATAAAAAAAAAAAAAAAAATTGTTTTAATAGGCCTATTAAAATATTTAACGATTTTTGACTTGGTCATCTGTTGCAATTCTGTACTTAACATAAAAAAATAAAAAAAATAAAAACACACAAATTACCAGAAGGCTACAATCACAATTTGAGGGATGAATGTTATTTTTTTCATTTTGTGTAAATTGATTGCAACTTTTGTGCAAGAAATAGGTGGTAGAATAATATTACCTACATATATTTTTTTGTTTGTGTGCATTTTTTTGTTTTTTTTTTTTATGACGTTTGCCATATCTTGACATGTTTTAATGCTTTTTGCAGTGTTGATGGTCAGTTTTTAGGTTAATTTTTTTTGTATTTTATATTTCCTTTTATTTGTTTGTAGATTTTTTTAAACGTAATTACAAAAAAAAAAGCATATTATAAGGGGCAGCAGATTTAGTAAATTAGTAATTAAATTTACAGTATACGAGAATTTTTTTAATAAAATTAATTTAAAAGTAACATTAGAAATTTTAATAGAAATGTTTTGTTAACTAGACGTAGGTATTTAGAATGTAAATTTGTTAAAATGCTGTGTGTTGAGCATAGTAAATAGCTGAAATATGTGTTAATATTAAATGATTTTAGAAATTGCTTTTTTAAAGAAATAGAGTCTATAGATTTATAGGCAAAACAATTAAATGTATATACCTACTTATTTATTTTTTAATTCATTGAACTTAACTTATATTGAAGTAACTTTGTGATGATTTCCAATTGTTGATTCTTTTACTAAGAATCTAAATGTAGGGCTTGTAATGGTTAAATATTTCATAAAAAAGTACAAAGCTTTAAAAGTTAAAAATGAATTTTCGAAAAGTACCTATAGTAGATAAAACAATCCCGCAAAAATATGACCAACAAGTAATGACCATATATGTTATCATAACCAAATGCATACGTATATTTAAATTACAAATTATTTTTTAAATATTAATTTGAATATATGGTGTAAAAACGTCTATTCAATGGATACAAATTCTTTTTGTTGTATATTGTAAAACTTTTTTTTTTGAGCTGTACGATATTTCTATATCTGTGAATTATATTATTTGACACAATAGAAACTCAAAATATTTCGAAACTCAAGGTTTTTATATTTAAAAATATTGTACGCATTATTCTGTCATAAAAATATAGTTGTTTTAAAAAATCATCAATGACTCTTCTAGCCTATCTACAATGACGCTCTCATTACCTAGTAAACAAAGTAGTGTCCCCAATGAATTGTACATAAGAGCGTTATTTGACATTGTTTTGTTTACAAATTTCATGATAGGCTATTAAATTATTCTATTAAAAAAAATTACTAAAAAATATTGAAAAAACACATAGTTTTTTTTTTCGTTTTAACAACTTTTCAATTTTAAAGGAACCCTGACATCGTAAATGTGTTTGTGACGTTGTGAATACAATGTCGCATGATCGTAAATGTAAACTTCAAAAATTTTACATTGTCACATGATCGTAAATTCATTTTACATTGTATTCGCGAAACATTTTCTGTTTTCTGTTGTTCTGTTGAATTTTATTTTTGTGGTGGTGAAGTCCCTAATTTAAAAAAAAAAACAAAAAACCATGGAAGAAAAGTAAGTAAATTTTTAATTTTTGTGAGATGCTTAATTTTTTTATTACAATATGTTAAAATTTTTGACATTTCATTTTGACGCAATCGCAATTGTAAACAAAATACATTCTATTTTCGACACAATGTGTGCAGAAATTTTACATTGTGTTATTTTCACATTGTATCAGGTTGGAGTTTTTTTTACGACATTTACGATGTCACCCGTACCTAAAAGATGAAAATCAATTGACATATTAGTGCCATCTAATAGAGGAAGGTTAAAAGTTTTTTCTTAATAAACCCTACTTACCAATTTAAATAAACTCTAAAAAAAAAGTTCAAAAATAAAATATATTAATGTTTAACGAATTATAACATATAACAAAATTAAAATAAACTAATTTTAGTTAAGAAATCAATATTTAAAACTTAATTTGATGCAATATTTTTAAATTTATTAAGATTAAATGATAAAACTACAAAAAAACAGAAAAATCAAATCTCAAGAAAAAAATGTAAAGAATAATTTTTTTATATTTATTTGAAAGAATTATGCGTACAATATTTTTTTTTAAATTTCAATATAAATAATTTTATTTTTATAATATATTTATATATAGTATATATGATCGTAGTACTACATAATCACCTCTATTCTGAATTACTACGTAACACTAATTTGCGTAGAATCTACGCAAACTCGCTTCTAAATTCCTACGTAGTATACTATTTCGAAATTCATAAAATGGCAATTCTGAATCCTACGTAGCTTAAATTAAACGTCAAAAATCTACGTAAGAAGTTTTCATACGTAATAGTGCTTTTAATTTCTTTTGTTTGCAATATGTTTTGAAAAATATTTTTAAATAAATAAATTTGAATAAATATTTTTTTTTTCGTTTCCTTTTTTAAAAATAAAAACATTTTTATTTTCTAAAATTATTTTAAGGACAAAAGTAACACAACGAACCTTAAAATCTTAAGAATCATAAGAATCTCTGAGATTTCTGCGTTCCGATCTAAGAATTCTTTGATTCGTTTCTTCTTCTACAGCAATTAATCCAAATGTAATTGAATACTGGTTTTTAAATAATTTTTATTCAAACAATAACAAAAAAATAAATAATATTATATAACTAAGAATTTAAAATTTTTTCAATAAAAATTCACACAAAAACGTCAAATTTTTAAACTTCGAAAAGGTATTGCCATTGACATTAATTAATCTCTTCGGCGTAGTTCAGAATAGCTAAAAAAAATCCGACTTAACGTAGCTAATTTTGCGTAGAAAATCTAAATAGGAATTCAGAATAGGGGTGAATATATAGTTAATAAAAAAATTAATTTATATTTTATTAATATTATTGAAATAATGCAGATTTATAACCTATAACATCATCAACTCTCAGTCCCAACCACACATGCCTTAAACCAGTTTTTACGAAACACATAATATATCAAATTAATATTACAAATGTATATACGTGTATATTTTAAGGAAATCTAAGGTTATTTTTTATAGCTTTTAAATTTTTTGCAAAAATAAAAAATTTAAAGGTTTTTTTTTTGTTTTTGGATAAAAGAAAAGAAAAAGGGACAAAAAAAAAATTAATTTTGAAGGTATTCACAATTCATATATTAACGTATATACACAAACGTTCTTTACATGCCATTTTTATTTTGAATTCTATTTTCTCTTCTATTCTAATTGTTGGTTTTTTGAATATTTAGTTTTAAATATGTATGTACACTTTTTTAATATTTATATACGCTCAAAATGTCCTTGTACAATATTGTGATATCCTGCAGAACATGTCTAGAAAAAATTAAATTAGTAGAAATAATAAAAGAATATAAGAAAGCAAAAAAATTTAATTTTGCAAAAAAAAAAACAAAGGAAAGTAAAAAAATATTAAAACTATTGATAAATGATACCCTTCGTCGTCTGTAGTTTTCTAAAGGTTTTTTTTTTTCATTTTCTTTGTTTTCAATTACAAGGAATTGGCAAATTTTGTTTTGTACAAACATATATATATACTCTATACATTTGTATATATATATTAATACATTTTTGAAAAGAAAAGGAGTCCAAGGACTTCTTTTTGTTGTTGTTGTTGTATATGTCTGAATTTTTGCGAGACATATAGTTTCTTGTGATTTTTTTTTATTTTATTTTGAACATTATTGGACAAATTATTTTGAACAGATTTTAAAATATATTTTGATGTTTGTTCCTTCGAGTAGAAATTGGTGTACTGTCTCTGATTAATATTTGTTTCGATATTAATTGTCATTTCATATTTTTGCAATATTTTGATACTATTACACTGTCTTTTATAATCAATTCTTCAATTGTAAAAGTTAACTATATATGACCTATCTAAAGTTCATACGAATCTTTCACAAAATTTTTAATCGTTTAGCTGTCGATTAACTGTAAGCTTAAATATTCCTTTTTACTCCTTAATAAGGAGTATTATAATAGGACGTTTACCAAGTAATTTAGACTAGGCTTCTTTAGTTTCGTTAATTGTTATAAAGTTTAAATATTACATCTTGTTATTCATTCGTTCAAATTCTCTTGTAAAATTATTTAAGGTCTGCCATAGTTACCCCCAACATATACTGTAAAATTGAATCATAATTAAATTATAATATTATTAAAATTTTGTAAATTTGTAACTTAACTTTCCTTTTAAGTAAAAAGTGTCGCTTTTTCTTAATTAAATAGAACTGTTCTTTATAAGCACTTCAATTGCTGTCTTGTAGTGAAAAAAGCGTATCTCAATTTATAAATTTTGTAAATTGAAATGGTCCGGTTTATTGAACTGTTATTGGACTCTTAAATTGATTACTTTTAATTTATATGTAGATATAAAAAGACTGTGTCTATTAGAAAGAATTAGTGTCCATTTTTCCATGTATTTTTCTACTGTTTCTAACCGCAAATCTTGGTGTTCGCACCCTTTTTCGCTACGTCGACAAGAAAGCATATATATGTAGAGTTATTACTTATTGTTATTACACATTAGATATTATGTAAATTAATAATTTATATATTAACAGATTAGTATTATGTATATTTATTTTAAACTTATGAATTTTTTGATTTCAATGATAGTTATTTATAGATACATATATGTATGTACATGTTATGTTGCCCATACACGGTGGACTTGAAACTTGGTACGCAAACTTGGAAAGTTGTATCGTGTATCAGTAAGTTGAAAAACCATTTTGAGGGTTGGAAAGTTGTTAGATAAAAATCAAAAAATGTTGATTTTTGTAAGCGGAGACTTTGGTTTGCATTTTTTGACATCAAATGTACCAACGTTGAGAAGAAAAAAAATGAAATAGATAGAATTATATATACTTAGCTAAATAAAAGCTGTTAAAAATTGAAATTCAAATTGTCAGATACTTTTGACATTTAACATATTTTTTAAACCATAAAATTTTTTTTTAAATTATGGTTCGATGATAGGTTGGATAAGTTTGCGATATTGTTTTAAAAACAAGTCCGCGTACCAATTTAACAACCAAGTCCACCGTGTATGGGCAACATAATATATAAACGTTAATACTTAAAAAAAAGTTCAAATAACAGACATTTTAAAGAAAACCAATTAATATTGAAATTCTTTTTTTTTTTAGGATTTTTTCTTTATTATATCCTCAATACTTATCCTTGTATTTTTTTTTAATTTTCTTTATGTTCGTCCTTTTTTGCACACTCGCAAATTGATTTTGCACGAATTTTAATTTTGAATTAAAAAATTCATTGATTTTTAAAACTTATTGGGTTGTGTTGTGGCTGTTTTACTATGGCTAGTAATCTGGTGTTTTTATTTTCTTGTTCATTTATTAGTTCAGTTTTAAAAATATATATATATATGTATGTACAAGGTTTAATCACATCTGCGTTTCTGAAAATAGTTTCTGTAAAAATTGTCTTTCAATTGCACTTCTTTATAGAGTATTTCCTTGAGACTTGGTGTATTTTACTTAAAATATTCTATATATATTAGTTGTACAGTTGGTGTTTAATTTGAAATGAAAAATAAGCAGATGTATATAAATATACCAGAAATTATTATTTATTTTTTTTTTAAATAATATTTTTTTTTTTTGCTGTTATATTTGTTTATTTTTTTTTTTTTATTTTTACCTTAACTTTCAAAAAAAAAGTTCAGTTAAAATTTTTTTTACTAATATTATTTGCATTAAAAAAATTGATAACTTTTTTTAACACATGGATTGTAAACAACACAACAAGAACAGTAAATATATATAAATATATATATATATATACGAATGTATATAAATGTCTGTCTGTAAAAAACATAATATGATTGTATTGTTAATATTCATATTCCTTGCGAAAATATAAAAAAAAAGTTTTAAGAAAACTTACATTTAAAAAAAAATAGAGTCTTTTATTTGGAACAAGCTTCTTTTATAGGTCTAAGAAAAAAGGGGTTAAAAACATTTCATATTACATATATTATCTTCTTCAGAATATAATATATATGTATATACATATTTCTAAATTTATTAAAATAATTTCAACTTAATTATTATACTAGTTTTTAAAAAAAAAAAATGAACTGGAAATAGGTAAATAGATAGTAAATATTTACATTAATATATATGTAAACATATTTGGTTTATGTATTGTCTTTTTACATAAGGGTAAAAAGTTTCAAAAAAAAAAAAAATTATCATTACCAGTTTTTTATGTCAAGACTGCATGCATTTGCATTACTTATCTGCAAAAATAATGTTGTGCATAAGTAAGTCCTTTTTTTTATGACTATGCAAAAGGAAAGGACATTTTTATTTTTTTTTTTTTATGATTATATATATAGGACCTTATCTTTGAAATTCAAGGCTAAAATCAAGATTGTTAATTCAAATAGACCTTGTGTTTTATGAAAGTTTTAATAAAATTTAAATTAGATCCCTTTTGTTTAAAGTATCAATCTATTTCACATGGTGTTATTCTTTTGCATTTCCATGTACGGAAATATAACCATGGCATGACCATGATCACTTTTACATTCTGTATATGGAAAAATGAAGTATCTTTTTTTATTTAACAGATCTAAGGTTTTTTTTTAATATAAATAGAGTTGTTGTTTATAAATTTTGAGACAGAAGAAGGTTTATAATTTTTGATATTAAAGATACATTTATTATATCAGTAAAAGTTTTTCGTGGGTGAGAAGTGTATAAAGAACCAAGAAACAAAATAAATTAACTACGAAAGTATGGTTAGAATTTTTTAAACTTATTTTCTATTTCAAATCAAAAGTATACAAAATATTAAGAACAACAAAAATCAAAGTATTGGAAAAAAAAAAGTCCAATTGTCAATTTACTCTTCATAGTTGAAGGAAATTATAGTGTTTTATTTTTAAAATTAGAGGTCATCACTTAAAACTGCGTCAAAGGAAAATAAAATCAAATAATCATTTATGTGAACGACCCAGTGCAAAATGTCAATTATAAAATAAAAAAATTCTAAATGTCAATACAAATAAAAAACAAAATATCAAATCAATTTCCACTAGTAAATTTCCTCTAGCAAATAAAATACGTAATACGGTTAAGGTACGGAAATATATTTAAGTGCATATTTTCAACATTTCTATTAAAAATTTTCTCATATCTTCCGATCCTCAATGCAAGATCAGTTCACATTTTTACATGAAGATCCACTACTATCTGTAATTAAAGAATCCAAATTTTTAAATGAGATCTAGGCTTTCAATAATTTTTTAAGAAAATTAACAAAAATTTAAAGAAAGGACAATATTATATAATATTTATAAAGGTGGCAATTCTTATTATAAGTTATTTAGATTTATATACAGTGGGGAAAATTTGCATAACCTCACTTGATTTTTTGTGCAACATTTTAAACATTAAAGTCAACATTAAAAGCCGCAACTTTCAACTAATTTCCCGGTAAATAAATGTCGAAATTAAGGAAATTGTGAAAACCATGTATTAATGATGGGTTGTGAAATTTATTTATCCCTGAAGAACCATTGGTTCGGGCCAATGTATACAATACTTAAATATATATTTATTTCAGAAAAAATGTTGAACTCTATTATAAATTTATTACATAAATAAATATTTTGAAGCTCTTTCATTAATTAACGATATAAAAATCATTTTTCCACTTTCAAAAATCGCTGTTTAAAATTTAATTGAAATGTTTTTAGAATTTATTTATCTAAAGATATAGGTATCTGCTCCTTTTTTATTAAATCAGTTATTTCGTGAGATACTGTATAGACGAAACAAGTTCACGATTATTATTTTTAATACCATTCCATAATGCTCGATTCACTGGTCATGCGCGCGCATTTTTTTTTGTATGGAAAATTGAATTTTTAATTGAGATACACTAGTAGAATGAAATTAAAAAATTTTAAAATGACTCAAATTTCAATTCAAGCCGTAAAGTTTTTTTTTTAGTTCAGAACTAAACGGTTTAACGCAGTGAATAGTTAAAGTTGAAATTCTCTTCTCCAAAAAATAGTTACGAACTAAAAGTGCTGAAGCAGTGAATCCAGTAAAATTCTAAAAAAATCTTGTTTTTTTTTAACACAGTACCAAAACACAAACATTCAAAAAATGTATGCATGCATATATAAAAACAATTGTTTTGGGTTAAATTCACCGTTCCGTTTTCTCTTGAGTTGAGTAGTGACTACTATCGTTCAAAATTTAAAATGCCGTGCCATGATAAAGACTAGTTTTTCAAATTATTTTATTTTATTATTTTGTTGTCTTCGGACAGGAACACAATTTTTAGAACTAAAAATTAGAAAAAAAAATTATAAAACTAAAGAAATATCATAAAAGTATAAGTAAAGAAAATAAAAAACAAAAACAAAAACAAAACCTAATAATATTTCGACCTCCAATAAAGTTGGTATTGTGGGAAATTGTTATAAAAATTTCTTTAACTTTTTTTTTTTTTTTTTTTTATTTTCATTTCTTATTTTATTGGAATGTCAACTTATATGAATGGATGTACCATAGTTATAGATTTATCATTGAAATAAATACGTTTTTGTATACGATATAAGAAGACATATTTATAAATATATAATATTAAATATTTAACTACATATATATATTTATACATATATATATATTGATTCTATATAGCTTACATAAAAGTAGTGAAATACAAGTGAACTTTTTTGGAAAGGTAGTAAGATTTTAACAAAAAAAAAAAATGGAATAAAAGTAATATTATTTATAGTCAGGGGTAGGAAATTTTTAAATTATATGTAATGAAATTTATAAATTGAATGGGAAATGTCGATTGCGGAACAATTGATGGGCCAACAACAATTAGTGCAAAAGTTAAAAATTAATCTATCATCTTGGAAGATTATAGTATGATAAATATCGGAATAATCTGAAATGGGCTATTAAGAACATAGAGTAATAATAGACTTATTAACGTGGGGTTTTAATTTAACAGGAAAACTTATGTATTATAAAAAGGTAGAAAAAATTTATTTTATTTGAGTACATATATGTACTACTTATATACAATATTTGGAATTGAAATAATTAAGATTGTTTAATAATATTATCTAGCTAATAATATATTAGAAATATAATATTAATCAATTTCATTTTTATATTATCTTTTATCCCTTTTATTTATAAATTTCTTTCAGATAACTATGTTTAACTTAATATTTAAGGTTTAATTAATTAAAAATTTTTAAAGAAAATATACATAATAACTTTAACCTTTAATAAAGTAATCTGAAACATTATTAATGCAATTTTTTCCAATACCCAATCAAAAAAGAAATCAATTAGTTAATAGATGAAAAAACTTCTATGCTTGCTTACTATAAGTTTTCTGTATATGATAAGTTGATAAGATAATTAAAATGAAGAAGTTAGAGAGCACAGAATATGTATGACTAAATTTTTACTTACAATTATAACATTATGACAGTCTGATAAATTCGATCTGTTTTTTTTTTTTGTAAAAATTTAAAACGGCGGTCTGATAATTTTTTAGTACATACAGTGACAAAAAACGTCCCTGAAAATTTAAAAATTTTATATATAAAGATTTTAAAAAAAAAATATTCTTTTTAATGTTCGTGTTCCTTTATCAGCAGGAGTAAACTACTATTGGCTACTCTCAGCTACTTTGAAAACCAAAAATACTACAAAGCTAAACCAGTCCAGCCTTTGAGAAAGAGTAGCTGGTAGGGGTAGATAATTAAAAAAAAAATAAATATTTTATTTTCAAAAAAAAAAATTTGAATTTAAAGTGACAGTTACTTCTCAAGTGACCGATAGTTTTAAAATGTCAAATATATGTATGACAATTACAACTTTAGAATATGTTCTATATAGGCATGTACTTCTGAAACAAATAAAAGCGTTTCGTTTTAAAACTACTCTCATCTAATAATTGGATGGATGATGCGGTGGTTAAACATATTTTTAAGAGTAAGAATTTCTTTTATATTTAAAAAATTTAACAAAACTGTAAAACAATTTGATTTGCAATTTGCAAACAATTTTTAAATTAATAATTATGTAATGTACTTAAAGGTTTGCAACACCTGTATTCAAACATTACATATTATTATGTATTTTGTATACATATTCTTTTATAAAAGTAATGCGTAAAAATTCTCAAGGATCTTTATTGAAGGGGTTCTTTAACCTTCAGCGCCGTCAAAACAAAATTTTTTTTTTATGTTTTTCGTTTTTTTTTTTTTTTTTTAAATTTGTTTTTGTTATTAAGAGAAACATGAAACAAAACAAAAAAAAAAAAAGGGGTAAAGAGTAAACGAATAAAAAAAAAATATCAAACGAAAACGGAGGACATTAACTTTATACAAATACAAAGAAATTAAAACATAAAAAACAACATAATATCTTAAGTATAAACTTTCTGTTCAAAATTTTACATTATATTTTCGACATACATAAATATATACTTATATATATATATACTATTTTTCATAACAACAAAATATGTATAAAAAAAAAAAAAAAAGAAAAAAACAACAAGAACAAAAATATTGTTATGCTGCATATTTTATTAGCTGTATAAAGTGAAAAACAATTTAATGAAAAATATGCTTGGGTTTTGTATAGCCAGCTATATATATGTATTAATATATATAATATGTGTATTGCATTTCCTAAAAATGCATTAATATACACATATACACTTGCATATATATATATCGATTTTTATAAAAATATACAACTACAAAAATAAAATAAAATTGTTTTTTTTTTTTTTTTGAGGTTCACACACTTATGCGGTTTATATATATATATATATATATATATATATATATATATATATTATGCTGATTATTAACATATATGTTAATAAAAACAAAAAAAAAACGATATTAAAAAAAAATAATATCGAATTAAATAAAAAAAAAAAAAATAACGATAAAAAATTTCCGTAATGAAAAAGAGAGAGAAAGAAAAAATATACATTTACAATTACAATACAACTCTAGGTAGTAAGTACTGACTTGACTAGTAGTGTAGTGATTATGTAGTGACTATAGTGACTACACTACACATAAAACACAACAGAAATCGTAAACAAAAACATGATTAAAAATTTAAAAAAAAAAACAAAAGAAAAAAAAATTATAAAATTAAAAAGTCACATTCTCTTCTTAAAAAACTTTCAAACGCAACAACATATCAGATTCCTATTGAAAAAATCAAGAATCAAGAACCTAGATATATGAACTGAATTTTGACATCTTCGGTTTTAAATTTAGAGTAGGTATTCTGAAACATATTTAGGGTTTTTTCGATTAATATCAATAATGATTATAGTTAGAAGTATTCTATAGATATTCACTTTATATGGTTTTTTTTTGTAAATTTTAGAATTTTACGATAAAAAACGGACAAATGTCATTTCTGTACATCCGGAATGCACTCTTAAAGTTTGTTTTTAATTAAAAGTTTTTTATTTTTATTTACTGTCCATTTTTATTGGGTACCCACTGTATATTGTTTTTTCTAGTTTTTAATAACTTTACTATTCATAAATAATATTAAAATACGAGTACAAGAATTTTTACTATCATTTATAGGTATACCTACCTACCATATTTTGTAATTTTTACTTTAGTTTTTTTTTTTTTAATGTTTATTAAAAAAGTGTGCAACTCTTATTAAGAATGTATTATTGAGGTTAGATGCGATTCAAGGTATTTTTTTTTAAGTAATAAATTTTTTTAATAAAAACAAAAAGAAAAAACCTAAGAGAAATGACTTTGTTTTGTGTTTTATGTTACGATATTTTTGTTTTTAAATTGTGTATAGGTAAGGTTATATTTATTTTAGGCGCGAAAATATTATATGAAGGTAGATAGGTAGGTACCTAACTAATTTTTTTTTAACTTCTATTTAACGTTTATAACGCAAAATATTCAAAATTTTTGATATAGTCTTAATGTTTATGTTCTCAATTTTTACTAAATTGGCTCCAAGACTATTGGTCATACAGACACGATTATAATTTTCTCATTTCAACCTGTTAATTAGGGTACGATACTTATGAAAATTGAGCTTATAGTTTCCGCGTTATCTCAAAATAAAAATATGAGCTTACAAAATTATATATAAATATGTATAGGTATCAATTCACTCGCATAGGTACTCGCATCTGATATTGTTACAGAGTTTCGTTTAAGTATGAAGTAAACTTTCTTTAATACTATTTAATACTTTTTAGTTGGATTTTAGAAAATTACTTTTTTAAAACCAAATTTTTTAAAATAAACTACTTTGCTCTGAATTATTTTAACTAATATTCGGGAATTTTCTAATTTTTGAGAATTTGTTTTTTTATAAAAACTGCTTTTCATATTCAGTGGTTAGAATGACGACCATTCATTTGAAAGGGGGGTTCGAATCGCAATGAAAGTAAAAACTTACCTGGTTTTCGACTCGACTCATCTTTCATTCGCCATTAGATTCAAATTAATGGCTCAATCAATTATATTATAATTATATATAATATAATAAAAAATACATTAATACCTAAAGCAATATAAACCAAATGCAAAAATATAAACAAATAATTAAATTAAATAATATAACTCACAGATATTGAATACCATATAATTCAAACACAAAATATTATACAATATAAACAAAAAATAGAATTGTATCTAATTGAAAATTTTAAGACATTTCTACATGTATGTTATAATGCGTACGTACTAAAAAAAGGAAGTTTTTTAGATTTATCTATTGATTTATATCATACGAAAATGATTTGTATTTATTGAAATATACTTCATTTGTGTCGTAAGATATTAAAATAAATAAATAATAGCTATTTTTAGCAAAATATTCACTTTTCGGATACTGAAACCGAAATTTTCCATATTTTTAGTTTCCGAACAGGCTGTTCGGATTCTAAAAATATGAGAAAAATGTCAAATTTCAGTATCCGAATAACTTTATTTTGTTTATATTTTGTCACGTATCTAGTAGAGAAAATAATGTTTTTTATTTTAGCTTTTTTCAAAGAATGGATGCAGATATCTTATCAAAAGCGTTAGAAGATATTCGTGTTAATAAATTAAATATAAGAAAAGCAGCTGCCAAATATGGCTTACGACCAACAACGCTATTTGATAGGTTAAAAGGAAAGAGATTAATTGGTGAAAAATCAACAAAAATGGGGCCAAATCCTTATTTAACAACTAGGAGACACAAATTGCTCAATGGTGTGCCGATTTGTGCAAATGTGATTTCCACTGAAAACGGACAATTTATTAAATACAGTGCAAAAGATAATAAAGGACAGTAAAAGAAAAACTCCCTTTAAAAATTACCGACCCGGAAAAACATGGTTTCGATCCTTCATGAAAAGAAATCCACTTTTGGCAAAGAGGGAAGCTGAAAATCTAAGTAAAGGTAGAGCGGCAGTTACTCAAGAAACCATTTTAAAATGGTTTAGAGAGCTTGAAAAGTACTTAAAAAGTATTAAACAGGAGCACATAATAAATGACCCTTCAAGAATCCTAAAGAAACACTGACGGTGCTGATTGTTTTTTCAGCCGATGGTAAATTGTTTGATCCGATGGTAGTATTGCCATATTTACGTCCTCTCAAAGATATAGTAGAAAGTATGCCAAAAATGTGGTTCTTAGGGAAGAGCGAAAGTGGATGGATGTGAAGCGAAACGTTTTTCGAGTATGTCGCTAACGGTGTACATAAACAATTGCTGAAGGATAATATGGAACTGCCAGTTATTTTGTTTGTTGACGGACATAACTCATATTTGACACTAAAATTGAGTGAGTTTTGTTTTAAGCAGCAGATTATTTTGTACGCATTACCACCAAATGCTACACATATTATGCAGCCAGCGGACGTTAGTGTTTTTTAACCTTTGAAATCCGATTGGAAACACACTGTTCGCGAATGGCAATCGCAAAATTTAGGACAAACACTAACAAAAACCAAGTTCTGCCGACTTTTAAATCAAACCATTATAAAAAATAATGATATAGTAGCCTAGCCACCATACAAAATGGTTTCCGTAAATGTGGATTATATCCATTAAATGCAAGAGTAAAATACATGAATTAAAGAATATAATTTATAATATAAGTTTATTTAGAATAAACTTTGTTTTTAATTTTGCAATCTAAAAACAACTAATATTTTATGAAATCTTCTGTGTTCGGATACTAGAATAAAAGTGTTCGGAAATTGAATTCTACTGTTCGGGTACTAGTGCTTATCGTAATTATTTCAAAAACATAATTAATAAATAAAAATATATATTTAACTTTTTTTTAACCAATTTAATATTATTAAAAACAATATTCAATTTTAAAATCAATTCAAATATTTGCCCTAACCTTCATAGTTAAAAAATAAAGTAAAGTTAAAGTTAAAAAATGTTAACTGTTCTGTTCGGATACTAGTGCCTCTACCCTACTTTCTCATGTAAATTGTATGTGGAATTCATTTGATAAGTTCTAATAAAAAGATAATATTTCCCCCTTTTCCGACATGCACATATATAGTAAGGGTGTTGAGCCTATAACAGTGAACAGTTAGTGCAGGTACCAGATGAAAAAAAAAATTTATTTTGCAGTCCATTCGAATATGTAAACCAAATGGCATTAAAAAATAATTTCATTTTCCCAACAAACTTCTTTTCGGAATTTATTTGGATATTTGGAAAATTATATAAGCACTGGTAGCTCTGAATTGTTAATTAAGATAAGTTAGTGTAACAAAACAAAAGAACTTTCTAAATGGTTTTAGTTTGGATTCATTAAAGCTCTTTTAAAGACAATATCAATGAAAAAAAAAACAAAAATTTAATAAAATTTACATTAGACATTGCACCATTAGACAGACCTTTATTGTCTTTTTTATGTGAAATTATTGCAATTAAATACTATTTAACAAAATTATATTTCTAAGTTCTAAGTGTCTGTTACACACAAATGGCTCTTGTTATGATTTCATTTAAATATTGATTTTCAAAATATTTAATCTGTCTTATATTTAATTCTAGCAATAAAAAAAAGTTCTAAAAGCATTCTAAAAAAAAGTTATTTAAAGAGTGTTTTTTTGATGCTGTGTCATTCTTTTGAAATTTATCTATTTTTGGAAATAAAATCAATCTTTTGAAAAAGGTCCGAAATCAAAGTAAAGATATAATAATAAAAAAACAATCTATTTTAAATTACTAATTAAATACAAATTTTTTTTTTTTTTTTTATAAAAAGACATTAGAAAATTCAATAAAAAAAACACAATTACAAGTATACGCAAAACAAATTTGTACATTATTTTTAAAATTTTAAATTAGTCTTTTTTCCATAGAATTAATTTTATCCCAGACAGAATTTTTCGTCATAGTCTTGGAATGTTCACCAAAAATATATACAAAAAAAAACCTATATTATTATTTCCGTACACTTTTAAGTGCCATTTTTTAACATGCTTAACATACGTACATATTATATGAAATTACATTACATTACATTTCGTCTCTTTCTTTTTTTTTTTTTTTAATTTTTAATTATAAAAATGTTGCAATTTTAACATACGCATAAAAGCAATATATATAATATTCATGCATGTATGTACGAACATGTTTTGGTTGATCATAATACATATTGAATTTTATAATATTGTCGTGTACATATCCTGTACTTAAAATAATAGTGGGGTTCATTTCTGATTTTATTTTTAGTGTGTGATTTCTATACTTTTTTTGTATGCAACTTCCTAGTGGTGATATACGTTTGACAGAAGAGAAGAGGTTTTTTTATTTTTAAATGAATTTGTAGTTTCCTTCTTTGAATCATGATTTTATATTTTTTGAATACGTATATTTTTATGCCTTACATTTTGCGTACCTTAATTCTTATGGCATGACGCATGCGCTCTTAAAGGTTGAAATATTAAACTAGAATTTTAATATAGTTTAAAAAAGTCGTAAAGTTGACTACTCTCTGAATACTTACTAGATTAAGTTAGGGTCTAATCCTGATAAACATGTTATACCTACTCTGTTATGTTCTAAAGTTGAAACTTTTATATTTACATATTAATCGGCTTATTCAGTCGCAAAATTGCCGGTTGCGGCTTAATTATTTATTTAGAATTATAAACAATTAATTGACCGCGATAATTGTTCGAATTTTAAGCGCTAAGAGGCACTAGTAAATTATAAATGTACATGTTAACCCTTATCATCTCATTTCCATACAATATTTACATTAGTCAGTAATAAACAATAGTTGTCCTAGGAATAAAGAGTATACCTATAACAAGATGTTAACCCTTACCATCTCATTTCCATACAATATTTACATTAGTCAGTAATAAACAATAGTTGTCCTAGGACTAAAGAGTATATCACAAGAAAGATACGCTCCAGCAATTCCAATAGGAATTAATATCACATTTTAACATTAAGGAATAAAAGAGTTTATAAAATTTGTGGAATCTTCGGTATTTATACCTATATTAAAAAATCTATATGTATAATTATATTTTATTACTAAACTGAAGTTTATATTTAAAATTTTTAATTCTATTAATTTAAATTGAAGGGAATATATTAAGCTACTTAGTTCTACTACCATGTATGTACCTTTAGTTTCTTAAAAAAAGTTATTGAGCTCAAATGACATTTAAAATAATAATTCTATTTAAATAATTTTTACTATTTAGACGTTTAACGACTTAAAGACAATATTCTGAAGTTAAAGATTAAGGCAGTGTTCGAATATATCACACATGCACTTTATCTCATGCAATTAATTTGTAAAATCCCACTTTTTTTCTGCCCTAGCCATCTGTTCAATTTTAGAACAAAATGAGTTATTCATACCAGAATCAATAAACACTAGTATCAGAAGATTTTCGGAAGCAGAAATCAGCCAACATGATTAAATGAAAAGATTAGTTCGAAAACGATTTCAATGAATCAATTTTGTAAGTATTATATACTTTTATATTAACTAGCCAGTGATTAGCGAAGTGGCTTTGGGTGTAAACAGATCTGAGTTCGATCTTCGTTACTCGTTACACTTAATAAAATGTTGAAAATATTTTTTATTTAACAGAATGGAAAATTCTTAAATAATTTTCTAGAAACTGAAGTACGTAAGGTATTGAAAATTAATTCACATACATACCATACAAAAACAATTGATAATAAAACAGTATTAGGTATAGTATTTAATAACCTAAGTACATCATAATTTAAAATCTGATTTAAATTTCTTATCACCAGACTGCATATTACAATAAATCAATTAAAGATCTTAGAATATAACCAGGTCAAATTTAATTCTAAAAAAACATAAACTTATGTGAAAAAATTATTGTAACTTCGATTTCTTAATAAAATTGTGCAAAATGCCTATTTTATTTTTTTGAAATTATGAAACTAGCAATTAAAATAACAACAGTAGTATAGTAACAGTAAAATTGAACTTTATTTTTTATATTTTTTTTTACATCGTAAAAATTATTTTTTTTTGAATGAAAATTTGTCGTTTTTTTTATACTTTTAATTTTTTTTTTCCAAATATGAATGAATGAATGAATGAAGAAGAAAGAAAACCAAAAATAACTTGCTGAAAATATACTTATATATTATTCGTTTTTATATCACATTTTAAAGTAAAATAAATATTTGCTCTTCCAACCGTCGTTCACCGACTTCAACCAAAAATAATTTTTATAAATAATATTCTTTTTTTTGATAAAGTTTTGATGAATTATTTTATTATTATTTTTTTTATTATTTTATTAATATAATTTTTCTACTAAAGAATGAAAAAACAAAAAATAAAAAATTTATTTAAAAATATTATGAATATTATGTGCATATAAGTATATATGTAGGTACTCTATATGAGTTCTTATCTCTCCAGTTAACGGAAATGTGTAATAATCTTTTGAGCATTGAGAAGATAATCCCAAAAAAAATTAAAAATATTTTTTAAATATAATAAAAAAAATGTAGAACAGAAAAAAATGACAAAAAATAAAATTTCATTCATAAAAAATAATGTACTTTATTTTTTTAAATACTTTTTTTTTTGCCTGTCTATAATAATTTAATAACAAGATCGTTTTTTTGTTTTTATGATGTTATTAACCCTTTAAAGTATTTAATTTACTGTTAATATTTCGTCATATAACAATTTTCTCAGTTGGTTGAGACTGAGGTCAGCTGAGTTCTTTTCAGTAGGCTGTAAACTTCTTAAGTAGGCTCCGTTACTATGTGTAGAATCTAGACAATTTCTGATTTAAAAATTCACTGATTTTACTTTTTCTTCTGTGAGTTATAAGAACCAATTAAAATTTATTAATTCCGATGACGACTAAAAGGAAAAAATAATTGAAATTTAATTAATTCGATTAATGAAGTTAATTCGGTTCAATTCTTTTAATTAAATTAAACCCCGTTAGTTATGCAGAACACGGACGGGTGATTTTTGAATGACACTGACGTCTTTACTTTTACGTCAGATACATATTATCTAATAAGAAATTGGGTTCACCCGACCAAATAATATCGAATAACAACAAAAATATTTTCAAAAAAAATTTTATAAGTAGGAAATGTTATTATATAGTAACAGTTAATATAGTAAAATAAATAAAGATAAATTATAATATAAAAATAATATATTAAGAACTCTTGTGTTTGCTAATAGATGGCACACAAAATTTAACATTATTTGTGTATTCATAATCTTCTACTATAACTACAGCCGACTAGGCCACGGTTTAATGAAAATAAATGATTAATCAAATTGAAGTCTAATTTAAGTGGCTTGATGAACGCCTTAATGAAAGTCATAATGAATTAAAGCTACATATTAGAAAATAAAATTTTTTTAATATTAATATTTATATGTAAATTAACTGATCAAATTACTTTAAATGATTAAATGTAACTATTAAATGATAGCTCAGTGTTTAGAGCGGCGGCTTTTCAATCGAAAAGTCACGGGTTCATATCCTGGTCCGATCATATCTAATATAAAAAATATAATTTATAATTGATTTCGTAATAGTTTACACCATAGTATACAATAAATTGAACTGCCACATCTGAAAAAGAAAGGCAGATTTATTCATTTATCACATTGTATGTGATAGGGGACTTTACATAAGTAGTAATTAAATAAATAAAATGTAAATTAACTACTTAAAAGGCTTAAATCATAGCCTACATGTAGATGGACGACCAGGTTGGCTGAAACAAAGCAAATTGACTTTATTCCATTGTCATATTTTATGAAAGTAACTTTTTTATTGCGGTTATGGATTTAGAGTTGGATTCAATTCGAATTAACATGAAAAAATCATTATAATTTAGTGTTGGATGCAAAATCTAGTTTCAATAATTTATTTAGTTTTGGGTTTTGTTTTGGGATTGCAGTCGTGCTGCGTTATACGTACGCCTTTTACAGAATATTTATATTGATATTGATCCAAAAATGACGTGTGGATAAATTGCATTAAATTTAATACCGTTTGAAATGAAGATACAAATTCTAAAACATTCTAAAAATAAAATAAAAAAAAGTTGCCATTTATGATTTAAAAGGTGGCATAAGGTTAATATTTTATTTAGTTTGTAAAATAATCGAAATAAAACCACTCTATAATATGTATATAATTTATTTATACCTACATAGGTAGTACATAATTTATATTTTGCATTTATTTTTTTATGTGTGCAATATTACACATAATATTATTAAATATTATTATACATATAATACATATATTATAAAAATGTATCTATCTGTACTCGTAAATGTACTTGCTATATAATAAAAATGTATATTTAAATTTAAAAAGTACCTATACATTATTGTTACTAAAAAAAAAATTATGAATGAATGAATTGTGAATTATGAATGAAAGAATAAAAAAAAAAAAAAAAGCAAAAAATTGTGAATAAATCAATGAATGAGCCACAAAAAATTGAAAAAAAAAACTGATTAACTAAAGTGAAATCAAAAAAAAGTTGAACAATACTTCTTTCTTAGGTCTTCTTACATTTTTATTCCCTAATTTTTTCAAGGAGGAAATTAAATTTTTTTTTTTTTTTTTTTTGTATATTGATATTAATTTTTATAAATAAAATATTAATTGATTCTTTGTTTAAAACTGTATTTACTTTTTTTTTTTTTTCTGGTATCATGTTATGTGGAAGTTAATATAATTTAGAGCTTTTGTTTCCTGTATTCTTTATTATTTGTAGTATTTTTTACTTATTATTTTTCTTTTTCTATATTTGTTTATTAAAAAATGAATTTGTTTATTTTGATAAAGAATATATTACATATTTATTATATATATAATATTAATTTTTAAAATTGAGCTTATAATGCTTCAACACATCACAGATATAATGAAGGCTAAAAATTTGTCAATAGTGTATTATGGAAAAAATTTAAACGAATCTTTAAAAGTTTTGAATTTTTAATTTATTTTCAATTTTTGTTGCATCGGTTTGTCACTTACATTGGCGCTGATTAAACGATCAGTGAATCAGTCATTTTCAACTGAAAGTCCATTTACTTTGTTGTTGCAATGAATGGCTTTAACTTTTTGTTAGTTTTTTCAATTTCATTCGTTTCAAATTTCTTTGTCATTGTTTTAAACACCAAATCCCAAAACAAAATTTATCATTATTTATCTGTTAAAACGGTCTTGTTTTATTTAAAGGCGCTGACCAGAAGTTCAGTGAATCAGTAATTTTTAACTGATAGCCTATGTATAAAAAGTTTTGTTTATATGGATTGCTTGATTTTTATTTGAAAAATTTAATGTTTTATTTCCACTTGTAGTTAACGAATGAAATTTCTCAGTGTCTGTCGTATTTAAAAAATGCCAGTTAAAACTGATGGTATAATCATTTCACATTTTTTCAGTACTGAAGCACTGACTGAAGAACTGAACCTCTAATCAGCGTCAATGCATATAAATTCACATGTAAAAACCTTATTGTATTAGCTGGATGGCAAAATTGTTAGAGTGCTGACATTTAATTCGAAAGATTCCGGTTCAATATCCGATAAAAGTGAATCAAATAACTTATTTGGTTAATAACCAATAATTAATAATTTTAATCTTTAGTAAAAAATACACTAATATAAAAGTATAAACAAATAATTTTATTCAGTAATATAACTCACAGAAATACTTTGTAATCCAATACAAAAATATTACAATATATAACAAATTGAATTGTATCTATTGAAAATCTAAGACGTTTCTACATAATACCTTGTACCATCTCATGTTTAAATTGTATGTGAAATTCAAGATTAATCTAACAGTTGAACAGTTTAAACTCATTTACAACTCTTTCCAAGGCAACTACACTTTTCACAAAGCCTTTTCAATTTCAAGTAAAACTCATTCTATGTGCAATATGATTAAATTTAAATTGTAATTGAATTTGATAGGTCTATAATCTATACGATATATATATGCATGAAAAGGTTAGAAAAAGTTGGTAATGATTTCGAAATGGTTTTTGATTTAGAAAAGTTTGTGATTTTTTTATTATGGTATTTTTTCAAATTTTCTATTATAAAAGTTAAAAATCATAAATCAAATCACTTTTTTTTTAAATTGAATCAATTTTGTGTAAATAAGCTTAAAGTTTATTTAAATTTATTAATTAATTAGGAGCGATTCAAGTACCTATATATGAATATTTATAATATTGCCACAAATTTGTTAAAAGTTCGCCTTATCCTTTAATATTTTAATCTAACTCTATAATTTTCCTTTTGTCATTCTATCCATTATTAAAACAACGACAGCTTTGCTAAAATTCTTTTCGTTTTAAGATGTCTCATTTGCCTCAAATTCAGAAAATTCTTTTTTAAAAACTCACACTGTAGAAAAATATTGAAATAAAATAAATATAAAGATGAGGTTCAAAGTACAATTACAAGTTTTCCCGCAACTGAAATGATTGTTAACATTGCTTTATACTTCCAAGGACATTTCCATATAAAAAAACAAATCTGAGTCATATTTTATAAATATTTATAAACGAATCATTATCATCAGTGTCATCTTTTACTTAATAATTTTTATTAAAGTTCATTCACAAATTCACAAATTTCATGAACAAAATTGTAAAATACGTTGGAATTTTAAATTATCAATAGATATTTTAAGTAAATAACTGTTACTATCTGTCATAAACAACGTATGACAATAAAAAAAAAAAACAAATTTTTGATAGTGAAAGCCATTGATAGGTTTTAAATTTTATTGGTGTCGCCTTCAAAAATTATATTTGCACAATAATATTTGTATATTTATTTTTATATTTTTTTGTTTAGATTTCCTATTTCATCCATATAAAAAACGTTTTTATCAGTTAAGAATGTTGTATTTTTTTTTTGTTATTCAATTTGTATTTCAATACGTTTCTATTTTTAATATTAAAGGTACTTAAATTGAAAAATAATAAATGCTTAATTGTTTAAAATTACCGTGAATGAATAAAAATTTAAGATAAATATTTTTAATATCAATTTTTTTGATTTTAAATTTGTGGCTGTTGTCACAACTATAAGAAGCGTTTTTTTTTTAAATCTGAGCGTAGATCTGAGCAAGTTCTGAACAAAATGAGCACGGTCTAAGCAGAGCATGAACAGACTACACTCAGAGCGTTCAGATTCAATGAAAAGACAAAATTTGAAAAAACTGTAATTTTTGTTTCAGTTACAAATTGTCAAAAAATTAAATTAAATTATTAAAGTTAAATTAAAAATGGATACTTCAAAATGTCTTTGTATTTTATTTTGCTCAGACGTATTCGAAATATTTTAACTGAGCACGTATAGAGCCCGCTTCGTGCTCTAATATAAAAAAAAACGCCTTATAAATAGAAATAATTGAAATATACAACAAAGTTGTCAAAAAATTTTTTTAAAATGTCATTTTTATATTTAAGAAATGTCACACAATCCTCGCATAGGGATAAAACAAACAAAATTGAGTCAAAACATAGTTAATTTGTATTAAACTTTCTTCACTATATATAATTTTTATTTTTCAAAATTTCTAAAATTATTTAAATTTTTGTAATATTAATTTTTATCTCATGATCAAATTATTTACCTGCCACTTTATGTTTCTATGTTTCCATGAATTGTCAAAAACTTTCCAAAAAAATACACAAACTTTTAAACGACTTGTTACAGCTCGTTTTTCGATCTTTGTTCACTGCTCACTGTTAAGTTTAGATGGATAGTTATTTTATTATATTTAATATTCCTATATAATATATTATGTTCTGTTTTATAGTTTGGTGTTTTAAATTAAACAACTTAATTTCTTAAAATATATTTCAAATTGTAGAACTAATAAAGTTCTTAAATTGTTCTTTTATTTATATTAAAATTTTTATATACAATAAAAAGTTAGAAAAAGAAAAAAAATCCAGGCGTCAATTCTGTATTACCGGAAATAACCTAATAATTTTTATTTATTTAATTTTTTATTAACTGTATATAAAAAAAATTATTTACTTATTTTTAAAATCAAATGAAATTAAAATAAATAATCTGATAGAGTTCTCGTTTCGAATATGTATATTCCTTAAAAATTGATAGAAGAGAAGGGGGTTTGTTGTATAAAAGAATTTATAAATAAAAATTGTGAAAAATATTATAGGTATTTGTTATAATTTTATTTCTATATACTTTAGAAATTTTGATTTAAAAATTTTTGTGCACTTTCCATTTTTTTATTTTACTATAATTTCTTTTTATAGTAAACCCGTATGACTATAGGTCAAAGGGTATAATAAATTTGCCATTACATTAGGGACGAAGAGAAGAAGGGGGGTAGTTTTAGATTTAAGTGTATGGATCGGATCAGAATCGAAAAATAAATCGATTTAGCTGCGTATGTCAGTCCGTCCGTCTCCACGGTAACTCAAAAAATAAAGGTGCAACTAGGGTTTTGAAATTTTCACAAATTCGATTTTTTTGCAATAGCCGTCATCGCTTTCAAATCGAGCCATTTTGGTCCGAGAGTTCGGGTACCTGCTATACAACCTCTTTTTTTTTATATGGGGATTACTCTATACCTATTGAAGTTGGGTGATCTTAAGGATATCCCAGAGTTGACACAGTCTATTTTACCACACTCTTCCTCGTTTTTTCTAATTTTAGCTTCTTGTAAAAGCGTTTCTTATAGATTCAATTGCAAAAGGTTTTATTAAGAGTACCATAATGATACCATCTCTACATTTTATAGTAAAACTATGTTTTAATTGAAAAAGGTATATTTTAATACTGCTTAAAATGTTTGCAAAGCATCGCATTTTGAGCACATTTTGAAAAAAATGTATTTATACAATTTCACTCTATCCGTTGTCTGTTTGGTCGGGTGATGAATGATATTTTAATTAAGAATAGGTATCGTAAAAAATGAGTTTCAATAATAAGAAACAGCTTTTATTTCTAAACTTTACGTAGCTACAGTTCCAGTTAAAACATAGTTCTACAAAATGTATCTTTAATCTTGAATCGCTAAACGATCGCTTTTTGCATAAACTTTTAAAAATTTATAAAAAAATTAAATTCTTGTAATATTTTTTACCTTTTTCTTTCTTTAAGAAGTATAGGTATCTATTATTTTGCAAAAGAATTATATATATTTTTTTATATAAATTTTTTTTTTTATATTACGATATAATTAAAAATTTTTACGAAATTTTTTTTTATTAAATATGTTTTGACCGGGGCTTGAACCCGAAACCTTTAATTTGAAGATCAATGTCTTAATTCCTATATCATTGGTCAGATTAATCTGTTTACTCAAAATTTATTATATGAAACATTGTTTAATTTTGCAAATGTAATTTTGTTTCCTGTTTTATTTTATTTTTTAGTAACAAAGGTTCCTAAACTATTCTTAGTTCTATAAGTTTTACAAGAAATCGAACATATACCTATTACAACTACAATTACTACAAATTATACAGTGAAATCTTTTTTCGTAGCGCGGAGAAATTACCAAAAATAAGACCAAATTATTTTGGGTATAATTTGTATTTAAATTTATTTAAAAAAAACACCTTAAATCAAATATGGTTATTTATTATTTTAAACTTTTATTATGGACCAGATTCCGATTATTTTCTTGTAAGAATTTAAAACAAAAATTTTTTTTTTATAAATTAAAGAAGTTTAATTACCTCTAAGGCCTTTTTTTATTTTATTTTATCTTATATTTATTTTTTATTATTTTAATTCCCAGCTTTATAAGTACTAGAAATTCTTATATACAAAGTTCAATTTATAGCAGAACCTTTTTAATCACTTTTAATTAACGAACGCATTCAATAAACCCCAAAGATGCATATTTTTCCATAAACATACAACAACACATATACTCGTATATATAAAAATAAATTCGCTAAAAGAGATGACCCAAAAAAAATATATTATATTTAATTACTGATCCTTTTCATTGAATGTTTTTTCACAGAAAAATAAAAAAAAAAAAATAAAAAAAAAAATTATTAAACCACCGGATATGACGTTATTAATAAAGAATTTAGCGCTATATCGCGCATCCGCACATTATTATTAACATCAACATCAATATCATTTCAACACAGAGAAAGAGAGAGGAGTAACAACAATATAATCAATATTGCATCTTTATTAAAAACCGCTACATATTTTATTTTATTATTTTTTTTCGTTTTTTAAAAGCCCAGTCAAAAGTGCAACAGCATTCTTTAACATTTCTTTCTTTTTTATTTTCATTGTTATTTTGTTTTTCTACTTCTCTTCTTTAAAATTTTTCGTACATTTTAATATTCATTCAATATTAAAGGTTGAAAAACTTAAAAACAAATTCTTCAAAAAAAAAAAAAACAAAATAAAAATAAAAATGAAATAAAAACTTAATGAACGGCTACTAAAACCGACCGGCGGTGAACTTAAATCTCTCTCCTCATTGTTTTTCTGGGAAGAGACTTCAATTTATTAAAAAACAGGATACATATATATACTCGCATAATATAATATATATATATAATATCCAAAAAAATAAAGTAATATATATATATATATATATATATATATTTATAAAGGCAAAACATAACAACACAAAATGAGGAGAGAAAAAATTCAGAGATCCCATCAGATCAGCAATCAGCATCAGCAGGCACATAATATAAATGAATAAATAAAACAGTAACCACGGCGACAATCAACAGTATTGGCAAGCAATAACAAAAATTGAAATTAACAAAAAGATAAAAAAAAAAAAATATTCACATATTTATAAACAAAAACGTCTACAACGTCTATGGCTTTCAGACCGCTTAACAAAACGACAATGATGACTATACGCGATCGCGATTTTTACAAAGTAATTTTGGAATGCAAAAGTTCAATGCATTTATTTTTTCTTTGAATCTTGGTTTTTTTTTTGTTTTTCCTAATTTTAGTTTTTTTTTTTTATGTATTAAGAATAGAACAGTGGATTGACCTTAATAAAAAATAAAATTTGATTGCTTCTAATAAGAAAAAACATTCTTGCGCTAAATATATTAAAAAAATAAAATCTTAGAATTTTCCATTAAGTAAAAATAAGAAAAACAGGATCCTGCGGTGGAACTCTGAATCAAATAAAAATAGTAAATTAAATTCGATTAAATAAAATTAGAAATATTTTTTTTTAAACGCCTGAACCTTTGAAAATAAAAAAAGTGATTGGCCCAAATTTGAATCCCGGTAACAGTGACATTTTATTTGATATTCGACTCGACTCAGCAATCATTTGTCATTTGATTCAAATTAATGGCATAACTAAGTTTTAATAATTCTATATAATCTAATATAGAAATGCATTATAAGTACTGGGAATTTGAGATAAAATAATAAAAAAGGGGATCAATATAAAACAAGAGAAACAAATACAAAATATAAAATATAAACAAATATTTTAATTAAATAATATACCTCACAGATATAGAAATGAAATGAGATACAGAAATGCCTTATTATTCAAATATAAAATTATTACAATATATAAGGGGTTCACAGCCTAAGTGGTCTAACCCACAAAAATATAAAAAAAAAATCACAAGGGTTTTGCTTTTAAAAAAAAATAAGAGAAATGGTTAATCAAATTCTTTACAACTTAAGAGCGATTACTGGCCTGATGGTTTTCTTAATTTTAATTTAAGAAGTAGCATTTATTACCATATTGCAATTGCCATGCCACATAATAATATATTCTTATAAACATTATATGTATATAAATATGTAATACCTATTATCTTTTTTGCAAGTATGACAGTATGGAAATTCCTTATACAAGTAGAATAATTTCCCTTTATATTATTTTTGAATATAACCTAAAACATTTTTTTACAAGTACTAGGTATGTTACAACTTGCAAGTATATTGTTTGTTTGAACGTGTGGAAACTTATTAGGTATAGCGTTTTTTTTTTATTTATTTGCTTTTTGTCTGCAATTTTCATTCGTAATATATACTACATTATATACATATATATACATTATATTCCTTTAATTCCGTTCTCAATTCTCAATCTCAGATATAATGAAATAAACTCAAAAACAAAATAGAGGACACGAAAATAAAAAAAAATAAAAAAATATTCCCAGACCCACATGATCAGCATAAATTTATAAACAAGAAACAATAAAAAAAAAAAATAAAGATCTTAAATAGGTATACAAAAAAATTTTTAAACAACCGACTGTTTTTGTTGCAATGGAAACAAACAACAACGGCATCGTCAATTGAGCATCCAAACTAGTCAATGTTGTATAATCAAAATAATATACATTTGCGGATTTTGGTTTTGTTTTCTTTACTCTTTCAGTTGAAATCCTAAAAAAAAAAACAAGAATAAATAAATTGATTTACCTGAAAATTGCACAGCAAAAAATTTAAACCAAAATCTACACTGAAAAAAAAACCATGTAATTTATAACATTATTTTGGGGTGCAACCTTTTCGGATTTATTTGTGATTAATTTAAAAAAAAAGGCTGTCAATTTATTTTCTCTACCTATTATTAAAAATAAGGGGTACTATATGGGTTTGAAATACTAATGTACATATATATTTATTTTTTATCTTATTATAGGTTTGTTAGATTTTAAGAGTAGAGTAGGTATATTAAATGAATATAAAATTTAGACCCTAATAGATTTTAATAAAATATATTGTGAATCTTTTTTAAATCAGTATCCGAAAATGAAAGTTTGTTGACCTATATTGAATATTTAAGGTTTTCATTTAATCTAAACTAGGTTGGAAAATTTGCCCTATTTTTAATTTTTTTTTTTTTATTAAAAGTGAAAGGTATGACAAATTTGAATTAACAAAAAAAAAGTAATTGTTTGTTTAATAATTTTTTTTTAAATCTAAAGTACAGTTTTGCACAGTCCGAAAAAACAAAATGAAATTTCACAAAATTTTTGCAGCTGATACATGATTTTTAAATATTTTTAATTTTAAATTTAAACGTAACACATTAATTGTCTTTTATATATATGTAATTTAATTGATAATCGAATAATTATTTAGTTTAGAAATTTAGACAACTCTTCTGGCTTGAGCACAATAAGCGTAGCCATCAAAGTTGCTAAATGTCAAAATATAGTTATCAAGTTTAAAGTTAAAACTTAAGCTTAGAATGTTGCGTTGTTGAAAATTTTTTAATGGTAACTTGTATTGTGTGCATTTAATAGTGTTTTCCATTTGCTTAAATTTTGAAGTAGTATTTCTGCTTTGGTAGTCATCATCTAAGCTCAAGTTTTCGATAAATCCTTCAATTCTTCGAAATAACTGTTTAGGTGTTCCAATATTTTTATCATTTGTTTTCTGAATGATATTGTAAAAAGCCTTAGAAACTAAACTGAAACTATTCAACTGTGGAAGCTAGGAAAAAGTTGAGTATGATAATTTAATTAATAGGTAAACACCTTAACTAATTTGAATGTTTAGCAGCGATGAAGATGCTATGATATTTTTATAAATCTTATGAAAACAAACTTGAAAGATCTTTATCTTCAAAAACGATAAAATCTTTTCGAAAAAATCTTTCTTTTCGTATCGGAAAGTATAGTACTAGCAGCTGTAAATTTAAGTGCGAAGTGCAATCAATTATGGTAGTCAAGAGAATACTAATTATTTGACAGATAACTTAGTATTAGTGCGATTAATTCCGGACAACACCTGATACTATTCGGAGTTTTTCGGAATAAATTTAGTGTGACAAGCTTATCTTTGATGCGAAGTGCGATAATTTTAGATTTAACCTGAATATATTTTGGAAATCCTTTTTTGATTTGCATTCGTCTCCGATTAAACATGAGTCTTAAGGTAAAAGTATAACAGTTTAAGTAAAATATTGTAAAATGTTTGGAATATTTTTAAATAATCACTTCGACCCTTTAAATAACATTTCGAATACCTTCAATCAAAGGAATACACTCTTATTAAAAAAGCAGCATTTAAGTAAATGTTTTACATACATTTTCTTCCAGTGTATATTTTTTCGCACTGTCGCGGATAAAAAAATAAAAACACAAAAATTAAAAAAAAAATATTAAATACATACAGCTAAATTAATAAAAAAAAAACCAAATAATAAAAATACAAAAGAAAAGTTTATTCATAAATACCAGTAATGAGTAAATTGCGAACCAGTGAAGATGAAATATATATATTATATGGATATGCACATATATACATATAATATCCAAAGCAAAAAAATTAATAAATAAAAAATACAAATAAAATTAAAAGGAATTCCGAGATCAAAAATCTGGCTTTAAACAAAAAAATGAAAATAAAATGTGAAAAACAAACTAATACATGCTTACTTCAAAAAAAAAACAAAAATAAAAACAAAATGACAAAAGAATCTTTGAGTTTTTTCTTGAATAGTTTGGTTAAACTGTTCCGTACCGTACTATATTATATCTTAAACACACATATCTATTTATCTATAGGTCACTAGCACTGGTCAAGAGAATAAGAATAGCAAGAAAATAGTTTTATGTGAAAAACATGAAATATAAAAAAAAAAAAAATTTAATCACTTTAAGGAATAAAATATGTGTATGTAATATGTATGTATATATATATATATAAATTTAAAATCAAAATAAGTAAGAAATTTAACGGCAATCTAAATATGAAAAAAACTGGAAATTAAAAAGAGAAAAATTAAAAAAAAAAATAAACATATTTTTTAAATGTATATAATATGTAATGAATTGAATTCGTTTATTATTATATAGGTATATATATATATATATATACGCATTCCTTTCCTGAGGCTTCAATTTCCAAAAGAATTTTAACATTTATAAATTTAGCGGGCCGATCATTTTTTTTTAAAAAAAAAAAACAATTTTCATTTAAAACAAAATTTTGTTTTTTTTTTTGTAAATTTTTTTGAATGTTTTTATACAAAAACTGGAATACATTTTTTATTCTTTTAATACATTTTTTAATGTTTATTAATTATAAAAATATTTTAAAAGTCCTTAAACGTCTCGAAAATATGTAAATGACACTCTTAGAGTGCATTTTATATTGGAACTGTGATATGTGGCTAGAGTTGTATGTTTTGAATTGACGTTCTTCGACTTATCGATGCTTCCATTGACGCTCTTAGAACATATAAATTCTTCAAAATAAACGAATCTTTTCTCCTTATTTGCGCTAAGCAGTAAATTCTCTCGACGAATAAATATTTTTACTTTCTAGGAATAAATCTTAGTCAGATTGTTGTCAAGAATTAATGAAGAGGAACAGGGAAAGCAGAAACTTCCTATCCGTTTCTTTTCGGAAATTTTAAATAATGCCTTATGTGTATTTATATAGTTAGGAGGTCACACACTTATTCACAGTCATATCATGCTTAGGAGGTCATAGTCTTATTCACACTAATGCTTAAGAGTTACTACTCTTATTCACACACATCCTAGGCTTGTCCTAGGATCACACACTTATGCACACCACTTTATACCAAAAAAAATCTGCCTTATATTTTAAAATTTGTCGATATTCAGAAAGTTGATTTAAAATCGTATCCCGAATCTCTTATAGAAATCTTTCACTTCTTTTAAATACTGAACCCTAAATCCTAAAGCTTTTATTCTGTTTCATTTCAATATCCTTTGTACGAAATTAAATTAAAAAACTGTTAAATGTTTTAAAGTTTAAAACTAAATTAAATTATGTTTTTTAAATATAGAGGTCAGGTTGCCTCAGTTAATCAAAACTCAACAAAGTCAAGGTTTTCTGTGATCTCCAGAAGGTCTTCTTTGATTCAATGAAAATGTTTACTCAAAAAAAAGGTGTTTCATACAATTAAATCCTAAAATTCAGGTTTTAAAAAACTTTTCTAAAAATTAAATTTTAAAATTTATCATTTGAGAAGTTTGGGACGCATTTAATAACATTTTCAAGCCAACAACATTATTTAACAGTTAAAAAAAAATTGTGCAAAAACAATTAAATCGATAAGATAAAATAAATACTAGAAACCTGCAATAGGTAATAAACTCTGTCGCTAACTTCTGTTCATATAAGCATAAAAAAACAACAAGTAATCCTAGTTAATATTAAATTTAATTTTTGTTGATTTTGTTTCCTTTTTATTTTTTATTGTATAATTTTTTATTTTTTATTTGAGTAAATCCAATAAGCTTCTTCTAAATGAATTTGATATGTGTTAGTGTTTTTTTGTTTTTTTTTTTTTTTTTAAATCAATTTTTCCTTAATTCTTGTACATATATATGTGTGTAGGTATTTGGTTGTTATTGATTTAAAAAAAAATATAAAAATAAACAAATAAATGAAAAAGTAATTCCAAGAAATTTGTCGGCTGACATCAAATATTTCATCGTCCCGATTGAACCGATTAAATTTTTAGTTTAGATCTGGTTTGTTTGGTCAGTTTTTTTTTTTTTTGTTTTATTCTTTTTTTTTTTTTTATTCAATGAAGTTGGTTGCAAAGGAACAAATTATAATAAAATTTAATTTCTTTGTTGTGAATTTTAGTTTTGTTATTTATTTAATTTTTAACCTTTAAGTGTTAAACGTTGATCAAAAAGATACTAATTTCACTTTGTTGTAAAGATTAGTTAATAGACTTCAGGCTTTTTTTTTAAATAATTATAATCCTTTAGACTTTAGGCTTAAAATTTGAGTATAGTGATTTAAGTGTAAACTCACAAAGTCATAAAATAAAGTCAAATAATATCAAATTTTCGATGGAAAACTGATACGGAAAGAAATGAAACATCTCTATTGGAAATATTTCGTTCGTTTCATTGATCTGATCAATGACGTAGTGGTAAAGAAACGTCTCAGATTTTTTATATTTTTCATAACTTTTCGTAATTTTTGATTACTGTTCTGTTGTGTACTGTTCCATATCCAATTCCCCAAGTTTTCTTCACAATATTCTGAAATAAAAATAAAAAATATAAATAAATTTAAAAAGTTATTAAACATTCAAACCATATCGGTCGTTTTGCGCCACCTTGTATTTAATATATGTAAATATATAAATAACTTTTGTGTTAAATAGTAGATGGCGCACAAAATTAACATTTGTGTATTCATAATCTTATACAATAGCCGAGAAATCAACAGCTTAGTGAATATAACGATTAAAGAAACTGAAATCTAGTCTAAAAAGACTTGGTGAATGCCCTATTCTCCTTAACGGAGTGGAAAAAGAATTAAAAAATAATGCAAATTATTTAAAATTCAGGGCAGTAATTATAAATCCATAATACCTATCATAAAATTAATTTTTTTTAATTATTTAAATATTTTTCTAAACAGATATTTTCTAACTTATGTATTTGTATTTTTAACTTATGAATTATGTATTTTAATGAGTCAATTTAAACTAGTATAGTTTAAATTTGTACTAAGTTCTTAGAGAAACAGTTATTTTAAGGACAGAATCAGCGTATAAAAGTAATTTCTAGAACATAATACAAAAACTTATTTTAACCCAAGTTTTAAAAAACTGTTTAGTATAAAATTTTCACTTGAACTTATTATAATAAGGTAAACAAACATTATAAAATGCACATAAAGGTTAATTTGTTTTTAACTTGTATGCATTTTTTATTAATTTCAAAGTTAATTCTAAGAAAAAGAAGAAAAAAAAACTGAAAAATTTTTTAAAAATAAGAATGTGTAGAGAGAAAAATAACTTATTCAAATTCAGTGGACACTGTTGACCGTTGTTTTCAATAATTTTGAGTTTGTATTTTACTGTGTGACGTTATTTTTTAAAAATATTTTTGTAGGTACCTTGATATTTTTTAAAAGTCATTTATATTGTTACTTTATTTCGACTTCTATTCATATTTAATAAAAGGTAAAATAACATTTTTCCTATATTTTATGAATTATTCTTATTAATTTTTTTCACCTTCCTATTTATTGAATACGATTTGATTTTTTTTATTAAAAACTAAATTATTGTTAGTAATCTATATTTTTGGCGCGCAAAATTAATTTTAAGGAAATAATGTGTAGGTATCTAAATATTTTTTAAACTGAATTTGAAATCTGTAACACCTAAAACCTACCACTAAATTGGAGGTTTTCTGATTTTATGTCGTTGTATTGTAGATAAAAATAATTATAGATATAAATTTCTTAATTTAGATAAAAAATAATTAAAAATATTTAATTAATTAAATTTTAATTTTACATTTTCTACTTATTCTTCCAGGTGAGTTTATCCAGTCTACGATATGACTTATTCGCTTAACATGTAAATAATAATTTAAGTTTATATATTATATTTTTTAAAGAAATCACTAATTTTAATTATTTATGTAGCGCACCTTTTAACTAATTTTTAAAATTAAGTGTTATATTTATAAACATTAGAAATACAGCACCATTAGGGATATTAGGTACTTTGGTCGAAGGATTTCATTGGGTAAAAATGAATAAATAACTTATTATTAATTAACCAAGGCTAATAAACTTATGATTAGATTAGTACACAAGTCTTTTTCAAAATAAAAAAATAAAACAACTGGGTGGCACAGTGGTTAAAGTGCCGACCTTTCATGCGAAAGGCCCTGGTTCAAATCCCAGTGAAAGTGTAAAAACTTTTGTGCTTTTCGACTTGACTCAGCTATTATTCGTTATTGGATACAAATTAATGGCTTAATCAATAATTAATTATTATATATCTTTAATAAAAAGTACATTAATATAACAATATAAACAAATTCAAAATATAAACAAATAATTAAATTGAATATTATAACTCACAGATATAGAATACCATATAACTCAAATACAAAATGATTACAATATGAAGAAAAATTGAATTTTATCAAATGAAAATCTGGGACTGGACGTTTCTACATGTTCTAAGGCCTAGTACTATCTCATGTTTAAATTGTATGTGGAATTCATTCGGATCAGTTCTAATAACACAAATATAATATGACTTTGTTCCAACATGTACCTATGGTATAGAGAGGCTTATTAGCCTAAAAGTCTAACAGTTAGCGCTTAAAAAAAAAAAAAAATTGGGTATTGGGAGTTCAAAATAAGAGTTTTCCAAAGAAGTCCAGCTATGTATTTCTTTACCTTCAGAGATGTTCAGAGTTGCTAAACTAACGAAACATTAAAAGAATATTATACTAATGTTAACATGTAATCATACCAAATGCATCCAGAACTTCCAAACAGAAAATTGGACACATTTAAATTGGAACTATAACAGAACTAATTAGGTGTATTCGGGTAAAATCCTTCTTAATGTAATTAATATGAGTTATATGGGTAACTATATGGGTTTTAAGGTTATTACTAAAAGCTATACAAAGAAGTCTTCAAGAAATTTTAAGCCCTTAAGAAACCAGAAAGATAAAAATTATATTAATAATATAATTTGTTTAAAAATTTGGCTTAATTTAGATATAAAAAAAAGACTAATCAAAGACGAAAACATGCAACAGTAAAATTTCATTTTAACACTAAACAAGAAAAAGGGGTTTTAATGACATTTGGTTTTTTTTTTTAATTTCCATGTCTTTTCAACTTTCAAATTGTTTTAAAGGTATAAAATTAGAAATGATTGCTTCGTTTAAATTTTATTTTTTTTATTTAGTACATGTACAGGATACAACATGAATACAACATTGTCTATAAAAAGCAAAATTAATTAAGCTTTGTTTATTGTGTGCGTATTTAATTTAAAAAAGTTTAAGATTGAAAATTTTTTTTTTAAAATAGACAAAATACAAAATTTTGGTCGTAAATGTCGTAATTTAATGGATTTTCCGTTTTTCAATATATTTTATTTCCATTTCTAGTTCTATTTTATTATATTCATCTTTATTTCCTTCATAGTCTCCTAAATTTGAATCGAATAGAGTCGAACCATTAATTTGAGGGACACCGATGTTATTTTCATATATATATATGTGTGTGTGTACGCGTATTTTGTTTTTAAGCAAATTATAGAGGATGCAAACAAAAGTACCATGAAGGCAATAACATATAAATATTCCTAAAATAAGTGATAAATGGATACAGTAAGACCTACATTTACGTGTACATTTATTTCTAAGAATACTTATTTTTTTAAGAAATTCCGTTGTATTAAGGAACTTATCCTTGCTCTTCTTAGGAAACTATTTTGCAACATAAGGTTTTTGTTAGATTTAGTTAAAAACATTAGGGACACGTATTGGATTACTTAAGAACAACGCGTTCATTTATTTTAATTTAATTAAAAAAAAATTTTAGAAACAAAAGGTTAAATAAAATTTTTATATCACGTATCCGTTATTCGTATTAATAATGGGGTTACAGTATTTGTGAATATAAATATGATGCTGCTGCACGGGTGCAGAGAGAAGAGATATTTTTTGTCTGAATGCACATTTTTTTTTTTTTTTTATAGTTAAACCGTAATTAAAATAAAAACTAACAAGGGGGCCTTCTAATCTATTTTCGGCAAAGAATTTTTGTCGCATAATTTTCTTATTATTTTGGTTTTCCCTTTTTTTTTTTTTTTCTTCCAAATATAAATAAAATAAAAATTTATTTTTAATATGTTGTTTTGTTGTTGTTTTTATTTTTATTTGTTTTAAAGAAAACTATACACATTCGGTAAACGTGTCGTCTGGGTTTTTATAAGGAAAACAAAGTAAAAGAAAACATTTATTATTATTTTTTTTTATTATTTTTGTGTAAATTATAGCTAAAGGTTCGTAAACTTTTGTAGGGAAAAGATCATTGTACGCAAAGACAGAATCACAGTACAGTAAAGAGCATATTAAATTGATTTTTTGTTTTTTAAGTTGTTTTCCTTTTTTTTTTTGTGCATATTCATATATGTATGATACTATATATTTAATACATATTATATATATACAAACATGAAGATCATTCCGAAAAAAAAAAAAAAAAAAATTATCTATTTCCGCTGCAAATGAGAATTTATTTGATGAACTACTCATACATTGCAATGAAAATTATATATTATATGCATTACAAGTATGTACCTAGTTACATTGTATTTTGAATTTATATTTAAATTTCTTTTACCAGAATAATGAAAATTTATATTTTAAAATTCAGAAAAGAACTTGTTTTATTTGAACCGTTCAACTGTCAAAAATGACTTATTTTACCTACTTTGTCATTTACGAATTATTAAAAAAAAATCTTAAGTTAAAGTCTTCGATTATAATAGATGGAAGATTACTAAAAATGTTGTACGCAATGTTCTGTCTATTAAAAAATAATAAAAATAACAACGGCTGGGTGGCACAGTAGTTAGAGTGCCGACTTTCATGCAGGGCGCCCGGGTTCGAATCCCAATGAAAGTGAAAAAACTTTTATCTGGTTTTCAACTCGACTCAGCTATCATTCGCCTTTGAGTTCAAATTAATGGCTTAATTAATAATTATATATTTTTAATAATAAATAAATAAATATAACAATATAAACAAATATTTCAATTAAATAATATAACTCACTGATATAAAATACCATATAATTCAAGTACAAAATTATTACAATATAAACAAAAATAGAAATGTATTTATTGAAAATCTAAGACAGTTATATATGTTACAAGGCGTAGTACTATCTCATGTTTCAATTGTATGTGGAATTCATTTGATCAGTTCTAATATATGAATATAATGTTAATTTTAACAACTTTCCAATTTTATAGGTACTTAAAGATAAAAATCAATTGACATATTAGTTCCACGTTAATGAGGAAGGTTCAAAGTTTATTCTTAATAAGGTCTACTTACCAATTTCAATAAACTGTAGAATAAAAGTTCAAAAATAAAATATGTTAATGTTTAACGAATTATAACATATAACGAAATTAAAATAAACTAGAATTTTAATTAACAAATCACATATTCGATATATTTACAACTAAATTTAATGAGGTTTTTTTAAAATTGACAAAGCTTTAATATGGTATAATTACTAAAATAAAATAACCTTATTTTAAATTTTTTTAGTTTTTTTAAAGAATTATGCGTATACCTACAATATTTTTTTTTATAAAAAATATTATTTTTATTTTTTTATCTATATGTATATATTGGTCGAACGTTTAAATTAACTTTTATAAATATGTAAATTGTACTTACTGGTGGCTTAAATTATCGGCTTAATTGTTTCGAGCTGTATGACCTTAAAGACAATTTAGAGCATTTTTTTTTTTGGCCTGATAAAAAGGAACACATAATTTTTCCTCCAAACAAATTTTTAGCATTCTGAAAAATATTTTTAAAATCATGAGAAAGTGGCTATTCTAAATTAATTAATTCATTTTAATCCCTATCCTTTTTATATCTAATTCATTTTTGCAGTAAATGGTTGACATTTTCCATTTTTAATAGAAAATGCCCATTTTTCCTAATATGACATTAGATTTGATGTCGAAAGTTTCAAATAACCATTTTTTGTAAGCTTAACTCTGTAGTGTTAAATTATCTTATAACATTCGTTAAAGATCTGATCATCCAGATATTTTTCATCCTCCTTAAATGTTATTTTTCTTCTTTACTTATTCTGAAATGGTGAAAATAATTTTTTTCTAGTTGTATAGATATGGGTTATGAATCTTAACTCGTTTTATTGAATGCAATAATTTGCAAGAATCAATTAGGAAAGTTAACGTAATCGATAACTATTTCAATTTTAAATTATTAAAATATTTTTCAGATATGTGGAGCTCAGATTCAAACCATGCAATGTCCATATAAGATAATTTTGTCTTTATTCAAGAAAGTTTGAGATGCCTCTAAATATTAACAAGATCCCAAAAAGAAAAGTAAAGATATTTTTAGTATAGAAACCCCACTTTAAGCTTTTGAATCGCAAAATTATAAAAAAAAGATAGAATAGCTAATTTCCTGCAAAAATCTATCATAAAGTCAATTTTTCAGAATATAAACATTGCACGTTTTGAATCGTAGCTCCTCAAATATATTAGACTTGTATTGATCGTTGCTTTTTTATGGACTCGACAAATCCCGTGTTTGCAATTATTTTTCCGAAAAATTTTTGAGAAAATCGAAAGGTAGAATATAGCAACCACTAATTTTTGGACCTATGCTAAATTTTGTTCCTAAAACCAGCAAAAAATTGATAAACTTTTAAATTCTAATATATTTTTATATAGCATTTACTTAGATACTATCTTCAGATATCTTACTTATATTCAAATATTATCGGTTTTTAATTGTATATATATATATATATATACACCATGATAAAATATAATTTCTTAATTTATTCAATTTTATTCCCCCCAATTATGTGTTTTTCCTGTTGTTATTTTTTTTTTATAGTTTTTCTTTTTTTTATTATTTCCACAAAATCACCTATATATGAAAATTTATTACTTTATCCTAAATTCCAAGTTTTGTTTTATTTTTTTTCTTGTTTTTTAAATTTGTTCAATAATATAAAAATAGAAAATTAAACAAGGAACCGAAAATAGTATCTAATATAGAAAAAAAAAAAAAAAAAAAAAACAAATACCATTTTCAAATTTGACAAACGCACGTACGTACGTACGACATTAGTCCCCATATTCAAACATTAATTTTGTCAAACCAATATAAAACCAATGAATCACTGAAAATATTTCTGACAAATAAAATAAAAATAAAAAAAAATAAAAATTAAAATATATCAATAAGAACGGTTAAGTTATTTTTAGCTGATGAATTGTATAAATATATATATATACATATGTGTATATATATTACATTTATAATTTTCTCCATCACAACAAATTTATTAATATGGGCTTTGAATTTACAACAGGCCCTAAATTTATATTTTTAATTTAATTTAATTTAGAATTCACTGAGGAACAAAATAAGGTTGAAAAAACGAACCCTCCGTTTTTTTTTTTTTTTACATTATTTTTAAAAATTTTAATATTTGCGTTAAGATTCAAATGCTGGAATCTTTTAAACAATTGACAACACATCAAATGCAACAAAAACATATTAACAACACAACAAGTTTTATTCATTCTTTAGATTTTTTAATATATACTAGGTATATGTTTATATTGCACATTCCAATGGCTACGGCATCACGTTTTGTAGAAAAAAAAAAAAAAAAAAAAACAAATTTGTTTTTTCTTAACAGTTTTTCTTCTCTGTCACACACACAATACACACTCTCTCTCTCCCTAAACTTAAATATTTTACTTCTTATATACCTAGTCAGTCAGAAGAATACAGAATACAACTTCCCGTTAATATTATGCATTTTAATTTCAAAAAAAAAAAGTACAAGAAATTTTCAAATCAACTTATATTTTAAAAAGAATGCAATGCAAGTTAAAATTAAAAAAAAAAACAAAAACAACAAAAAACGGAAAGAAAATATTAAAAATGTAAAAAGAAAAAAAAAATAATAATATTAAAAACAAACACCTCTCATATAAATTTTCATTCTTATAACCAAAAAGGTGTCAAAAAATTTTCTATTATTATATATATCAAGTTTTCCCCCACGCATGGCATATAATATTACATATATAAATTACAATATTATATACATTTTTATGTATATATATATGTATATCTAAAAATATATACATATATAATAATTTGAAATGAACTCATAAAAAAAAATTGATGAGAAGGAAAATATGTTACCTTATAATTATAAATTTTTTTTTAATATATATATGTATATATATATATATATGTATATATAAACAACAATACATTACAATCTTTTCCTCTTCTAACACACTATCACGATATAAATTGAATTTTATAGTAAATTATAGTAAAAAGTATGTAGATAGTATGTAGATATAAAATCAAGTGACATCTTTAAATATAAAGATAATAGCTATGTACATATATAGAATTTATACTAAAGCCTTATAAAGTTATAAGTATATTAAAAATATGAAATAAATTTTTTTCTCTATTTTTTTCCAACACTGTCGTCTGTCTCTCTTTAATTAAATCTCACCTATCGGTACTATAATAATAGGGGTAGGATAGAAATAGAAGGTAGTAAAAATTGAAAAGTCAATTTTTTCTTTGCTCTCCCTCTAAAAACATTTCAATTTTATGTTATGACGATTATTTGATGACATTGTGATTGCATTTTACACATTTTACATACACATTTTATTCATTAATCTATATAAAAATACAAATTAATAAAGTTTTATTATATGCTTCTCCTTAACGCGCTGCTCAGTTCGCAATATTAAATAAACAACAAATGTCAAAATAATTACATTGTGTTGCGCCACCCCTGTAATGCAGTGAAGCCGTCACTGCATTTTTGTTGCAACAGCAGCAGCTGTCTTTCTCTGCTTTTTTTTTGTTTATAATATTAAATACATATATGTATGGATACAATTTTATAAATATATATATATATAACTATACATATAATCGATCCAGTAAAAGGCAGCCAAAAATAAATAAAAAAAAAAAAAAAAATTAAAAAAAAAATGCAGAAAAAATTTTGATGACAGCAAAAGCAACAACAACAACAGTAATAATGAAAAGGAAAAAAAAAACACAAAAACAAAATACATATTATTACTTCCGGTCTCGTCTATCAAACATTTTCTTTTTTTTTTTTTCGTTTTTCTTGTGTTTAGGTGTTATTATTATATGTTTGTACTTTGTTGTTCGTCAATCTTATTTGAAGTTCATTTACAGCAAAGAATTTTCTTTTTATTTTTTGTTTTTTTTTTTATTTTTTGTTGCATATTGAAAATCAACAACATTACAACGGGTCGCTTTTAATGTAGCATATATTTTATAATAAAAAATTTTTTTTTATTAGTTTTTTTTGTATATATATGTACCTAAAACTATCTATGTAGTTATGCTATAATATGTGAATGTGTGTTTTTTTTAAATATATACATATATTATTATTGATGTAGGAAAGTACAGTTCTCTTTAATTTGTACCATAATATATACAACACACATTAAATTATTTTAGAATAAATAGTTTTTAGGTGAAACCAAACAAACAACAAGAGCAATAAAAACAACACAACAACAAATTTTTTTAATGAAAAAAAAAAAATGTGTGTGCAATAGGAAATAAAAATCGAATAGATTTTCTTGTTTTGTTGTAATATTGATATTTTGTTTTCAATAGATATTAAAAATGTTGGAAAATATTATTTTTTAGTAGCAGACGACAATTTTTTTTTGTTTTGAATTTTAGAAGTCAAAGAAAATAGAAAAATATTTTAAAAGAAAAATAATATGTTGTATTTAAAAGAAAATTATAGATACCTAAATAATATTAAAAAATGGTTTAAGATTGCAATGAAATTTCAATGTATAAATAATAGGTAAAATATAATATGACGTATAGGTTATAGTAGTTAGGTATATTTAAAAAAAAAACTGTTACACTGTTAATAAGTAACTGTGTTTCTAGATCAGTAAAGTTATTTTATAATTTCCCCTAAAACTTTACGCGATAAAAATTTAGTTGGAATCAATGTAGGTACATATTGGGAATGGAAATTATTAAGCAATTTTAAAAAATTGCGCCGACTAAAATTATTTTTGGTTTTTATATAATTTCAATTAAAAATATATAGGTAGGTACATAATTGAAAAATTGGAAACCCTTAAAGATTTTCGTAAAATTTCCTATAAGTTATAAGAATCAATCAAAGTTTAATCAGGAATTTGTAGGCAATATAATTAATAATAATAGATACAAACTTATGGAAAAATTCAGTTTATTTTTTTTTGTTATTTTTTGGAGCGCTAACTGTAAGGCTAATAAGCTTGAATATACCATAGGGTAGAGTACAACTTGGAACGGGGGGTAATATTATATTTGTGTTATTAGAATTGATGATAATGAATTCCACACACAATTTAAACATGAGATATTACTAGGCCTTATAACATGTAGAAACGTCTTAGATTTTTAGAAAATACAATTCTATTTTTTGTTTATATTGTAATATTTTGTATTTGAGTTATATGGTATTCTATATCTGTGAATTATATTATTCAATTAAATTATTTGTTTATATTTCACATTTGTTTTTATTGCTATTTTAATGTATTTTTATTAAAGATATATAATTATTAATTGTTGATTAGGCCTTTTATTTGAGCTCAATGGCGAATGGTAGCTGAGTCGGGTCGAAAACCAGAAAAGTTTTTTTACTTTCACTGGGTTTCGAATTTGGGAATTTTGCATGAAAGGTCAGCATTAAAAGAAGAAGTGCTCCTAAAAACTTAATAAGATACCAAAGATATGTTGTAATACATATAATCAGCCTTGTAATTACCTATAAATGGATAAATATAACCTTTATATTTTTATGTAATATTTCCCGTTAGAAATTATATATTATGAAAAAAAGTACAAAATAAAGCACCTACAAGATATGCAATATTTTTTACTTTTAACATTAAAAAGAGATTTTAAGATAAAACACTCCACAGAAATTATGAAATTCGAAAGTTATTTAAACTGTTTTTTAGACAATTAATCTGCTGCTGACTAATTCTTAAATTTTCAAAAAAACAAAACAAATCGACAATATAACTTTATATGAAATATTTTGAACCACAACTTGTAACCTCTCTAATAAAGAATAATTAGAATTAGAAGGTAACCCAGCAACTTGGTATAACTGTATTAATACGTAATGTTGTAAGTTCATTTTAGTTTTGCATAAGAATCTCTCATATCCTGCAAAAATTCTGATCAAGGGACCTATTGCATCCAAAAGACATCAGTGATTGAATTAAATTATTAAAAATAGTAAAAGAGTAAGAAATATTCAAAATAAAAAGAAACCTGCATACAAAGGAATCAAATAAAGAAACTAGAAATAGAATAAGAGAAGAATGAACAAAACATATTGCAAAAAGGATTATGTACTTATATATAATATGCATATATGTATATATATGTACGTATATATAATGGAATTTGCACTGTTCTGAAGAAAATGATTTTTACTTTATTTTCTTCTTATTTGACATGTTAACAATTCTCAAAACTAAATTGCAATTTTTTGCAATATTTTTTTTTTTTTCAATATGTTAGTGCTATTTACATTCAAAACAAATGAAATTTAATATATATTTTTATTGTATATAATATCCAACCAATACCAATCTATTAATAAACATTTAAAGAATTTGTAAAGTAATGTTGAAAAATAAAATATTGCGCCAAATTGTGGAACATTGTAGTTTTAAATGATCATCATCTTAGATTGCGCATCTATATTCTCATTTTATGTGAAGGAAATTTTATTTTGTTTTTGTTTATGTTTAAAAAAATTAAAATAACAACAACAAAAAGTTGCATGTAACACTTTTGTTTTGCTGATATGTATTGTGTTTATGTTGATTAGTAGTTGGTAATTCTTTCTGAGAACTTGAAATATTGCAAAAAAAGAAGTTGAAATCGAAGTTTTTTTTTCTTTTTTTTTCCAGAAGAAGCTGGACTCTGTGTTTTTGTCCTCATTGGAATTTCAATCTATTTGTTTTTTTATTTTATTTTTATTTCTTTGTATTGTATTAAAAATAAGAAAAGAAATATCAATACATACAAATATAAATTGTAAGCTATACAGACAATATAATATATATACGTAAATGTAATATTAATTAGGTTCAAATGCACTAAATTCGTTTCTTGAAAAAGTACCTATAAATAAAATATTTTATAGGTACTGTTATTGAAATATTTGGATTTCGTATTTTCTTTTTTTTAATTCCGATAAGTAGGTATAGGTACCTAGTCTTATTAATTTTAGTTAAATCTAAATTAATTAAAATTTTATCATAATGCCCTATGGTAATGCAGTTAAGTATAATACCTAGCAATTTTTGAAATCTAATGTTTAAAACAATATAAAGAAGACTATCTGAAATTTCCAGCTCTTTAACTTTATAAAATTATTTTAAAACAAGCTGGTTTTAAGTACCTAGGTACAATGTAAGTGCGTTGAGGTTAAAAAACGCTAAATAATATTAAAATATGTTTCCATTTAGATTATGGAATTATATTAACTGTTATATGAAAATTTCACATTCATTCACAAATTTTTCCTTTTTTATATCCTGCTTTCATTTTTACAATCATTTTGAGATATTTCAAACGGTCTCAAATAATAGAAATCTTTCTTCTTCTTCTTCTTCTTCTATGGCGGTACAGTCCGTTGTCGAACCTTGGCCTTGGAAGCATCCTCTTCCAGTTCACGCGATCTTGGGCAGCAGTTATCCAATTTTGCTCTTGCAGCATTGATACAGCGTCTGACTCGACTGCATCAACCCATCGATTTCTCGGCTTTCCCACTGGTCTTTTTCTATCTATTTTCCCGTTCAATACTTTTTTTGGAATGCGGGAATCTGGCATACGTTGTATGTGACCGGCCCACCTAAGGCGTTGTAGCTTGATGTATGTCAAAACATCGCTGTCGGTGTATACATTGTATAGCTCTGCGTTGCGTCGCATTCTAAATTGGCCCTGGTCGATAATTGGCCCGAGATTTTTTAGAAATCTTTATTAGGGATAAATCTTTTCATTTCCATGTACCTATACACAAGAATTAAAGAATTTTCAAGAAGTCAATTCAGTTCGCTCATCTAAGTTAAATAACTTTCATCATTTCAATTTTAAATCTACATAATAAATTGTATCTTATTGTAAACATATTTTTATCCATTACTTAAAATATTACAGAAAAAAAACAATGTTGTATCTTACCTACATAATATATTACACTATACTAACATTCAATTTTAAAAAAATTGAAGTTATATTTTAAAATTTCAGTAAAAACCGATGATGGTAACAACAAAAAAAATAAATACTTATTCAACAAATATTATGGAGACTTCTATTATTATTTTTTTTTTTATTCTTTTGAACTTTTTTCTTTTATTTTTTTTTATTTGTTTACAAATGAAATTCCTCAAATTCTTTTGTAAGAATTTATTCTCAAGATGCAATTTACGTTGCAATGCAACGATTTTTTGTTTTTTTTTGTTATGTACAACAAAAACGTTTGTTACTATTATTTATGTATATGTATATTTTTATGTATATTAAATTCAAAAACTTAAAGACCCATCAGATTAGTTTTAAATGTAAAAAAAAAAAAAAAAAAAAATAAACTTTAATATTTGTATGTCTGGTTTAAAGACAATGTTGCACTTTACCGCTATCTTGTTTTAAGTAAGTGGTTAAGCTAATACCGGGTGAAATGACTGTTTTGTTAAAAAATTGAATTTTAGCGTAAAAATGGTCATGACTCATGTATAAGAGCGAACCTCTTGGTGGGAATTACTTACAAAATTTGTGTATTTTTAAACCCTTATGACTATAGGTATTTTTTTTAGAATAAAGGTGATGACCCAATTCTTTGCTTTTGTATACTTTGCAATGTACACCGGAGTGTAGAGTGTAGACATAATGGAATTTTGAAAAATGACATTTTTCAAATTATAATTTATTATTTATTAAAATTTTTCAAACTTTGAATACTTGAACCTTTAGTCAAGTGTCATAAGAAATAATGTATTACATTTTAACTGTTCCCGAAAACTTTGTCACTTATAGGCATTTTCCATTCAAGCATTTGCAACACAGGGCTGTTGTTTTTTAAAATTTTATTTTCATTTTATGCACTTTCATCACGTGAAAAATCTTTTAAATTTTGAAAAACTAATTAGGTACGGTTGATTAAAAAAGAACGATATCTTGATCAAATATTTAAGCCCTTTTGTTTTAAATAATGCGATTTGGATATGGGGTTTGGAATATTTGCTTTCAAAAATTAAATTAATATCTGCTTATTTAATACAAAAATGGATAGTTGACAGTTTAATTGGACACAAGTATCTAGGGTTTTTTTTTAATTTTTTTTTTTTTTTTTACACGCTAACTACCCGCTAGGAATGAATTCCTGTATACATAACATATAGGTTTAGTTGAAAAGGGAAGGAAAATGGGATATTAGAGGCGAATTAGGAGTAGGTTGGAAATGAATCTAATTTTTTTCAAGTTGTAGTATGCGACATTATTAAAAGAAGGGAACACATTAGATGGAAGCATGTTCCACATCTTAACAGTCCCTCACGACAAATGAGTTTCCATAACCAACTTTGAATACTTGAGCCTTTAGTCAATTGTCATAAAGAATAATACAATTAGGCAGGTTAGCTATGTATACCTCCAATTGATCTATGTAACTCCTTTTTTTTGAGTTGGAATCTGAGTATCTGTTGAATATTTAAGTAATCATCGACATACATAGGTAATGTTTTTTTTTTGTTTTAAATAGTAATTATGTATTTAAGATATGAATGTTTTTTTTTTCTAAATCATCACCCTGTATTTAAAAATTGTTGATCAAAGTAGGTATACAGTATTTATTTTGTGTTTTTTTTAATGGAATTTTTTCATTAGGTCTTTAGACGTTAAAATTTTAAACGACAACAACTTCCAAAAAATAAAAAAAAACCAAACAGGAATAAAAAATTCTTATCACATATCGGATAGTCGGTCGGTAATATTATTTATGAACGTACGCATACTATTACAAAAATATTTATAACTAAAATTCCATTTACTTGTGCTTTTCTTTTTTTAATTTTATTATTTACTTGTTTCATTATTTTATTTATATTTTGTTTTCCTTTAGTTTATTTTTTTTGAGTATTAGTAAAAAAAATTTTTACTTAAAAAATAAAAAAATAAAAAATAAAAATGAAGACGACGTGATCAGATCGTTTGCTAGTTTATCGGATTTTCTTTAAAAATAACAAACCAAACAAGTCAACAACCAACCAAACGGAGTTAAACAAGTAAACAAACAAACAACCAAATACCTATATGTTACATATACATATATTATATCTCAAACAAAATGTATCGCTATTTAGTAATTTCACACGGTTAAACAATATGATTCCATCTATTGAAATTTGTTTTTTATTGCGATCTGTAACTTGTAACAGTTATTGTAAATGTTTTTTCAGGTTCATTTTTATTCATCTGCATGCAACGTAAACTTAGTAGGGTTTTTTTTAGATTAAGAATGGTTGATCTATTTTAAAATCAAAGCTCGAAAATATTTTACCACAACCTAAAATTTGGTGAAATCTTTTTTTATTTTAGAAATTTATGTCTGTTTGTAGATGGTAAATTTTTATAGGAACCAAATAGTAATTAATAACGGTTTAAAAGAACAGTATGTACCTATTTTAATTAACAGTTTTTTTTTTTAAATCTCCTTGGTGACTAAATTTAATTTAAATGTAAACAATATATGTATAACATAATCAAAATAAATTACATTTAGAAAAAAAAATAAATAGGGTCGGGTCGCAACGCAAGTCTTAGATATTAGGATGGCATATGATATGCTATCCCACACATAAAAGAACAACTGACATCTTGTATATTTATTATTTGGTGAAATAATCTAGCAATTTTTAGCAATGTTTTTGTAATTTTAATAGATATTTTACATTACATTACATTTTGAGGTGCAGGCGGATACAAGTTAGTAAATCAAAATAAATTATAATATTTAATCTGTTATAGTCATAAATAAATACTTACTTTACTTTTACAATTACCAAACGACTTCAATAATTTTTTTTTAAAATACTATAGATACTCTATTATATCTATAAATACCTACTAAAGATTATTTAGACTTCTTCTTCCTCGAATTTTGAGGTTCAGGCGGATACCAGTTATGTAAAATAATAATCAGTGTAAATTGCGGTGTTTAACAAAAGTTTCGAAACAAATTCTGTTAATTATGACAATTAAACTATACTCAAAGTCTATGAATTTGAAATACAAGTTACCGGTGAGTGGTGAATGGGTTAAGAATGATTTCAATATTTTTTTTTGACTAATTTTAAAATAATGTTTTAATAAGTATAATTGTGTGGAAATCCGTATAAAAAAAATTTATTCTTTTCACTTCTTTAAATTTCATACTGTTATTGTTTTTTTTGTTTTTCTTATTTTTTTTTTTTTTGTTGATTTTCTCTAAGAAATTGATGTTTTCACATCTTTTCTTAGATCATCCACTCTGGAGTATTCATCATCATCATCATCATCATTGTTGTTATTATCATTATCAACATCATCAGCATACAGATCATGTTATTTTTGTTTTTGTTTTTAAGAAAAATATGCTGTAAAAAAAAAAAGTTAAGAAAAAAAAAATTAAAAAACAAGTAAAATGAAAAAATTCCTAAAGAACGTTGAACTTCGGAAAAAAAGTCGTTAAAAAATAAAAAAAAACAAAAAAAATACCACGTGACAAAAACAAATTTTTTTTCTCTTTTGCTCTTTTTTAATTTGCCCTTTTTGCACAGATTTCTCATTCTCTCTCTCTCTCTCTCTTTCTCTTTGTAAGCTTTCTCTTTTTCTTCTGAATTTGATTTATAAAAACATACGCAAAGCAACGTAAAAAAAATAAGAAAATCTTAAAATTCTCAAAATTTACAATTCTATATAATATATGTACATATACCTATATATTTGTTTTTGTTGCATTGCATTGCATATTTGCTGTGGTTGGCGTTGCAGCAAGTTTTGTGTGTACTGACATTGCTTTTTTTTTTATCATTATTGTAATTTTTTTTTTTTAATATTATTTTGTTACAAATGTACTTGAACGTTTATTTACTTATTTTATTATAAATAAAAAAGATGGAAAATATGCATACATACATTCATACTTACAATTTATTCGAAATATATATTTATTACTTTTATTTTTTGTGTTTAAGTATGTGTGCATATAGATTTATTGTATATATACATACTGTATATGGGTAATGTTTGCACATATAACTGTTTACATTTAGGTGAGCTGAAATATTCATGGAATGCACTTCAAAAGTAAAGCTTTCATTCATAAAATGTTATCATATTATATATGTATAGATGTAATATATTTTGATTGAGGTTTTATGCAGTTATTGTTGTTTTTCTGATTTTTTTTATGCCTCATTTTATTTTATTTTTTTTTTTTTTTTTTTATGCTTTAGAAAATAAAAAAAAAATTTGTTTTTATGTTATAAAAAACAAATACCTCCGCGTAATATGTTTAGGTGATTTGTTGAATAGTAAAATAAACAAATCCATAAAATCTATATAAAAAATTTTAATGATTTTTAATCGATTTTTTTTTTGTTTTGCTTTTATTTTATTTATTTTTTTTTAAATACGTTCCATTTAAACTAATAATTTCCACTTAACAAACGGTTAAATTTTAATGACATAAACTCTATCTATAGACATCAAATATAATATAAATGGGGTCTGAAATTTGAATATTGCATTTAATACAATATATATAGGTATTCAAAGTTTTTGAATAAAGGCTACATTTAAAATTCTAATAACCCGATAATTTACTTTTTAACCTAATTCAATTTTACCTGGTTTAATCACTAATAGGTTAATAGTCATATAAAATGTATCAAAAAAAATTAAAAATATGATCTTTAAAGAAAAAAAAAAGGAAAACTTTTTCAAGATCGTCTGGGATTTCTTTAATTTATTTTCGCCAATTCAAAATAGGTACCTATAACTTGTCATAATTTTGGTAACCTCTTCTGCTCGATTGTGGTCCATTATTTGATCATCATTTCAACATCTAATTTAATAAAAGCAGGTTAAAAGTTTTGATTACTTGACATGATAAGGTCAAATTTAAGAACCCATTTTTTTTGTCGAGACAGAACTAAACAATATTTTAGGCGTTATATGACAATGGTTCCTATATATAAATATATCATTGTAGAACACAATATTTGAATTTGAATAAGATCAAATAATATCAAATTGTAAAACATATCATATTTATTGATATATGTACCTACAGGCTCCATTTACCTCTATAAATATAAGTTATACTGTATTTACCTATTACAGTCGGAAACGGATAAGTGCATACACAATCTGTCAAATGTTTGTTTGCACTTACCTATGCGTTTTCTGCATTTATGCGTAAGTACACACAGTTGCACTAATCTGTAATTGATTAAAATATAAAAGATTTAAAAAATGACAGCGAACGAACAAAATTATCTAAACTTTAATTTATACGTATGCATACGTATGATATTTAAACAGGATTTAAATGTTTTTTATTAAAGTTGAAAATAATTTTGTTAAAGTTGAAAATTTTGTAGTACTAAAAAATTGTAAAACTGCATTTATACGGTTCTTAAATTAACGAGAATTTTGTTTTGGGGTTTGCAAATGTACACTTATAAGATTTTGCACTAATCCAATTTTTGCACTTATACATATATATTTATTAAGAATGATATGGGGTTTCATAATGAAGTGTAGTTAAGAGTTTTGATCAGTTAAGCGTTTTGCACTTATCCGTTTCCGACTTTATATGTTATATTTACGTAATTTATATATATTAATTATGTTTTATATACTAATTAAAGATCCATACATTTTCCATACTTTTTTTTTCTCAACCTGGTATTTTAACCCAGGTTTAATACTAAATAAACATAATTAAGAACCTTTACGTTATTACTATATAGGATTTTAAGTAAAAGATTGACAATAAGATTTAAAGTTTAGAATAATTGTAACTCTAACTTTTTTTCTGCTTAATCTTAAACTTTTAGAGTTGTGTACATTTTCTTTAACTTAAACTTTTATTTGTTCAAAAAAAATTTTTTCTAATTTCTACATTTGTTTTAGAGTACTTTGACAATTTATGTATTTTGACATTTCTTACTTTTTTCTTGAATATTCATTTACTTTTTTTTGATGAAAATATTTTTTATATTTGCTATATTATTTTGGCATTAGTGTGAACTGCGCGAAAATTTAAATAATTTAAATATCTGTCACTGTCATACTTTTTTTTTAAATTTCGTGCATAAAAAGTGTAAGATTGCTGGAAAAAAAGTAAGAAGGTGACCTGAAACCTTAATATAATTAGGGAGTCTTTTAAATGGACGAGATGAAATAATATTCAATAATTATTCAATATTTTGCATTATAGATATTAGGTGTTTACAATTGCTTTTTGTCTTCCTATATCCCCATACATCAAATTTGGATATAAATACAATCTATGTCAGCATTAATCAATATATATAATGAATATTGATTGATATTACCTTTATGATATGTTTCGTATGGACTACTTCATATGGACAAGACTCTGAATAAGTTCAAAAATAGTTAAACTCTAAATAAACATAGGTAGGTACATATAATTTTAATGTAATTTAGTCACAAGTAAAGGAAAATAATAAAAAATAATTTTTTGTAGTTAATATTTTTTATAGTGTTGGTAAAACTGAAATAGGTGGTATTGCATAATTTTTATGATCCTTGTGATTATTTTGTGTTATTAAAAAATTGAGTTTAGAAATTTTTGAAGTTTACATTTACGATCATGCAACATTGTATTCACGACGTCGCAAACACATTTACGATGTCAGGGTTTTACGCACTGCTCATTGAATAAATTATTTGAATATAGTTTATACATATAAACTAAGTAAAATGTATCTTATTTTTTAATTCGATTTTAGTTTAGTTCAAAGGTTTAATATTAAAATTTAATTAAGAAACTAAATTCACAGCATTTTCAATTCTTTTTTAAATATCGCAGTTTCAATTCATTGCAAGGAATCACTCCTTCGCTTTTTATAATTTTATTTAAAACAGCAACATTGTTGATAGAAAATTTAAAAAAGAAAGGATTTTTATTTTTAAAATTCTTCTCCGTTCTTATTGGTTCTTTGCATTTTGTAGATTTTTTTTTCTCAACTCAAAAAACAAAGCAAAAAATTAAAAAAAAAAAAATTAATATGAATTTTTTTATGTTATGGTTTTCTTTAAATTCATCAGTAGGCTACTTTTATTTTTTTTTTATTATTGTGCATATTTTTATATATTTATATATATATAATTCAATATTAGTTTATAAATATGCAGACTGACTTTTGATTGTATACGCAGAAATAAGAAAAACTGCAGAAAGAATTTGACAAAAATACAAAAAAAAACAAAAATTAAAAATGAGGCGCCAACTTTTGTGCGTGTGATTTTTATGTATCAGAATTTGAAAGTTTTTCGTTTTTCTTTTTTTATTATTTTGATTAAAAAAATGTGCATTCTTTTCCTCGATATAGAGCTATATATATTTTATATACATCTATATATATACACATTAAATGCATATAAATATATTTCTAGAAAAATTCATGTTGGTTTAAAAAAAAAGAAGAATGAAAAACTTAATTTTTTTTTAATGAAAGTATATTTTCATTATGATAAATATTGTTTAAATTTAATTAAATTCGATTTTCGTAAATTCCCTGTTTGTAAACCTCAATATCAACTAGATTATAAATGATAAAGGGCGTTTTTCTTTTTTTCTTGGTCAGAACAGCTCAGATTGTCGAGCGCTCAGATTAAAATTTCATCCGAACTCTGACGTTCTGAGTTAAAAAAGAAATGGTCAGAGCACAAAATGTCATTTTTATCCTAATTATATTCTAATGTCATTATTTTTTGATTGATTTAAAATTTATTTATAAAACTAAAATTTAAAAGATTTAAAATGTTAACCTTCTAAATCTTCGTTTTAAATTTTTTAATATTAAAAAAATAAAATTTAAAAAAAAGAACTTAAAAATAAAATGTCTTGATATACGAAATATTTTTTTTAATGGCGTTTTTATTATTTTATTTCTAATTTAACGTTTTTCTGTTTGACAACTCTGTGAAATCTGAAAAATTTTTATCAGCTCACAGACCTTACTCTGAGCGCTCTGCTAGTTAAAAAAGAAGCACAAAATTGAAAATCTGAATAATTTGAACACAAAAAGAAACACATTGTTTTTAGCTTGACAGCTCTGATTCTGTTCTGGTGAGAAAAAAAATCGCCCCAAATGTTCAAAATAAGTGTTCAAAATTGATTTTACGCGTTGCTAAGAGAAGAGCATAAACTGTTAAAGTGTTCCAACACAAATATGTAGATTGCAAGTCATAACCGAGTATAAAAAATTAACAAATATACGATTTGACAGTTCATATATACATTTTGACATTTCATTGACATATCATATCATAAATCAATCTAAAACTGATAATGAACACTCACTTAATAAAATTAATAAAAAACTCAATTATTAATATTAATATAGAAATCAAATAAACCTAAGTTTAAAAAAAAAAAACACAATTATTCATTCTAACGTCAAGTAATAAAAATGACAGTTCATTATCACCGTTTTTACTTGAATGCTGCTTACTTGTGAGTGTATTATGTGAATTGATTGAAATTTTTTTTAAACAAACAGGTACAAAAAACCAAATTTGAAACGAAGATCGAAATTATTCCAACAAAATTAGATTCTGTTTGACTTAAAATATATTTAATAATATTAATAAATTATATTGCCCTTAATAATCTAACTTATAATTTGGATTTATTATAATATACAATTTTATATTATCTTATCTTGCCTTCGGATTTGATCTCAAGTTATTTTTACCAGTAACTGAAGATATTCATATATTTTACATACTTTAAATATTCTTTATTTTCACCTTTATTCGTGCTAACATGACAGCACTGTTTTAATTTGAAATTTTTCTACGTTTTAATTTATTCTTCCAAATAAATCTTTCGCAACTTTTTAAAACTCATTCTTCTTAGCTTTGCTTAAGTTTTTTGCAATCATTAAAAAGGTAAAATGATTTTTCTATATTTTTTTTATTGAAAAATATAACCTATAATTAAAATATTTTTGTATGTAAAAAATTTTTAAAGGCGATTCTTTTCATATGGCTTCGAAATCCTTTAGTAGCAATTAAAAGCCGTGTGAATATCAAAAAGCATTATTAAAAATTTCTAAATTTCATTCCTAGTTATACATTCTTGTTTTTTTTCAAACATCAATCGGTGTTTACTCCCCTGCTCATATAATATTCAAATTTATAACTAAAGTTGTAGTAATATTTGTAAACAGTATACCTTAGAGCCTATGCATAAAATTGTATAAATATTTTTTTTTTTTGAAACAGTTTAAAATATCCTTTAATTTAATAATATACAATTTGAAAATGGAATATATTGTTGAACAAATTTATATTGAATTAAATTTATGTATAAAAATATAAAATATAAAAATTTATCAACTTGTTGGTAATGTTATATAATTTTTATCCCTTTTTTTAATAATTTTTATTGAATATTAAATATTAAAATCAATTTATTTTGCACTATTATATTTAATTAAAAAAATTATTAATTTAATTTTTTTTATATTTGTTAAGTAAGTAAATTTTATTATTAATTATTGTTTCATTCATAAACAAAATGTAACGTAAAAAAATTATTAATTAAACGCTTAACGATAACATTGTGTTTACCTTGCGATTAAAATCAAATACGCCATTTTGTTGTTAATCGCTTTCAAAATTTGCTTTCATTTTCAAAAATAGTTTTTTTGTTTTTGTTTTCTAAGCATCAGCAGATTTTTATCAGTTCTAAAAGCTTTTTTCATTTTCATTTTTTTTTTTTTTGTTTGTTGTTTTTTTTTTCTTTTGTTATTGTAATTTTGTTGTTGTTTTATTTTTATATATGTATTTGATAATAAAACAAAATGAAGTTTATGCGATATTTAAAAATTAAATTTGACGACATTTAATGTAGGTGGAGTTAATAGGTTCAGTTTATAAATGGCGATATTCTGCGATTTTAAAATAAAATAAAAAAAAAAAAAGAAATTTTAAAGAAATTAAAAAATATAATTAAAAAAAATTTTTTTTTTTATTTCAATTTGGTTTATTCTTGAAATAAAAAAGTTCTAAAAAGTAAAATTAAAATATTTTGATTAAGATTTTTTTTTTTTATATACCTAATTTAATATTTTTATATTTTTTTTTTATATACCTAATTTAATACCTAATATTTTGTTTTCTAAAATTTTTAAAATAATTTAAATATTTTGAGTATAAGACACGAAGTTAGTTTTAATGTATATTTACAAATTTATTTTATTTAAACAAATAACTACAAGTATTGCTTAAAATAAGTGAATTTTAAACAATAACGAATAAAAGAGTTTTTAAAATATTTAAGAAATAAGATTTAATTTGCTAGTTCCTCAAAAAATTAAGGAATAACTTTGATATACTTAATTATTTTGTATATAATTGCTTATTAACATTATTCTTTCTTTACATATTATTTATAATAGAAATATGTATATGAATATTTAATAATTAATATTTTATAATATTATAATATACAGAAATGTGGAGTTTTAATTGAAATAAAAGAATATATTTAAAATTTAATATATATATTAATTATATAAATAATATTTAATTATTTTATATATATAAATACTAAAAATTAATATTAAAATAAGCTGCGAGCTAACAATTGAAAGCATAGGCCTTAAATATACTGTAATATTCTATATTTTCACAGATTAATAAGATTTTTTTAGTCTTTCTAAATTATTCACTATTATTAGGGACTAATAATTTTTAAAACTAATAAAATATTAGTCTTTATGAAACAGAATTTTAATAATAACTAATAAAATATTAGTAAATTCACTAATAATATTAGACTAATAGTTTTATTAAATAAGACCCAAGATTTGATCTTTAAAAATTATAAAGATCACAAGCTCAAAACTTATATTTGAAATTACCTCGATTCTATAAAATATCATTAGAAAGCATAAGGAACACTTCTTGGTTTATTCTAATTTGAAGAAGATAAGAAAAGGAAATAAAAATCTTTAATTGGAATTTTTAAAAATTTTTAAGCTCAGAATCAATGGAAGCCTTATACTTATAACTAAATCAAAATGAATAATCTTTTATCTAAATTTTTAGCTTTTTATTTAATAACTAATTACTTTTTGTTATAAAACTGTAATACGCAAATATTATAATGTAGATATATGACGTATGATTAGTTGGCCTCTACAATATTTTCCAAAGATGTTTGTCCCAAATTTATATATGATTTTTGAACTAAAAGGCAGTCTTCTTCTTCTTCATTTAGCGTTACAGCTCGGGGTGAGCTAAAGCCTTCTTCGTAATACTCCTCCAGGTAGATCGATCCTGCGCAGAACTCTGCCAGTTTTCCACGCTCATTTTTCGGCAGTCATTTTCGATGTTATCTTTCCATCTGGTTCTGGGCCTGCCTCTTGCTCTACTGTATAGTGGTCTGGTTTTGAAAATTCTTTGTTGAGGGCGATTTTCATTCATTCTTATTATATGCCCTGTCCATCGTAGCCGCTGTGCCTTTACAAACTTTACAATATCTTCGCCATTAATTATGTTATTGATGTTTTCATTACTTCTTCTTTGATATTCTCCGTTTTCTAATCTTATTGGGCCAAAGATTTTTCGGATAATTTTTCTTTCAAATATACGTAGCTGTTCTTCATCTCTCAGTGTAAGCGTCCAGCATTCACATCCATATGTTACTATTGGCTTTATTATTGTTTTATAAATTACAAGTTTTGTTTGCCTTGTAAGGATTCTTGACTGCAATAGTTTTTTATTAATATAATAGCTTCTGTTGCCTGCGTTTATTCTCTCTTGTATGCACGAGTGCATACTGTTGTCATTTTTTATTAGTACACCAAGATAATTAAAGTTTGCAACAACTAAACGGCAGTAAGTAAAGAAAAAACATCTATACTTTTAGCAAAAATATACGATAATTAATATTCTTTTTACTGCATTTTTCCTCAATTACTTTTAGTACAAGAGTGATTGTGTACTAAGAAGGTCTGAATGCTTATTACTTTATAAATATTTTAATACACGCTTCAAACTACCTTCTTTTAAATTGTACATAAATCTATCTCTTATTTTGCTTGGATCGTGTATAGATTTTGGACATTAACCTTCCATATTTACCCTAATATTTTAACACAGGAAAAAATGGAAAAATCTTAATTCCCGTAATGCTTATTCTATTTTCATTTCCAAAAAGCTTTTGTAAGGCTAACGACTCAGAAACATTTTCTAAACATGAACAAAATTATGTTCTTCAAATTTAATTCTACAATAGAATAAGTATTCAGATTTTTTAAAACCCTATTCATTCAATCGAGTACAAACACTGGAGAAGTCTTCAAGTCGTATAGACGAAATCGTATTTGTATTAAAAATAGATATATGTATTACTGAAATTAAATTTTTTCTACTCGTTTTTTATTTTATTTAAAACTATCTTAAAACCAAATTATTTTTTTGTTTCATAAATGTTTTTTGGAACTTATAAATTATTATTCCAAATTTTTATTGTGGAGTGGACACGTAATGTAAGTCATACAATCTACGAGAACTACTCATGCTCGAGCAAAGTCTGGCTCTCAATGTTAATTTGTTAAAGTTAGTATCAAAGAGTTTGAACCTTAAGTTAGTCTTTCTTACAATAAGCGAAATGGCCTCTAATATACCGTACTCTGTAGAATGGTGTGCGACATTAAAAAACTCGAATGATCTTAAATTATTAAAGATCAAAATTATTTCCCTAAATCTTATTTGCTCTCGAAAGCAGGTGAATTAATTTTTTGCTGAACAAATATCAAGTCCGTCACCAGGCGGCGTGACTGACGACTGTTCATATTAATAAGAAGAAGTCTAGCTTGATAGGGAGGAAGACGTATTGGATCAGCCCAAATAAGAACGCTTAGAGTGAAACGGAAAAAATTTTTTTGTACTGATTCAATACGTGAGAGGCATTTCACAATAGGGAGACCATTCTTGGCTTGCATATTCATATGAATAGGTCTTACATAAATAACGAAGAGTTGTTTTAATTTGAATGGCCAATGTCTGTACAAAATATAGTTTGTGTAGTGCAAGTTATTCGAATAGCTTGCATACAACTTATGGTTTCTTTTATACTTAACTCATGGTCTAAAAAGTTGTTCAAAATTTTATTTATTTCTTAATTAGTACCAGGACAATAGTAAATATTGCTTGATATTATTATAGTCCTTTACCTATTTGGCATTTGGACTTCTTAAATTAAATACTTTCTATTCATTTATAATTACCATATTAATTATTTTGTTTATATTATATATTTGTATATTTAAATTATAATTGGTCACCATGGTGATTTGTAAAGAAAAATTATTTTTTCAATAAGTTTTTTCGATTCATTACCCGTACGGAAATCGAACGTGAACCCCTAGGTTAGTAGTTTTGGCAGTTTCTGGTTTTGTCAATTTTAATGTAAAATGTTTATTTGTTTCAAAAATGTATAAAGAAATTAACAAAAATATTTTGAAAGATTTTTTGGATATTCATATCTATATAATGATGTAACAAAAACTTGAAAATTCTATAAAACTTTCGAAATTTCTCTTGTTAGTCTTATTGCACCTCTTGGAAGAATAGAATATATCCTAGGCATTTCCATCTGACTCTATTCGGAGCCTGCTCCATATTTTTCCAATTTGGTAAGCTTCCATAGCTCATTGTTACTTATTGCATTTGGCTAGTATATACTTCCATATGATTCTTAAATACTTTTTGATGAAAACCTGTAGTTTCTGTGTGATGTTGCTCGTAACTAACCAGGTTAAACTTTCATATGTTAAGGTGGTTTTTACGCATATTCCGAATATTCTCAATTTTGTACCTCAGGATGGATATTTGTGCGTTTTTCCATATTGGCTGTAAGCAACCGAACATTGCCCTGCTCTTCCTAATTCTGTTTTCAATATCGGTATTTATGCATATAATATATAATTTGAAAATTCTTTAAAATAATAATATTATATATAAATATTATAGGCTGGATGGTACAGCGGTTACAATGCCGATCCCTCATTTCAAGAACATCGGATCGAATATGAATAAAAGTTAAGAAAAAAAATTTTATTGGGTTTTCGATTTGATTCAGCGCTACCCTTTGCCACTGTTTTCAAATTTTTGGCATAATAAATACTTAATAATTCTATATAAAAATTAAAAAATAAATAAATATAATAATATAAACAAAATACAAAAAATAAGCATATTCAATTGAATAATATAACTCACAGATACAGAAAAACCGCGCATAACTCAAATACAAAATAATTAGAATATGTGAGAGATTATTTTTGTCTCTGATGCACTGCTCTCGGATTCTCCGTATCTCCGAAATATGGTTCATCGTTTATGAGAAGGTTGACAGGTTGACTTCAAAAAGTTGACATTTTCTGTCGCATTTGGCTTGCGACAATATTTAAACGTTCTTAATCGCACTGATCACTGAAAGAAAAGTAAAAATAAATAATTTACAAAATGACAGAAGAAATTTTAAAGTGAACTTTTTGAAGTTCCCATATGATTTCAAAAGTATTAAATATATAAGGCTTCAAATTAAGATACTAATATAATAAACTAATAAAGTACATATATTATAACAAATAACAGGACAAAATTTTAATTTTTGCAGATAAAAAAGTGTTGTACTGTTCGTTATTTTTAAAAAATTAATTTTTATTTTAAACCGCTTTTTTTTTATTGAACTTTAAAAATCCTTATTTGTTTAATATTTTTTTTTTCTTATTTATTAAATTAGTTTTTATTGATAGTTTCGTACATTTATACATACACTTAAGTAAAAAAAAAAAATTAATGGTGGGAAAAATTATAAAAAACAAAATTTAAAATACTTATTTTTTTTTTTATTTTGAAATTTATAAAAAGGATTTTGTCCTTTTTTCCAAGAATCCATGAGTTTTGTCCGCTCTTTTTTTAAATAATATCTTCATTTGTATAACATTTAAACCATTTAACATATACATACTTCGGTCATGTGAATGTAGATTGAAATTTTTTTTATGTCATTTATTTCATCTTGTTTCATTTCTAAAAATAAGTTAAATAAATAAAATTTTAACTTGAGTTGTTTTGTATGATATGTAGTATATGACTATATGGATGATACTGGATGAAAAATGATCAGTAAAAAAAAAAAAAACAAAAAATAAAAGTAAAACATGTCTGATGCGGTTCTCTGTGAATAAAAAAGAAATTCAAACGAATTCCGCAATCTATTTGCTTAAATTCTCAAATTCCATAATAATAAAAAAAAAACAAACATTAATTTTGGATATTCTAAAAATTTCTTAACCCAATCTTTACAAAGGTCTTTATTTTTTACCTTCGATTTAATTAAATATTAATTTGTTGTTTTTTGTTAAAATTTTTTTTTTGTTTTTACTTTTTTAAGTGCGCTAACTGTTCAACTGTTGGACTAATAAGCCATAGTTACATGTTGGAACAGGGGGTTGTATTATATTCATGTTATTAGAATTGATCTTAATGAATTCCACATACAATTTAAACATGAGATAGTATACTAGGCCTTATAACATGTAGAAACGTTTTAGATTTTCAATAGATACAATTCTATTTTTGTTTATATTGTAATATTTTGTATTTGAGTTATATGGTATTCTATATCTGTGAGTTATATTCAATTAAATTATTTGTTTATATTTTGTATTTGTTTATATGGTTATTTTTTATTAAAGATATATAATTATTAATTATCGATTAAGCTATTCATTTGAAACCAATAGCGAATGGTAGCTGAGTCGAGTCCAAAACCAGAAAATTTTTTTTTTACTTTCACTGTAATTCATTTCGCATGAAAGGTCGGCACTCTAAAAACTGTGCCATCCAGCCGTTTAATATATGTTCAAATCTTTAATATGTTCTATTAAAAACTTTTACATCATAAGTTTTTGAATTTATGTAACTTAAATTGATATTTAAGGTATACACGCATTGATACTTCATTGTCATTGATATCTACGTTTATACTTATCAAAACATTGTATGTAACAAACATAAGTATACGAAAAACTTATATAAAACAAATTGACAGTTAAGAGTTATATTAAAAAAATTTAATTTTACTACTCCTTAATCGTTTCTAAATCAAATGAAATTTATGCTTCAATCAATTTGAACTTTATTTGAAAAAACGCCCCTGTATATTGCGAACTACAAGTCAATCTGACATGATTTGCAAAAACCTAGTTCCTAATTCTGTAATAAAATTAACATAAGAAACAAACTAAAAAAAAAAATTTTATTTTGAAAAAATAGCACCTGGATATTTTTTAAGACGGGCTTCAAATTCGAACTTATTTAATTTTTTTTGATTACTTTAGGCCCTACTGATAAATTAATGAGTATTTTTTAAAATCATTTTTATCCGACTCCGTTTTTTTGAACGGTTCAAAAAATACTAATTTAATTTGAAAATTTGGGACTATTTTAATTTGAAGAATGATCAAATTTACTTGAAAAAGGACAAATTTCATTTGAAAAAAGAAAAAACGTCACTTTAAAAGGGTATATTTAAATAAGATAATGAAATAAAACTAACCCCAGCATTTATGAACACATATATATAAATGTATAGTAAGTTTCAATAATTAACAAAAAGGGTAAAGAATAGTTTGGTAAAAATTTTTGTAGTGTGTAATGCATGTGTAAAAAATAATAATTTCCTTCTTTATTAAAAATTTGAACAAATATTTAGCAACGAATAAATTCTTTTCCAAGTATAATATACACATATATTTCTTTCTTTAAGATTAAAAATTTAACACAAAATAAAGAGAATTTAAAAAAAAAAACAATAGTTTGAAGGACAATCAAATTTTCTACCTGTTTAAATCTATACTTTACCTGTTTGAAAATAAAATTTTTGTTTTTTCGAACTTTTAATTCAGAAAACGAAACAAGACATTTATTTTAAGATAACAACAATCATATCCCATTTTTGGCGGGAAAATTTTTTAAATTCTCATTTAAAAATTTAAAATTACTTAAAAAAAAAAGTAGTTATATTATTTGTTGGATACCTTCATGTCTTAGATGCAGGGTTTTAATAATAATTTTTTTTTTAATGCCTTTCCTACTTGTTTAGAATATTAATTTTTAAATTTTTTTTCATTGATTACCTACAGAACAAATTTTATTTGTATTTGTAATAGGTATATTATATGTTTTTTTTTTTAAATCAATTTTTTATTTTTTTATTTTTGTTGAAATATTTGTTAAAATTAGAATGAAACTTGTGAAAATTATTTAGTGGTGTTAATTGTGACAAAACTTTAAAAATATGTATGTATGTATATAAATTTGTCTGAAATTGGTTTATGAACCTTCAATTAAAGCTTGTTTTTTTCCGAAGAAATAATGATCAATATTTTTTTATTAAAAATGTAATAAATTTAATTCGAAACGTATAGAAAAACGAAACCAAAGAAGTCGGTATGCACCAACTTAGTAAAATATCGACCATTTGTGGAGACTATTGAATTAAATTTGTATCTGATATGATATGATATTAAAGAGCTAAATAAAATATATATTCGAATTCAATCAGGTGGGTGGCATTGTGGTTAGAGTGCCGACCTTTAATGCGAGAGGCCCAAATTCAAATGCCAGTGAAAGTGAAAAACAAAGCTTTTAACTGGTTTTCGACTCGACTCTGCTACCATTCATTGGGTTCAAATTAATGGCTCAATCAGTTTATATCAATTATACGAGTATGCTTATCAATTATATATCTTTAATAAAACTTACATTAATATAATATAAAGATATACGAAATATAAACGAATAATTTAATTGAATAATATAACTCACAGATACAGAATACCATATATGTAATTCAAAGACAAAAATTATTATAATATAAACAAAAGAACTGTATCTATTAAAAATTTAAGATCTTTGAGACCTAGTATGTGGCATTCTAATAACAAAAATATAATATGACTCTTCTGTTGCAACATGAGGTATATTAGTCTAAGAGTTAAACAGTTAAACACAAAAAAAAATCAATACAACAAATTGATATACTTAAGTAGTAAAGTTCTTATAGAGCCAAAGTATGAATACATAGTTTTCGGAGCAAATTAAATAGTTGCTGAACTGAATGTTTAACCTTCATATATACGAATTTGGACTTTCTATCTAACTAAAAATCTATTAAAATATTTCCAATTATTATTTTATTATTCCAAATTTTATTGTAATCAATAACAATGATTCCCAGAATTTTAACTCCAAGGTTCCACATATCTTCTGCACTTAAGACGCACATAAAATTTTAAATCAATGATTTCAACTTATTTATAATAGATTTATTAGGTTAATAGACGTCGATTATTGATGACATATTCCCAAAAAAATTTTTAAAAGTGCTTTAGAACAAATTACAATAAAGTAATATTCAAGTTTTTGAGTTATGAAACTTTTCTATAAATTTAGAAAATATAGGAAATTCCTCTTTAAAAGTCAAAAGGTAAAAACGAACAACTTAAATTAAAATTAAAATTGTAAATGTATATTATATGAACAGTGAACTAGGAACTATTTGAAAAATAACACGAATACCCTAGTAATTTCATAATAAAGAGTCCCGACAAAAAACAATTGAATATAAATCGATTTTGAGAAATTTACATAGATGATTATAGCAACCAACACCAAATAAATTATTTAAATACCATATTGTTAAATATAGATATTACTCAAAATGAATATAAATGAAAATTTAAGTTTCTTGTCTCTGGTACCTATATATATATATATTATTAATTGTGTGGTTTTATGAAGTAAAAAGGGAATTTTTCAGTGGTCAAATAATAAAATGTTTTGTTTCAATTGATGGCGCCTAAATTGTTCCCTAAACTTACTATTATAATTGATAAACAAATTAGCTATGGTTTTTCCGTATATTTACAAATTTACGACAAAGGGTTTGCAAAGTATTGGGAAATTTTAATGAATCATCAAATTTGATCATCAATGTTGTGATATATATATAATAATATAATAATAATTATATATATAATAATAATTTAACATTACTACCAGACCAGCAAATTTTTAATCGTTTTTTTTAAATTCTATAAATATTTTTAATAATTTTATATATTCTTTTTTTGAATTCAATTTTTATTTCAATTTTATTCTTTATTTAGTAAATAATTTCTATTAATGAATAAAAACCCTCTATTATTTAATTATTAAAATAAATTTAAATTAATAAAATAAATATTGCGCCAATCGTAAAATGATACTAGACATCCTGAACTTGGATAAATTGTGAACTATGATAATGGAGCTGGAGGTTATCTTTAGTCTTGCATACAAATATTAAAAATTCAAATTTAAACAACCGTCTATAACATTTAACTAATTTAGAACACTCAGCATATAGCTAATTGAGAGGAGAACTATATCTGTTTAATTTAAGTAATATACACATCCCCTTCAGATGTAAAAGTAATGGTAGTTCATTTATATTCGAAATGTGGCGTAATTGTAGTATTACATATATATGTAACAATTTATCAATCGAATCATTAAACATGTGCAATAACGCATCATCCCAAATAAATGAATCTTTAAACCTAACGATTTTGATTTTAGAAGACACCTTACCATTTAATTTAGTCTTTCGAACTTCTATTACTCAAATATGAAGTAAGCCATATGACAATTCTGTTCAGTTCCTAATTCACCATCTGTAATTAAACAAATCATAAAAAAATTTGATTTTAAAATAAAATTGAATGTACTTGCTAAAAAATCAATTTTTTATAAATATGACATCTATATATTTTTATATTCCTATTATTTTGAATTAAAAAAAAATTTCAACTTATAAATTCCTTTTCAAATGCAAGTCAGATCAGATAATGTTCAAATGAAGAAAAGTACTATTCAAACCTAATTCTCTGAATTTAAAAAGAAACGTTTAGAGTTCGAACGGCCAAGTGTAGTTTTGACAGCTCTGCAAGATCTGAGGAATTTTGGCGGGCTCACAGATTGATTTCGAGAGTTCAAATAGAAACACAGAACTTATAATCTAAAAAAATATTTTTTAAGACATATCTGGAATCTCCTCTGGCAAAACAGCACAACGTAATATAATTTTAACAGTCGCAATGGTAATAAAATTATATATGTAAATAAAAGAAGTTCTATGTATTTAAATTCAGAAGTTCTACTAAAATTTAATTTATTTAATTTCTTCTAGAATCTGGAGGACAATCTAATAACATTTAAAATTATTTTTACATTTGAATATAACTGCAGTGATGTTTTATTATGACCAGTTCTTATAAATAATGCGATGTACTTTTCGTAAAATTAGGACCCAACCCTAAATACTAATTTAAGATGACTAAAAATATATGGAGAGTTTTGTGTAATTTGATGTAAATAAAAAAAATATTTTAGCGTAGGACCGGAAATTATTATACGTTTACCTTAATATTGATTAAAAAAAAAAAATTCCCCCTATTCAAAAATTTTTTTTTGAGCCTTCCGAAAATAGAATGAGTGCTTTAGTAATTAAGGCATTCTTTTATTTTGAACTAAATTTTTATGTGAAATATATTTTTCTATTTTGTTTTGGAAAAATAAAATTATTTTTAAAATTTGTAATACTTATACAATTTTAAGTGCTATTTAATAAAATAAAATAATTATATATTTTTATTAAAAATTAGACTTAGATATATTTTATATTAATTTTATTTATTTTTAATATTTTTTTTTTAAATTAATATTTAAAATTAATTTTTTAAAATAAAAATAATATAAATATGTGTTCCTTAAAGAGATTGTATCTTCATTTTATATTATCGCCATTTTAAAATTATTTACCAATACATACATGATATTAAGTTTTAATTACTAACACACACACAAATAATAAGAAAAAGCTCTTGTTCTTTTACTAACACTGTTTAACAAATTAAAAAAAAAATTAAAAAAACAACGAAAATTTAAAATAAATTTGTAATTCTAATTTTATTTTTATTTTTTTAATTTCAGGTGAGAAATATTTTTAATTTTGAATTTAATTTTTATTAAATAATTATTAACTAATATTTAATGAATATACTCTTGTAAAATGTAAGTATTAATATAAATTTTTTTAATTAAATATTTTATTCCGAGATTGTTTTAAATTCATCTTATTAAAAAAAATTTAAAACATTATTAGTAAATTTTAAAATTGATTTAATATCGACATTTTAGAATTATTAGAACCCAAATACAAAAAAAAAAAATGATAACATAACAAAATATCAAAAAAAAAAAGTATTATATTTGTCGAATTTTCAATTATTTTATTACGTCTTATCACGTCTAATTATTACGTCGATTGCGAAATTATTTTAAAATTAAGATGGTGTCGGGAGAATCATTCAACTTGGTTGATTTTGATATTTTTCAATTCAACTCAAAAATTTCCCGGTGTCGGCTAAGTCAATTGAATTAGTTTCAATTAATTGAATCAAGTTGTTTCAATTTTGATTTTTTGACAACAAAAATTATCTTAAACGAAAAATTTTGTTTAATGTTTTGACGGTTTATTTTGGGCTGTATTATATTTATTACTAATAATTTTTGTAATGAGTTTTTTGTGGTTGTTTAATATGATTAGGCGTTTAAGGGGGAACTTTAGATTATCCAAGCAAGTTTTTATTAATTTATTAAGGGATATAGAACCAAAATTAGGAGACGTTAGAATTTCATATATTCCACCAATAGTTAAATTCGTGTGTTTGCTAAGATTTTGCGCCCAAGGAAGCTACCAATTAAGTATTGCTAATGATTATAATGTAGCGGTTGGTCGATCTACAGTTTCCGAAATATTGACGGAACTTCTGAATATATTTGAAAAATATTTTTGCCAGAAACGGCTAAAATTTAATTGTGTGGAAGAAGTTAAATATTTTCCTCTTTTCCTCCGAATCTTTTTTTTTGGAAATTCCTTTGCTAATTAGTGCGTTAGCTTCCATTAAACTAATTAATTTTTCTAATTATTTTCTGTTGCTGAAACATTTTTTTCTGAAAATAATAAATAAAAATTTTCATATTTATATAAATTATTTAAATCTTTTATTTACCTTTCTAAATTATGACTCATTTTAATTTTCTTTAAATTTTTAAACACAACTAACAACAAACAAAACCAATAACAGAATAATGCAATAATATAAAGTCAAGCACAAAAATGTAATTGAATTTCAAAGTCGACTCAGACGACTTAAAACAACACAAATTGTTTTCCCCGACACCGATAGTTGATTCAAATCGATTAAAGTTGAAAGTCAAAAAAAAATTGATTCTCGCGACACCACCTTTAGTTAATAATTAAAAACTATAAGTGGTACTATTAGGTACATATAATATTATTAATATTTTTTATTAATGTTAATAAAATTATAACCGCAATTTTTGCAAAACCACCGGTTACTGAGACCATTATTATAGGTTAGGATACTATTATTAGATTATACCAATACTATTATTTCATTTTATTATTATATTATTATTTATTAAAAAACTGTAAATTCGCTAATACAATTAATGGTATACAAATTATAGCACTGGCAACTGAGGGTCTTCGGCTTACTATTATTGTATACAAATTATAGCATTGGAAACGGAGGGTTTTCGGCTTACTATTATTATATTTGATCAATGATCATATAATTGAGAATTACAATAAAAATTAATTTTTTTAGTAATTTTTCGAAAAACTTTCAATCTCAGATAGTTAACCACTACGCTACCGAGGCCCCCTCTATAATAATATTTTATATAGATAGAAGGAATATGAAATCTTAAAATTCGATCGTTCTTCTTTTTGATGTGAGGCACTATTTTAAATGTATAATAAGTCGAGTCTAATAATTAAATTAAATTGAAATTTATATATTATATACAATTTTAATAAAAAATTGATAAAAATTATTAATAATATATAGTAATAAAAGCTAAAAAAACGTTTAATTTATGATGAAAGATATAGCAAGTCTAAAATAAATATCTTCAAAATATAAATAAATGAATGTATATAGTCACTATAATATTCCGAAAATGATTTTATATATTTAATTCTTGTTTTTGGATAAATTCGTGGTTTTTCATTTGTTTAATAAAAATTTAAAATATTATATTGTCTAATATAGAAGGTCCGGTCCGCTGTCCGAATTTAAAAATGAAAGTTAAATACATATTTCCTTTTCATTCAATATATATTTATTTATATTGAACATTAACTCAGTGCTTATGATTTACTTTTCTTAATAATCTATAATTAGACTATATTTCTCTTTGAATTATTTAAATTTTATTTTTCGCAATAATAATTCTAAAATAACCAATGGAAAGTAATCAACTATAATTAAACAACAAATTTTTTTTCGAAAAAATAAATTTGTATAGGTGTATGGGTTCATTATACATATTTACATATACATAATATAATTTTTCTTTAAAATACTTTGATATGTGAATATTTCCAGAAACACGAATCATTAAAATAATTTTCATACAAGAAAGTTAATATGAAACAAAATAAAAAGCTTTAAATAAAAATATTAAATGAAAAATGATGAAAAAGAATTAAAGAAAGTTCTTGAAAATTGTATTAATTTTTTGTTATTTTTTTTTTTTTTAATATTGTCTATCATTCTAATTAGTTGACACACAACTCTCAATTAAATTCGGGTCATAAATATTTCAATTAATTGATGATCATCGTTTTAGTTTTTGTTAATTTTTATATTTTATTAGAAAATAAGACATTATTGAAATTCTTTAATAAGAATATATATCTTACATACAATCATTAAAACATTATTATTCCTTAAAAATTAAATACATTTAAATTTGTTTATATTCCGAATATATACAATTAATAACATAATGATTGAATAATATCCGATCCGATCTATATAATGAAAGCTCTCGTTATTTTTGACAGCTATCTGTCAAAATAAATATAAATTTAGTAAATTATTAATTAAATTATAAAAAATATCTTGAAAGGACGGCGGGCACTCTCTTAACGCAGCTATTAAAAAAGATAATCAACTTTTCATTTCTTTCACTTTATTTTCGTGTGTTCTATTAAAAATTCAAACTATATTCAATAGTTTTAAAACTGGAAATTTAAATGTCAAATATTTGACACTTTCCATTCTCTAATTCATCTTACTTTCACATGTTATTAAATAATAATATGTAATTTGGTAAAATATATTTTATTGTTATGCGAAAACTTGACGTAAAAAAAAATTTTACGTAAATCGTTCTATAACATCTATAATTTTTACTAATTTTTTTAATGTTTATTGAATTATTAATTTGCAATACACTTTTAATTATACCGCGATCAGACTTTAGAGTACTTGCTATAATAGTTCGCGCATACTTTGCTATTTTTGTGAAAACATTAATACGTAGTTAGTAATGCTTAATTCACTGTTACAGAACATTTATTTCTGAACTTAAACTTCAACAGTTCATTTGGTCTGCTCCTTTAAAAGATACATCTTATTAAAAATGACATTATGTGTAAAGTAAGTTTTGAAGACCCTTTCAAAACATTTAATGAAATCTATCTAAACCAAGATATGATTATAAAAATATTAACTTTAAATACAAATCTTTTGCAAATCTTTTACAGTTAATTAAAATGAATTAACTGTTTATAAAAATAAAATTATTATAATTCATTACTTTATGGAGTACCTCCTTATTTTTAACGTTGAGTGTATGTTTCAATAGCATGTACAGTCATGGCCAGAAAATTTTTATAAAATTTTGAAACAGAACTGGAAAATCTTTTGATAATACCGTACTCCATTATAATTCTTGACACTAAGTCACAGACACACGGACCTATTAGCCACTTATTCACAATTCACAAATAAATCTTTCATTTGCTCGCAAAAAAATCACTCGAACGCTCGCTGTTTGCATGTCTAAAAGTTTAAGAATACATTTACTCGTACTTTCAAAAAAAACTTATGGGTACACCTATAGGAACATATGTATGTATATAATTATCAATTACCATAGAAAAACTCAAAATGAGATCAATCAACACCAGTATAAGATTTCAACAGTAGTAAATCATTAAAAATATTGTTAATAAATTATAAGTTCAGATTTTTTGCGAATATGAAAAAAAAAAAACAAACAAAACAAAAGTTTAAATACCACTGTTTTTGATTTTGATTAAAATACAAATAAAAATATACAAAAATTAAGAGAAAAAAGACGATGAACAGACGTCCTTGATTTTTTTTTCGATATAAGTTTGGAGGTCAGTGAACCAAAGAAAAAAGCGTTTTTTTATATTAGTACAAACTATTAAAATCTCTCAGTACATGAGGTTAAAATGACGTTTATTTTATTTTGTGTCTTTCATTGTATTCATTTTGTATAAAAAAAAAAATTAAAATAAAATAAAAATATATATATATATCTATTTATCTTTGTTTGATAACATGGCAACAACTATGATAATGTGAATGCGAAAAGTAAAATATGTACCTACATAAAATATATATTTGTACAAAAATACCTAACACACACTTACGTTTCTCTATAAAGAAAAAAAAAAAAGAATATATGTTGTTCTATAATGGCGCCATTTTTATTTAATTTTCTAATTTTTTGAGAATAAGGGATTTTTTTTTTCAAAATATAATTTAAAAAAAATGGTGATAATGATATATTTTTAAAAATTCCAATATTGCATTATATTTTTTTTTATACATATACCTAATTATAGGTTAGGTAGGTAGGTATAAATTAACGGAAAGTGTGTTCGCGCAATTAGTCAGTCCTATTTATCTGTCTTTATTATTATACAAATATGTATTTCAACTGTTCGAATTCTTGAATAATAGTTGAATTCTAAACAACCTATGATACCTAGTTACCTATTTGATAAGAATTACAGTTCTATTCTAACATAACCTAAATTTTGATAAAAAATTACATTACAGATTGATAATATTTTAAAATATATATGATACCTATAATTAATTATCTATTAAATCACAAAATTATCATAATAATTAAATTAATAAAAATTACATAATAAATTATATAACTTTGATTTTGCAAAAACAAATACCTCATCATTCTTAACAAAAGAATCCATTTAATTAAAAAATTAATATTTAATATAGAGCTTATATTTAGTATTTCATTGATAATATTAAATTAAAATAAAATTTTAAATTAAAATCACAGTTAAACTATGCAAAATGTTTTTAATAATACATAATTTATTAACATTAATATTAATATTATATTTAATATATTTATATAATTAACATGTATTTATATAATATTTAACCTATAGGTACTTGTTAACAAAAGCTTTACCAAGTCCAATATAGAAAATCTTAACATTCAATTATTGTCAAAATATTAAGAAATTCCACCAATTTATAGATAGGAAACCTAACCAAAAAAAAAATAAAACTGTTTCAAGAAAATTATTAAAAACAGTAAATGCAAATTAATAAAAATAATAAATAGGCGCAAAAAAAAAAACGTAAGTTCAATAATTATTTTGCCCTGTGTACAAAAATACGAAATTGAAAAAAAAAAAATGAGTCACATGTATACCATGTGTTTTTTTTATATTATTCATTTTATTTCATCGTAGTAACTTATAGCGCCACCACATTCAAATGTAAACATATTATTAATACAATATATGTATCGTTTTATTTTTGTGCTGTTTCATGATAATTACATTTATTTTTTTTTAATATACAATTTGTATTTAATTTTGTGATTCACATTTAGTAAAACATTTTCAACAAAACACATGTACCTACATTTTTTTTATTTTCATATTATATTTTTCATTTTAATTGAACAATATTATTGTAACAAGGCAAAATGTCAATGTCAATATTTGACGTATGATTATATGTATTGTCAAATTTTATTTTTAATAATACTAGTACATGACGTATATTTTTATAATTTTTTAGTGTAAAAATTTGCACTTTACTTCTACCTGTCATTTTTTTTTTTTTTTATTAAGTTTATAAATTTTTCACAAATGTCGAATTAATATTTTTGAATTGTTAAATTCCATTACAGTCTACAAATTATAAAAACAAAACGAAAATAAAAAAAAACAAATTTGAATAAATTGTAAAAATCTTTCTTACAATAACAAAATCCATACTCATACACATTAATTTATAAAATTTCTGTGTGAAACCAATATTTAATTCAAATTGAATCATATCCGCTAAATTATTATTAGGTACAATCTTTAAAAAAAAAAAAAAATGTTATTGACAATAAGAACTGCCATCATAAACTGAGTTATTTTTTTTTATTATTATTATGACAATTAGACAATTATAATGACCGGCATAATTTTCCAACACAAAATTGTTTTTTTTTTTTATATAATTAGACAATAATGAAAATACCGTTATAAGCCGCATGGTAAAACTTAAATACAGTTATAATGTTTTATTATATATTTTGATTAAATTTATAACTCGTATCGTAGGTACCTACTTAATTCTGACAAAACTGACACTACTAATATATAGGTACATACATACATATTAACTACTAGTTAATATTGTTTTTTTTTTAACTAAAATCATAATGAAGTCCTATAACCTAATAAGAATGTATTTTTTTATTCTAAAATTACGTTATTTATGACGTAATTTTTAATTGTCAAATTGCACTTTGACATTTTGCGGAATATGCGGAAATTTAATTATTGTTTTGGTTTGTTGGTTAGCCCTACTACTACGTAATTGACACTTAATTTAATAAGTTGATTTTGCCATTTAAAAAAAAAATTAAAAAATAATGTACCTACTTACAGTTGATTGTATGTGTACTACAGTGTATAATATAAGCCCCATTCATTTTTTATTATTTTTTTTTGTAATTATAATAATATATGTAAATAATTATTTAATTTATAATAATACAATAAATGAGGTGAATATATTCTCTTTTTTTTTTTTTTTTTTTTTATTAAAAATAATATTTATATAAACCTGAATATTTGATATATATATTTGGTTGTGTGTGTGTGTGAGAATGTTTAAATGGATGTTAGTTAAGTAATATAAATGTGTTTAAATTTTGATAATATAAAATTTAACCGGAAATAGGCTTAAGAAAAAATAAAAAAAGTGAAAGAGAGAAAGAGAATTTAAAAATGCAAAGAGAATATTTTTTTATATAAAGAAAGAAAAAAATATACGGCATGTCGGCAAATCGTTATAAACATACACATACTATACTACATACTATACTATAATTTGAAACAAATTTTTGTCTGCTTATTCAAATTTTTGGTTTTTTCTTATTCAAAAAAAAAAACATTTAATGTGTAAAATTTAATTTAGATAAAATTTTTTATTTAATTTTTTTCTATCCTGTAAAATATTTTTTTATTCGCCGTTAATTCTTAATTGCACGAGTTTATATGTACCTACATATGTATATACAAAGTTATCTATACATTTATTGTTTCCCTAATTTTAGTTGTGAAGATGAAGACTGAAATTTATTTGTAAAACATATACCTACTTGACTGAAAATGTGTACATGTACTTATGAATGTGTGTTTTATATATAATATTAGAAAAAAAAAAAAATACAATTTTTAGAAAAAAAAAATATTAACAATTTGTAAATTTTTATACACATGAGAATTAAAATTTTCATAATATGATAGACAGATATGCATGCATACATATGTACATATTTTATTTTAATTATCATTCCATATTAATATTTTAATTTAATATTAATTTTAGCTTTTTATCGAGGAAACCATATTGAAATAAAATAACTACTAAATATGTACACCTATATATGTATATATGTATAAATTATTTAATAGATATTATTAATATTTACCTACGTAAATATTTTATATTTTTAAAAATTCTAAATTGAAAATAAAAAATTTTTATAGATTTTTATATTTTTTTTTTTAACATTTTTTTTTTATATTATATCAACTAATACATTTAAGAAAATACCATAGTGTATGTATACACTCCTTTTGTAGTTTTGTATGAAAAATGAAGTGTAAAAGTGGTGTAGTAATGCCGTATAGTAAAAAAAAAAAAAATTGTGATACTTTGGAAATTATTATCGTATACTTGTGCTAAATGTAACGTTAAAGGTTATTATTTACATATGTACATATGTATATATTATTTTTTGGATAGAAAATTATATATTTATTTCAGTTATGGATATATATACACATATATCCATTAAATATAAAATATTTTAATAAATAAATATAAAACAAAAAAATATATATATATTTTAATACAAATTTTTACATATATATATATATGAATATTAATATCATCATTATCCTTCTCTTGTTTTGCCTCTCTATTTTTTTATTGTATTTTATTTGAGTTTAAATGTGAATGCCTTTTATTTCATATATGAATTTGCCGTAATTTTTTTTCCCTCTTTTTTTTTATTTTTTTAATTTTTAAGTTTTTTTTTTTAAATAACTGTAATTGTATTTGTGTATTAATTTTAACCATTTTACGATAAGATTTAAGTATTGTTGGAGTGGAATGGAAGAGGAATCGAAATGAACTTGTGTCAATGTGTGTGCGCAAAATTTATTTGAATTTTGTTTAAGCAGTCGGAATTCGGATTTGTTCGTTTTTATATACATATTTTTATTTATTTTATTTTATTCTGTAGATTTTTCATTTCGTATTCTCTCGTTTTTTTTTTTTTGTTATTTTTTTTTTTTGAATTTTAAATTTGGTTGAATTTGTTCACTATTTTAATCCAATCAGTATGATTTTGTGCGTTCTTGTTGTCGGAATAAATAAAACGATGATGCGGTATTAATATTTTTTTTTTTTTTTTTATTTTGTATAATAAAATACATATATTATATGTGTATATATAAAATTTATATTGTGTTGTGTGTGATACAACGGCAAAGGAAAAAAATTTTTAACAACCGTTTCATCGTGGAGTAATATTACTACGAAATAAAAAACAAAAAAAAAGAAGGAAATTAAATTCAAAAAAAAAAAAAAATGAAACATTCAGAAAAAACTAACCACGCAATGTTCGATGACGGTGGCTGAAAATTATTTTGCGGCGGCTATACTGGATTTTATTTATTATGCCTGCTGGCTAAAATACAAAATCTTCTTACTACAAAACATATAATGGTACATAAATTTGGATATATAATATAAATAAATATATAAATATATGTATAAAGTATATATAAATATATATATATAGATAAACGGACAATTTTATTTCGTTTTGTGATTTTTGTGTTTTATATTGTTTTTTTATTATTTTTTCGTGAAATACGGAATAAAAAGAATAAAAAAAGAAAAAAAAACAACAAAAAATATATGAATGAAATTGCGCGTAGAAAGCACTGTTTGTTTTTTTTTTTAATTTTTTTTAATAGTGTTTTTTTTTTTCTCATATTCAGTCTGACGTGCTGAGCAATAATTATATATGTAACCTTATGTGTACATATTGTATATTAGTATACAAAATAACAAAAGAGCAAAAAAAAAAAGAAAAACATAAATTGAAAAAATAAATAAAATTGAAAAAAAAAAAAAAGAAAAATTGAAATATTTATTGTCGGCGCCCTTTGCAAAACAAAATAAAATGAATAAATTACAAAAAAAAAAAATATAAAAAAATGTAATAAAAAAAAAAAGTCACTAAGTGTCAAAAATCGAAGTGTTTATACAGATATATACATTCTTATATATTTTAATAATTTTTTTTTCAATTATTTAAAAAAGTATAACATAAAATATATCCAAAACAAAAAAAAAATAAAATTAAATGGATTCCATATTTATTTTTTTAGTAAAATCGAAAATTCATTCGATTTTTGATATTTAAAAAAAACTTCAAGGAAATTCTTTCTCTCATTTTAATAAAGTTCCATACATATTATTAATTAAAAAAGTTTTTTTTAATAAATAAAAAAAAAAAATGGTGCGTATAAAAACTATTTATAAACTAATATTACTAATTTAATAAAAAAAAAATAATAACTAGTTAATATATATTATAACACCTATTTTTAAAATTGTTGAAAAAATTTCATTTCATATAAAATGTGTTTTTAGAGTTAAAATATTAACGGTTTGTGTCCTTGCTATAATTATATAAAAAAAAAACGCTTTCTTAAATTTATTTAAAAAAAAAAAATATGACCGACAAACACATTCAAAAAAAAAAACTTAAGTTATATTTGTTTAAAAAATTATCATATAATATAAAAGTATTTAAAATAAAATATGTTTTGAAATATTTTTTTAATTAATCTTTAATGTTAATAAATTAAAAAAAAAAAAAATTTTTTTAACTGTGAATTGATCGGATATTATCATTCGTGAAAAAATTTTAATTAAATTCTCTTCTTAACTAACTAGTCAGTCACTACCACTTAATTTTTGTGTTGTATACAACAGAGTTAAGAAGAATAGTACACACTCTTTTAATATAATATGTATGATTATTAAAAAAAAAAAAAAACAAAAAGAAAATAAAAAAATAAATAATGACTAAAATAAAAATAATCTTAAAATAATTTCTTTAAACATAAAGTATATATTTAAAAAAAAAAACTACATATTTGTGTATACTTATATATATATATAATTTTTATTTTCGATATTTTATTTTGATTTTTTTTTTTATATATAAATAGAAGTATAGTTTTATATAAAAAAGAAATTAAATGATATAAAACTTATTTAAATTAGCTGTATGTATATATGTACCATTTATCTATTAGTTATGTTTTATTTAAAAATTTTCATAGAATTATTAATAGTACCTAGATATGTGTGGTTATATTTTTTAAAATACCTGATCTTTTAAATAATTTTGATTTTTTTTTTTTTATTTAATAAATAAGTAATCAAGAAAAATTATAAATTTTGAAAAATACACATTTTATATATATGTAGGTATTAATGTATATATATATATATATATATATATATATATATGTATAACATTTTATATATGAAAAAAAAAACAACTGTACCCCATAGTATTTAAATATAAAAAATTGTCTGAGTTCAATTTGGATATTTATTGTTGTTGTTTTTTTTTTTACTTGTATAGCGCTTTTCGTTTTAAGGGCGAAAGGAAGCAAGTAAAACATTTATATATATATATATATATATTATATGTAAAAATAAAACAGTTGACAAAAAAGCACAATTTATTAAAATAAAGAGGCGCATAAAACGTTGAAAACCAGAAAATCTTTTCCTTTTCTATATATATATATATATAATGTATTTATATATATATATATATATATATATATATATATATTAAATTTACAATCAAATTAACAAAACAAAAAAGAAAACTTCAGACATACCATACAAACAATAAAATATAATAAATTGTACGTTCATTCAATAGTTTTTATTATTTGTACAAATAAAAAGAAAAACTATACTTTATTCCTTTTCTTAATTTTCCATATCTCTATATATACATATATATATATATAGATTTGTGTACAAATATATGTATATAATTTTTTAACAGATATATTATATTTATCTAAATTTGTATGTATATAACAATGTATATATACATATTTATGTTCATAACAGAATAAAAAAAAAAAAAACTTTATTCTATAGTACAGTTACTACCAATCTTATGTTGTTGATTTTCAATTCTTAACTTCTATTTGGGTGTGAAGGAAACATTTTTTCGACGACGTCGGGTTGTTTACACGACCCGCCATTTTGTTACATACATAATATTTTTTTTTGTTTCTTTGTTTTTTTTTTTTTGCTTTTTATTTTAAATTTTTTTTTTGTCACGCACTCCCGATTTAAAAAAAAAAATAGTATTAATATTTATAATTAAATTAAACTTAAATTTTATACATGTATATTAATAGATATATATACATAAATAAATAATGTTTTTATAATATTAATATAATATATATATATAAACATTTTATTTTTTTATATATTTAATAAAAGCAATTGAACAATAAAAATATTTAATTTTGACAGATGTCAAATTTTTTTGTCAAAAATTACGGTTTCCATCCAATAAGAAGAGTTACCATCTAATATAAAAATGGTTGAAATTAAAGTAAATAGTATAATATTTGTTTTTAATGTATGTAATTAAATTTCGGGAAAAGTATTAATAATAAAGTCATAATGTAATTATTAATATTTAAAAAATGCATCAAAACAACTTTTAAAATTTGTTGTACTTGTATTTATGCTTTTTTCAGTTTTCATATTCAAAAGGAATGTTTAATAGAAATTTTGGCGCTCTTTTTTTTTTTTTTTTTTTTCTAATTTACGATGCACTTTATTTTTAAATTAAAAATAAAGAAAAGTAACTGCTAGTTATTTTTGAAAAACGGTTAAAATGAAAGAAACTGTTTTAAAAATATTTAATTTTTTGAAAATTACTTTAAAATTTACCACTATATATTTTACCGCTTATCTGGAACTAATTTATATGTTAAAAAATTATTTCAAGATTCATTATTGTGTTTGCACTTTACCTTTGTGACAATGAAATATCTTTGATATATTTTCAATTTTAATAAAAGAATTTATTATAATTTATTTAGTATAATTTATATTTAATAAATATTGTATGTGAAATTTGTTTTTGGAGAGTTGGCAACAAATAAAATAATATTAAAAGTATATATATAAAATGAAATACATAAATGAATAAGTTTTAATAAAAATAGAATTCCTATAAAAATAAAGAACAAAAAAACAAACAAAATCAAGTGGTCAAAATTCATTAGCTTTTAAATAAAACTCTCATATCATCATGATTATCAAACCAAAGACACTATTATTATTTGTAATAATATAAATTCTATTTTTTATATTCTTTGAATATATATATATATTTTTTTTAAACCTAATTTAAATTTAATATATTATTTTTTTTTTTTTAATACTGAAATGTGTAACCTTAATTTTTTAACGACAAAAAACAAAAAAAAAAAAAAATAAACTACATAATATCATAATATTTATATTTATAACTTATGACGTAAATACCCTAATATTTTTTTTGCATCATACGAAATAAAAAAAAAAAACAAATAAATTAATTTTTTTTTTTATTATCGTTCTTTTTTTTATTTTTTTGTTAATTTTTTTCAAAATTAAATTAAACTTATTAAATATAATAAAATTATATATATATATACATATATTATACAACTATGTACGTGCACATATTACATATATTATTTGGATTTTTTTTTAAATAATTTATATATTTTAATTAATATTTAAAAAAAAAAAAACAAAAAAAGTAATAATAATAAAACCTATTAACTAATATAAGAAAAGGAAAAGGAAATTGAAATTAAAAAAAAAAAAAAAAAATAAAAAAGAGCAAAAATGATGAATCAAAACCAAGCCATTTCAGAACGCAATTCCAAGAATTCCATTTAAAAAGAAAAAAAAAACAAATTTTTAAAACTGTAGTTGTGTGGGTAGTAGTAATATTTTTTTATAAATAAATGCTTTTTTTTTTATTTTTATATATATTATATGATACAAATATTATATATAATAATGAAATGTGTTTTTATTTATAAAATATATTACCTACACATATAAAAAGTCTTTTCGAAATATATACATATTTAAATAAATTTAATAAAAATGAAAAAATCTTTCATTGTGTGTTGTTTAATCACACATACTTCTATTAAATTAGTTTATTTAGTTTTACATTTTTAATTTTTCTAATTTATTTAATAAAATAATAATAAAAAAAAAAAACGAGATGAGCACATTAACACAGCGATGCGCGTCGTGCCGCAAAAGTAGATATTCTTATTTTTTCTTTTTTTATTATTTTTTTAAATTCTTTCATTTTTCAAACATTTCTATATTTTTAAAAATATATACACACACACACACATTCATAAATATAAATAATAATATAAATCTCTCAAAGAAATAATAAATAAAATTAAAAAGAGAAAAACTATATTTTAAAAAAGTTTTTAAATAAAGAGAAAATATTATTTTTAAAATTAAAAATTAAAATGTGTAAACAGTTTTTTACTATATTCTACCCATACTTCAACAATATTGTGTGTATGCACGTATGTATTGATGAGTAAATTTGAAACTTTTATTTATATTTTAATTGTACTATATATACCTATACCTACTACTATATACGATAAATAATTTGGTGAATATTTAATTAATTTAATTTAAAAAAAAAAGTAAGAATAAAAGAATTTTGGTGGCATTTTATATAAATTCTCTAACCTAACCTTCAATGTATCTTCAATTAAGTTGTACCTAAATTATGGTGAACTTGATTTTACTTACAACTGACTGACTCTGGATATTCTTATAATATGTATGGATTTTTTAATGTTCAAATAGAAAAAGGGCGCTATTTTTTGACTATTAAATAAGTTTCGAACCATTCTAAATATTTGGAAAAATTTTCAATTTAAAATTAAAGTGATAGATATTAACTTATTTACTGTATTTACGTAAATACTTTTATCCAAATTGGCAAATGGGCATCTTTAATTTCTTTATTAGTTCAAAAGTTTTCCCCATAATTATTTAATATATTTTTTTTTAACACTAAAATGTATGGTGAAATTAAATTAAAAAAAAAAAAAAAAAACGGAAGTGTTCTAAAAAAAAAAAAAATTTAAAAGACAGTAACACATGCTGCCATTTAAAACCCGTTGTTTGTCAAATCAATTTAAGGGATGACAAAAATGAGAGCATTTAAATTAAAAAAAAAAAAAAAAAGAGACTTATAAATTGAAATTATAGTTAGTTTTTTTTAATTATATTTACTATTGTTTTTGTCTCATTATAATGAATTTATTTTAAATTAATTTTAAAAAAAATTTAAAAACATTTACATTAAAAGTAAAAATCATTAGAAGATAATACACATATGGATACATACACATTCTTTATATTCCTTTTCAATAAATGCTCTATACTACTCTTTTCAATATATATGGCTTGTCTCTATAGTCAATAATATATTTATTTATACTACAGTATGAGTATTGAGTGAGTATACTATACTTCAAAAAACCAACAACAAAATAGAGTATAATATAAAATATTATATACAAACACAACAACAATATCTATCTTAAAAGAAAAATGTATTGGAATGTAGTTATTATTTTATACAAAAGAAAATCAACAAAAAAAAAAAAATTTAAAATCGACTTTACTCTGTTTTTGAGTCGATCATTGCCCTTACTACACAAATTCTATTTTTTTTTTAATTTTATTATTTTCTATATAATAAATAATAAGTATATATATAGACACTACTGTTTAAAAAATTTTTCAATTCCCATATTATTGGGATTGTATATTATTATTATTATATACATTCATATATATATAGATAGATAGATACAGAACCATATGAGAACATTGACAAGATAGAAAAATAAACAAGCACATATGTATGTATATATAATTTCATAATTTCATAAAATGAGAAAATAAAAAGAATAAATTTAAAAAAATGACATATGTATATGTGTATATATGTTTCTATTGTATATAAATTGTAATTTATTTTTATTGCTTGTGGATTAAAAATATGTTATAAGATATATATATAGGAGGGTATATAAGATATATAAAAATATATTTGTACTGTTTAGTATTTTTATGCAATATATGTATTTTATATTATGTATAATAAATTTATTTTATTATATAAAATTATTATAGGTAGGTTAACATTAATTTGTTAATTCGTTTTATCTAAAAAAAAAATTTAGGATTTAAGAATATACCCTATTTTGAATATTTAAGTCCCGTATTTCCTTTATTATGCAGACATCTTCATCTTAATAAATATGTATCAAGTTTTACCGAAATGTCCAAGTTGTTAGGTACTATTGAAATATTAATTAAAAAATAATTATTTATAATATTAATATCAATTGCCAAAAATTTCATACAAAATAAAAACATTAAAAATGTGTAATAACTCATTTTTGGCCAATACTGTAAATGTTGTTTTTTTAATCACTGACATTTGTGACTAGATTTCTCCTTTTTATTTTTTTTTCTTTTAATATAAATATTTGGAATATTTTTCTCTAATACATGTAAAGTTGATTTTTAAATAAACACATTTATAAATTTATATAAGTATAGTTTTCAGTCAAAAAAAACCACAATTTTTCAATACATATGTATTTTAATACAAAATAACAGAAGAATATATAAGAGAAGACTAGAATATAGTAGTATAAATTAATGTTATATATATACTGAGGGTTCGAAAACTCGAATAGTACATATACTAAAAAACGGTATATTCTATATATTATGATGATTTCAATTTGCGCGGTAAAAATTTTATACAAATAAAATATGATGGTATATATAAGTTTATATGTGTATTGAAAGAATCAACATTAAGAAAATGTACTAACATTAAGAAATGATAAAACGGTTAAGAACCTTTATGAGGGTTGATTTGTAACATGTGTTTTTTTTTTTCTTCAAATTTTTGTATTAAAAATAAAATTTTCATATTAAAATATTTTTACTATTTTTTTGCAAACTTTTGTTCACCACCCCATCCCATCCTTATTTTTTCTCTTAACATACATATTTTTTTCACCTTCAATTACATTGACCTGTCGTCAGCCATTCTTTTACTATTTTAAACTTTGATCTTATAAATATAAAAGGCATTTTTTATATTTTCTTTTGTATGTAAACACATGTGTATATATATTTTAATAAAACTAATAAATATTTTGAAAAATTACTGAGAAGAAGTGTAAAGAGAAAATGGAATAGTAAAAATTTGTATTACCTTGTAAATTGTGATTTTTAATTAATTAATTACTTTGAGCGCTTCTAGTAAATTTCTTCAGATTAAATACTAATAATAGGGTGGAGGAGAATATTAATAATTTTGTTTAATAAATTTCAACCTTTTTTTTTTAACTTCCCAACATTTAAACAATCCAAATTTCAATTATTAAAAAAATAAAATTAACACTACACTCAATTCTCACACAAAACTGACAAATTACACTCAACAGAGAGTATGTTAAAAAAAAATTTAAGAGTAAAAAAATATTTGTATGCTTTCTGTTATTTTTAAAATTTTAAAAAAGAGAAAAAGGATGTTTTCAAATAAAAAGTAAATTCTAGAAAAAAAAAAAAAAGAGAGAAAGTACTAAATAATAATTTCTTTTTTTTTAAGAGAAAACTTTTTCTTAAATGAGTGAATATTTTTAAAAAAGAGTATTTTAATGATTATTGAAATTGCACTCAATTTATTTATAAAATCACCAATTGTTTTTAATATTTTTTTTTTAATGTGGTGAAAATATGAAAGGTTAATAATTTAATTTTGGGTGGCCCGATTTTTCTTTTTTTTTATTTATTTAAAATTTGCAAAAAAAAAAAATTTTTTATTATTTTTTGTTTTTTTTTTAGAATATGAAACATTTTTAATGATAAATTTATAATTATAGACTTTTGCTTTTTAAAAAAATTGAAGATAAATTTAAATACTAATATAAGAAGATTAATTTTTAAAAACTTATTTTTGTTTGATTATTGAATTTTTCAAATAATAATTTATATATTTTGTTTTATTTTTTTTTATTTCTAGACAACGTTTTGGAGGTGTATTATTGCGAAAGTTAAAAAATCTTATATTTTTAGAGGATATATTGACTCATATTCATGAAATTATTGCTGCACTTTTAATAGTTTCGGAAGATAAATGTAAGTACAAAATGTTAAATTTCTTTAATTAAAGTTATATAGATAGTAATTAAGTAAATGCGAAAATATTATATAAACAATATTTTTATATATTAGTAATATAAGTGCATACCTACATCTTTTCATATTTTAATGGTTTGACTTTTTTAAATCATATAAAATTTTGTAAAAAGCTACCTATACTCATTCAATGAGAAATACAGTAGACCAGTTACAAGATTGGGTATCTTAAACGTGTGATTTTCATTGAAAGGGTGAACTAAATTTGCAATGGGTAGATAACTCAAGAGTCATGTGTATGAATCGGATAAGAAATAAGAATCGAAATATTATTCAATCATAAGTATATGTGTTCGTCCGTCCGTTCGTTTTGTACGATAATTCAAAATATAGAGGAGCTTTATAGAAAATTCTGAAATTTTTAAAAGAGAATTATCTTTACTATTCAAATCCAGCAAGTTTGCTCAACGGTTTCAATTAGTTACCATACAAATTTTTTTTTAAAAGCATAGTTTTATATATATATATATAATAAATCTAGATTTATAATGTAGTTTAAATGAAATACTATGTCTAAAGTTTGCAAAATTTAGTTAGGGTAGTCAAGAGGGCTAAAGATGTTGTCATAAACTTATTTTTAAATATGAGCATAACTTAATATCTGAAACTGTCTTAATATAGTTGATCTCGATCTAGATTAAGAGCTTCGAAAAGCTGCTACATAAGTTATATTTTCTTTTATTAGTTTTGTATTTGAAATTTTGCCAAAAGTATTTAACCGAATGATAATTTTTACTACGTTCATACGGATACTCCACCCGTACTCTTAAACTCCTAGTTTTTTCTAAAATTCACAAGTTTTAAAACTTTAAATAAAACAAACTTATTTTATGTGCGTTTTAAAATTTATAAAAAAAATTTAAATTCAATAATATATATAAATTGTTATAAAAATATCAATATTAAAACAGCAGCAAAAATAAATAGACAAATTAATGTGTTCATTGCCTTCTTTCTTTTTCAGTTTTTTTTACCTTAGATATTTAAAGTTTTTTTTTTTTTTTTTTTAAATAAAATTAAAATTAATTTAAAAATGATGATGATTTTATATACAAACATATATATTATATGATGAATTTATATATACCAAGTTCATATATATGTACATAATTATATTTCGCAAATATTTTTTTATATATTTTGGTTGTTTGTTATTTTAAAACGGATGCCAATTTAAAAACAAATTATATATATAATATTTTACTTATCTATTCTTTTTTTAGTCTGAATGTAGACATCCAGACGGACACAAAAATAAAATTAGAATTATAATTATAAAAATAAAACTATAAAACATAAAAATGAAAATAAAAATAAATAAATCCAAACAAGATTTTGTGCATTAAAAAATATTTAGTAAAAATTTAAATTGAGAATAGAGCTTATTGTTTTAACTAACCTGTATTTGATATTTAAATTTAATATTCTCAATCACAAATATTTAGTGATTTTTACCAATAAATTAATTACAATTTTGTATTGAATTAAATTCTTTCGAGTTTGAAATAAGAACTTGCCTGCCAAATGTATTTGTTTTAATATGTATACTTTCTTTAGTTTACTTTTTAATTTAATTAATAATTGTTCATTTTTTTTATATGTAATTATTTAATTGTATTTTTAGTTTCAAACTACTTATAGTAGTTCTACTTTAGTTGAAGCTAAAATAAGATCCATAGACAAAAATTTGTCATAATAAATGTCTTGTCATCTTGCAAAAAATTTTGCAAAACCGAATTTTAGGACTTTTTGGGGGGAAAATTTGGTTTACTGTAGATAAATAAGTAGTTTTATTTAATTATAATTTTGTAACTGAAACTTGTTTATTATCGAAATGCTAGGAGATTGCATTATTATTAATTTTTCTTATTTCATAATTGAAATTCTTTTTTTCTAAATCTAAAGATTTCTAACACACTCAAGAGTCAATATCAATTAAAAAATCATTTAGTCTTATTAAAATCTTATCAATTTGTTAAATTATATATTATTTTAAATAAAGTTCTCAATTTTTATGACATTCAATAATTCATTGTTCAATGATTCGTTTATAACCAATCATACCTCATAAACGGGAAACCATTTAGTTTAAGTGGTTTTGTATGACTTACTGCTTCCTTATTGTCATAATTATATAAGTAAAGTTTTTAAATTAGGGCAATTATTATTTTAATAGACTTCATTACAAATAAACTACTGATTTTTTCACCATAGTTACGATATTTGGTAATAAAAAGATATATTTTATAATTTATAATGGAATAACATAAGAAGTGAAACTGAACATAAGAAGTGAAACTGTCAATTAACAAATTAAATAAGTTCATTGAAAAGTGAAATAATTAAAAACAAAATTGACCATATAGAGTTCATCAAATTAGCAATTATGATGCAAGAAATGAATTAAAAGCTTTTTTAATTGTTATTTCCCAGACTTTATTTGAGACTGGGTCACATTTTGGCAATGCCATGTAATTAAAAACAAAAGGTTAAAAGGTTAAAATTAAATCAAACCCCTAGTAGTACCCATAATAAAAAAAAAATTTGTGTAATTATGATGAATGCACTTAACTACATAAGTATCGTATATAATATACTTAAATTTAGATAACATTAAGATAAATCCAAATGATTTTACAACAAAAAATGAAGTGAGAAACTAATAATACAAAAAAAAAAAGACTGACTGTAGCAAATTTGCAAAATATAACACCGAGAACATTTTTTTTTTATTTTTTTGCCATCATCAATTTATTTATTTATTTAAGTTGTTTTTTAATATATAAAATACAAAAATAAAGTATATATACATTATAACATATAATTGGCATCTTTAAAAAAAAAAAAAATAAAAATAAAAAAAAATTATTTTGAGAAATGCGCCAGTCGGTGACTGACCGGCCGGTATATTGTTAGATATTTTATCATTTCTATTTTTATATGTATTTTTTTTTTATTTTAATTTTTCCGTTATTTGCTTTTAGTTTTTATAACTTTTATTTTTTATTTTTTTTTTTTTTTTTTTTTTTTTACGCGTATACAGACATTTTTTCAATGGTGATTATTTAAGAGTTTGATGCTCATCATCATCAAATAAATAATATAAAAATAGAGGTATAATAATGTATATAATGTTGTAGACATTATTTATATACTTAAATAAAAAAAAAAAAAAAAATGATTACATATGTATATAAAAAAAAAGCAAAAAAAAAAAAAACGTAGACATAATAATCTAAATTTATCCAGAATGAAATGAAATATAAATAAATTCAAATTAAAATTCATCGAAATTTTATTATGTCTTATCAGCAAACTAATTTAAATTGAAAGAAATTTAATAAATACCTAAACATAGTAAATTTTAATATTTTAAAATTTAAAATAGATTATTTCAACAGTTTTAGTTGGATTTAAAATAAGAGAAACTTTAGTTTCCTTAAGAAATTCATTATGATTAATAATTTTTTTTGGTAGCTTAGGGTGCAATCAAAAGTTAAATAATCTTTTAGATAATTAATATTTTGATTTTATTCTTAATATTTTAAAGGAAAAACCTTGTTTTTGGGTAATTTTTGATTATTTCTACATTCGTAAAATAAGAAACTAATAAAAATAATTGAACTTTGAAAGGGGTAGAGACGAAAGTCCAAAAATTAATAATTCTAAGAGGATTTATGACTCAAAAAATCAGCCAAAGAACCTCAGGGCATTATTATGTTAGCGCGCATAAGTTGGTATTTTGAAAAATTCATTTATAATTTCAGAAAAAACTGAAAATTGTTCTTTAGATTAAAATTTTATAAAAAACTTATAACCTGTACACAGGATTCAAACACATATAAAATACTCCCACGATTAATAAGTTAATGTGTTGATGAGCCCATTACATCAGCGAGGTTTCTAATTTAATTTATTCCGAGGTCATATATAACCAAGGTCTCTCTAAATCTGTAAATTCAAATTAAAGAAACTTATACAATTAAGAGAATTTTAAACGAAAGCTTTTTAAAATTTTTTAAAAGGTCAGGGATTCCTCAATCGGATAATATGAAAATATGCACATAGGTATGTTAATTCGATTGAATCAAAAATTCCGTTTATAAAGAGGTGTTCAAAGTTATTTGTATAAAGATTTTCTTAGTAATAGGTATGTGTATAGATTTTTAATATGAAATTCAATTAAAAGTGCTAACATCTTAAATAAATATATTTCACAATATCTATTTATTTGTTTTTTCTCAGAATACCTACGAATATTCTGGAAAAATTAAATTCATTGCAAATTCAAAATAAAAATAAAAAAAAAAATTTAGCACACGTATATTCTGTGAATTGAATAAAAATTTCAAAATGAAATAGAATTTTTTTAATATGTACACATATACTACATGCATTCATATCTACTTAAACCTACTGTATTCTAACTATTGAGTTATAAAATTCTTCAATTAAAATTAAATCTATTAATATTTCTCAAGTAGGAACTAAAGTATAGGCCAACTGTATGTATTTGAGTGTATACTGTAAGGGTAGAGTAGGTGCAGAAAATGAGAAAATTAAGAACATTTTTTTGAAAATAAAACAATTAACATGTAGGTAGTAACAACTCATGTATCCTCTACCTTATAATAATAACATATAAGTAAAACTATAATATGTGATAATTTTACTATACTAAAAACGTCCGTATATTAGTAATAGTAATTACTAATTACATATTCATAAATTATGAATAATTCAAGATTTCTATTTATTTCCTATAGTAGGTATGAAAAAAAAAAAATTAAAAAAAAAAAAACAAATCACAAAATTGAAATAAAAACAAATTTCTTTGAAAAAACGAAGTAAAAATAAAAAATGAGAGAATAAAAATAAAAGAGTGCATTAGCTTATAAAAATACACCACATTTAATACCTTAACATTTTACCACCCAACAATAAAAAAAACCCGTAAACTCTTATAGTGAGTGAACTTATTAGTGGGGTGGGGGGGGGGGGGGGGCTTGCTTTTTTATTTTCCTTCTCTCTTTGTTTTCTTTCTTGTAGGTAATTTCTATGTTTTCATTTTCAATTTGTTTGTAAATGCATTCATTTGTGCATAGAGAGATGTATATGTATGCGTGTAAATGTATTTTATACTTTATTTGGGGAAAAAAAGCATTTTTTTTTTTATTTATATACAGTTGCACAATTTAAGAATGTGTATAATTTTATATCTTTGAGTTTTTTTTAACACAATTTTTGTTTTTATTTTATGTTTAGATATTTTTTATTTATTTCAATAGTAGGTATATAAGATAGATTATATACATACATACATAACTATATTAGTATATAAAAGTTATATATTATCTAATATTTTATGTATTAAAAAAAAAAAAACAAGAATGAATAATAAAAATAAAATTCACTATTTCCGTCAATTTACTTTACTATAAAACTACACTATTTTTTTTTTTTTTTGTAATACATATTTACATCATAATATTTAAATATATATATAGTATATATATATACACATGTATATATAAATGATTTATGCCAATATATGAACTGTTTTGTGTAGCTACAATAAAATAATAATAATAAAAAATTAAAAAATAAAAACTATTCCATTGAGAAAAAGGCGAGGCACAAAAAATAACAAAAAAATAAGAAAAAACAAAACAAAAAAAAGAAAAAATAATAAAATAATGGAAAATGGCAGGCGTTTGTACAGTTAGATTGCGACATAGAAAGTTAGTTATTTATGTCAAGTATTTTGTTTTTTGTGGCATTTTTACGTCAAATATATTTAAAATATAAAAAGATAATGAAAATTAAAAAAAAAAAAAACAAAAAAGTAGTAGCTATATTTTATTTTTTTTAGTTAAATGAAAAAAAAAAACAAATAGGTACATATATTAAATTAATAATAATAATAATAGAAAACAATAACAATATGAATAACAAACGATAATATAATACTGAAATATGTATCTTAACTTATATTCATTTCAATGCAATGCAATGCAATGAATTTTGTACATACATACATAATAATATTATTTAGGTACAATATATTTTAATTTTATACTTTAAATTTTACATCAATGAATTAAAAAGTAAAAAAAAAAAACAACAAAAACAATCATAATGCACATGTCAAGTTAAAATTTCATATCAATTCCCATATTCCAATTTGGAATCTAACCCAAATTGATTTTTTTTTGACATTTTGTGACTTGTTTTTCTTTTGATTTTGAATCGACTTGATTTTTTAATGAACATGAGAACGTCTGGAATTTTATCTTGTGTAAACGTCATATAAATCACAATAATACGCGCATTCCATTATGTTTGAAAGTTAACTTACGAATTACAATACAAGTTTATATGCATAATTAATTTTAAATTTTGCAATATGCAATAATCTAAGCTTTAGTTATAAGTAGTTGTGCAAAAAATGTAATTTATATTTTAATTGTTTTTTAACTAGGTACATACCTATTAATTTATAAAAAAAAATTGAGTCATTATTTCTTCAATACAATAATATTTGAGTTTATAAGGTGTAGCGTGGAAATAAGTGGGTAGTTTACATATTTTGTAAAATTCTTAGAAGGAAAATCTTAGACATTTGTATTTTTTTTTTTTGTTTTCTTTCAATTTCAAATAATATTTTGATTACTCACCTATTTTTTGTTTTTCCTATTTAAATGAAAATTATTCATTTCAATTTCTTAAAAATTCAATTACTAATTGTGTCGGATTTAGTGTTAGATATGAATATATGTAATTACCATATTGCTTTATATTAAAACAAAATCTTACAAAAATTTTTAAATTAAAATTTCATTTATTTTAAGCTGCATTTAGGTTACTCCCATATGATATAAAAAGATGCACATTACTAACCTATTTTCAAAACTAAACTTTAAACCTATTTACAACTTAATTTATAAATATAAAACCTTATTAATAAACTAACTTTAATATTGCTTTCAAAGTTTTAATCGTTAAATGTCTCAAATAGCCAAAAGAAAGAGAAATTTGTTTATTAAAAAATTAAATAACAAAACCTACTCAAATATGTGCATATATTTTAAGTATTTTAATATATACCCCTATAATAAATCCAAAATATAAGAAATGTAGGTAAAGTTGTAGAAATGAAAATGAAAAAATTCATTCATATATATAATTTTAACCTACTCAAATATCTAAATACTGTATAAAACAGTTTGTGTTAGAAATTAATTATTTTTATTTAAAAAAAACTTCAAACAATGGGTAATAATGTAACATAAAAGTATATATGTACTTAAATAGTTACTGAAACTTAAAGTATTCTTATAAGTTTCATGTATTATAGCAATCAATTTTACCAAGTTTTTTTGACAAAATAATATAATTAAAATTGGAAAACTTTAGAATTTGTATTAGAAATGGTTGGATCCCAAAGTCTTTCATTATTTCGTAGAGACACTAACTGAAATAGCTAGTAATTTTCTAACTAAACGGTACTTAGTAGGATAAAAGTATGCTCCACAGAAATCTTTTAGCACCATTTATTAAGTTTTGGAAAACAAAATGAAGTAAATACCCCAATGTATTTAAATACTTTGTTAGTATGAATCTTGGTTCATTAATCTCAACATCATGCAAACTTTGGTCCTATTGCACGGGCACTATTTATTAATCATATAATCACTTTTTTGATAAGTGAATCAAACTTCATTGTATTTGTTATTATTCAATTAGTGCAACAAGGCCCAGCCAGATGCATCTAAATACAGTTTAAAACTTACTTATTTACTATAAAACTTAACATTTTTACTACTTATCATTAAATTGTTTTTTCAATAAACATTTTTTTATTTTTGTAAATGGAAGCATAAAATGTTATACTTAACATATGTGAACTTATGTTACATATTTACAAATTATACATACCTACCACTAAATCAAAAATCATTCATAGTTTTTTTTTACATATTTTTTTAATTTGTGTAGTACTGTAAATACCAAAAATAATGTTTCAAATTTGTTTGTATTTTCATTAACTAAATATTTTGTTTTTGCATCCCAATGCAAGTGTATTTACATATATATGTATATACATATATATATTATATAGATTTTAATATTATATGCATGCATGTATCCAACTTATGTTGCAATAAAAAAATTTTCAATATTATTTTTTTTGGTTTTTGGTTTTTTTTTTCATTCATAAATTTTTTAATGCATGCGTCACCACTTATGTGCAGTAAGGTACATAATAATATGTTAGTTTATATATTTTATATATTTTTTTTAAATCATTTTTGATTTCTTTTATTTTTAATTCAATTTAGGCAGTTGCCTACACAAATATGCATGTATATGCCTACAGTACAGTGTACGTTGAATGTATTTATTTAAATATTTTTTTAAAAACTAACTAATTTGAAACTTTTAAATAACTTGAAATAGTTTAATTAACTTTTTCTTAAAAAATTAATATACCTTAGTGGTTCATATTTATAGTTACTTATATACTATATTAGATTAATAAAAATATAAATGTACATACCTAGTACATAAATTTATACATATAATAGTCTGTTTTTTAAACGACCATTGCATATTAAAAAATTCTTTATAGGTAGGTACTTGCATAAAAGTAGGTTATAAATATTTTAAGATAAGTTTAATAATAATACATTTCATAATAAATCAAATTCTCTTATTTGTTTTTTTTTGAATTTTTCTTTTTAGGCATTTAGCATTTATGTATATATATAACTATGGTATAAGTATATAATTTATTAAGAAACTTTCGATATTTACTTCTTTCAAGGTAACCTTCGATTACTAAGTACACGTTAATAAGCTTAGCTTCTTCTTCTGAAAATAATAATGAATAATTAATTTTCCAAATGTGTAGTGTCATTCTTCATATATCTCATAAGTTTATCAGTTATCAATGAATGAAATTTTCATTCATAATTTAAGATTAATAACTTCCAAACAACTATTTTCTACTAATAAGTACCTAGTTAATTATTAAATTTTATTATTATACAAATGTTTTTTCAAACAATTATTTCTGAGTTATGACTTATATTAAGATATTAAGTTCTAATTTTTGTCAAACATAAACAATTCAATCATCAAAATTACATACATATTTTTATTATAATTTTTAGTCTCTTCTATAGATTTAACTATTAGTATATAACTTCACACGATATATTTATATATCAACTTTTGTTTGAAACTTAAAAGTTGGATTAAAAATTGCGTGTTAAAAATTAAACTAAAAAATTCATTCAACTTTATTTTCCATGTATGTAGAATATATACATATGTATATATATTTACATTATTAATATACAATATGTGTTTATAGATATAAAAAAAAAATTTTAAATAAATTATTAACAAGTCATTAACATTAAAAAAATACAGTGAGTAAAAAAAAAATGACATTAGAAAAAAATAATTTATTTTAATTTTTTTTTATTTGATTCCGTTTAACTTTTCTAACACAAAAAAAAGCAAAGGGTATTTATTCCCAATATTTTCAAAAAATGTCAAATTTGAATGTACATAATATGTATTTTAAACAATTGAATTAGGTACATCTTTATAATTTGTTTCTAAAACATAGGACACATTTCAAGATTGCCTATAACTATAAGAAGTATTAGTTTACGATCGTTTATAATATATACTAAAGTTTATATAATATATACTTTTAGTATATAATATATATACTAAAGTTAAGATTTTCTATATACACAATTTTAAGATAATTTATGTCCTGAAATATATACATGTATACAATTTAGGTAAAACATATTTGATACGGTTTTTAGTTAGTTAATCAGTTGAGTTTTCAAATGTATAATTTTGTTCGTCAGCTATACTTTGGTATTTATAAAATTTAGTTATCCTCTAATTCCTCAATCCTCTAAAATTAATTTTTTGTACGACTTAAGGGTTAAAAATTTGTCTGGGGGGTTTCTGTGAGCAATGTACGACTTTAAGGGTTAAAAACTTTTCTGTGTTTCTCTGCACAAAAAAGTTTCTAAAACAAAAACACAAAAAAAAATACAACGTAAAATAATTCATTTAAACTGTATGTATATATATATATATACCTGAACAGGTACCATTGTTTGATTATCGAGTTATTGTTTTTTTTTTTTGTTCGTTCGCTTTTGTCGTTTTTAATTTTTGTTTACCTTTTAAAAAATGTCGTTTTTTATTTATTCAGTAAGATTTTTAGTGTAAAAACTAACCTTAAACTAACTAACAGCCATTGAATAAAAAAAAAAAAAACAAAATATTACCTACTAAATAAATAAATAAATCGTGAATGAATAGTTTCGCTGTTCTTTTTCCATATTATATTCGTCATATTTTTCACATTTGTATTTTATACTTATATTGCGTGATATTTTACCGTTAAAAAAGGTAATATTAATATTTATATACAAATATATATGTATTATAATAATATAATATATTTGTTGTATATACCTAGGTAATAATAATAAAAATATACAAAAACCGAAAAAAAAAAAACAAATTTTTGTTGATGTGTCTTCTCACTATATTTAATGTGTGAAATCAGAAAATCTCAAAGTCGCACAAAAAAAAAACGAGGAAAACAAAAATAAAAACAATGTCAATCAAACCATTTCTAAATTATTAGTTATCAAAATGGTGATGATGATCATGATTGTGATATAATGATTGATGACGTCATTGTAAAAAAATGCGCCCCATACAATTTTATATAGACACTAACAAAATTAGGTCAAATAAATTGCATTCATTTACAAATAAATTAATAATTCTCATAATAACCATGCCACGTTTACAAACAAAAAATTTTAATACCATTTAATATACATATGTATATATTTAGATTATATTTAGTATCAGTGATTAAGCGTAAAATCTTCTTGTGTTACAATGGGAAGTAAATTAAATTTGAATAAAATTTTAAATACATTGTCTCGTCAGTCACTGCAGGCGAGGGTGGTATGTACGAAATTTTGCAAATTTTGTTTCCGTTTTTTTTCTAAAACAACTTTGCACAAATTGTAAACGAATTGCACTGTGACACAGGAATCATTTACAATTTGTAATATGTGTTACAAAATGTTATGAGGAAACAACAACATATTTTTACCTATATATATAGAAGATATGGTTTGTATATTGAATTAAAGATATTAAAAATAAATTTCATACTTAATTTTATTCATAATATTTAATATTGTATACCTACTATCCATAAATGAATATTAGATATTAAACTTAATTTGCATTAATTTATAATTTAGATGAAAGAATTTAAGGAATGTTATAGGTACCCTTCTTCAATTTTATTACAATACGTTTTGTTTTTATTTCATCAATAAAAATAAAAAAAATTTTATAGCATTTTTATTAACTAAAAATATAAAAATGTTTTTAATGTGATTTCTGTTATCAAACGCCGATTAATGAAAATTAGATAAATTTTAATACACTGTGTAAAAAGATACTATATAAAAAATCAATTTCAAGTATATGCATTTTTCCCCCCTATTTTAAGTGGAATATTGAATCTCATATGTCCTATAGAAGTTCTAGAGCATCTATTAACATACACATACCTACATAGGTATTTTGTAATATTTTTAATTAAATATAAAAAATCATTTAAATATTTTATACCTTTTTCATTGTGTGAGGTTATTATAGGTATTTTATTCTTTAATTTTCCAGTTGATGGTCCACACTATTAATAACTCATATCATTAATTCTTAAATTAATCAAGACAATTAATCTGTTGTCATTTTGACCCTTGATTATTGATTTTAAAAGAAAATTGGAATTTCCAAGTATATGAAACATCCCAAGTTTAATTCTTAACAAATACCTAGATTACTTCATATAATTTCCCCATC